>JARYGA010039293.1:0-342776 GCA_030545235.1 Helianthus tuberosus | reverse complement strand
TAATATTATGTGACATACAATCTGGTGAGCAGGGTGTTTTAAATCATAGTGAGTATATCACATTAGTTGCAGGAATGATTTTGATTATTTTGAAAATATAAAACACCATTCAGATTTCAAAAACACCACGACTTAAATCGGAATACAGTCATGGTGTTTTAACATATGAAATGATTGCATTGCACATTATATGTGGTGTTTTACACCTGCAATTCCAGTAGATCTTCTTCGTATGGTGTTTTAAACCTGCATTCATGGTGTTTTACACCTAGTCGGGATCGGTTTGGTTAGTTACATTATCCGTATGGCACCGACACTCGGTATCGCAACCGAAAGATAAAACCCAAAAAATAAGGCCGTGAAATGCTCAAACATATATCAACACATATTTTAATTACTTTGATCGAAAACCATAAAAATGAATATTAATAATGGTTTTCTGATACTACTGGTATCGATACCGATATTGTTTGGTTGTAATTGACGCAGTTCACATACTTCTGAGAGCCCATTCACTTACTTCTAAGCTTTCATGACAGAACTTTAACTTCAAGTTGTACAACTAAACATTTTGTCCTAGATCAATTCATGTCTTTTAGTTTGCAGTTACATAGTGTTTTATCCATACTTAACTAGTTGTTTCAGTTACTTTTATATCATTCATTCTTAATTTTAATGATTGTCACATGTCCAGTTCACCCTCCGTAGACAAACCCTTGCACACACATACATATAGTGTCAGACCCCATTTATGTTACAAAAGTAATTGATAATGACTTTTTATGTCATTAGCTAAAACGATAGCACTGTCATTTCTCAAAGTTTAACAGAATTTATAAACAAAGGCAGTGTTAGACCGTAAACATTTTACTATTGAAAAGAGTAAATTACAAAAATCGTCCTTTATGTATGCTACTTATTGCAAACTATGTCTTTTATCTTCAATATATACAAGAAACATACTCGATGTTTGCAAACCCTTGCAAGTTATATCCTTTAGCCTTAACTCAGTTATTTTTTATGGTTAAATCTGACCTAGTGTACCTCACATAAGGGTATTTTGGTCATTTAATAAAAAAATATTTTAATAATTCTAATAAATTAAAACAAAATTATATATATATATATAGGGAGAAGATCATGCGAGAACCACCTCTTATTGTGAAAACCGCGAGAACCAATGTGAACACACAAAAAATGCCTAAAAATAGCTAAAAATTACACAATTTTTTTAATATTTTTTAGGTTAAAATCGCTACTTTTCGAACAAAAAAAAAAAAATTTTTTTAAAAAATTTTTTTTTAAAAAATTTTTTTTTTTTGGCTTCGAAAAGTAGCGATTTTAACCTAAAAAATATTAAAAAAATCAAAAAAAAATTTTGGATTTTTTTTTTGATTTTTTTGATTTTTTAGGTTTTTTGGGGGTTTAGTTTTTAGCATTTTAGCTTGTGGGGGGGGGGGGGGGGGGTTAGGTTTTTTTTTGTGGGGGGGGGGGGGGGGGTTTAGGTTTTTTTTTTTGGGGGGGGGGGGGGGTGGGGGTTAGGTTTTTTTAGCTATTTTAGGTTGTGTTCACATTGGTTCTCAAGGTTCTCACAATAAGGGTGGTTCTCGCATGAGCCCCTCCCTATATATATATATATATAGGTGACCGCTAAAATGAAAACCATCTCCAGTTGTAAAAACCATGAGAACCACTTTCTGGCCGTTAGATCAAGATGATGGATGTATGAGATTAAAAGTAGTTAAAATTAATATTAAAAACTTTTTGTCTTATTATGTTCTTAATATTTTATTCTTAAAGGGTATATAAGTAAAATTGTCTTTTTTGTCTTTTTATATATATTAATTTTAAATTACCCTTTCTATCCTATTCATTAATTACTTTTTTGACTTAATTATTTTTTATTTATAAATAGATTTTTTTGTTAAACAATTTTTTGAAATCAAATTTTTATTATAATTTTTTTTTTAAGATTTGTTTAAAAAAAACGTTTTGAAGAGCTGTTTTTTTACGCCCGGCTTTTTCAGGCGTCGTTTTTTTAAACGCGCCGTCATTTACGTTAAAAGCTTTACGTTTAGCGTTAAAAAATTTACGTTTTCCGATTTACGTTAAAAAATTACGTTTTCCGTTTTTTCGGCCGGCTTTTTCACGTATCGTTTTTTAACGGGTCGTTTTTGCACGCATCGTTTTTAACGGGGTCGTTTTTGAACGCGACGTTTTTTACGCGCCGTTTTTTCAAAGCGTCGTTTTTTACACGTTTTTTTAACGCGTCGTTTTTACAAGTTTTTTTACACGCCATTTTTTTGCACGTTTTTTTACACGTCGTTTTAACGCGCCGTTTTTTTGATGTTTTTAAACTTTATACGTTTTACGTTATACTTTTAATACTTTTTACGTTTTAAGTTTTATGTTTAACTTTTTACGTTAAAATTTTTACGTTTTACGTTTTTTACGTAAAACGTTTTACGTTTTACGTTAAAATTTTTACATTTTACGTTTTACGTAAAACTTTTAACGTTTAACGTCTTACGTTTTACGTAAAACTTTTTACGTTTTACGTAAAACTTTTTACGTTTTACGTTTTTACAATAAAAAGTTTACGGTTTACGTTAAAAAAGTTTACGGTTTACGTAAAAAAAAGTTTACGGTTTAACTTTTTTTTTACAAAAACTTTTTTACACAAAAATGAACGCACTCAGAAATCGCAAACTCGGGAGGTGTCTCAGATATATCGTTATCATCATCGACTAGGGGGAAAAAATAAAAAAAACCAACAACATCAAAACAAAGTGTATCTCGAAAAAAAAACGGGGTTTGGCTCAGATTTTCCGATAATCAAAAGGCTGCAAAGTGGGGTTGCAGGTTCAAAAACCTACCCTCCACCATCGTTGTCGCGGCATCGTCATCAAAATCTAGGTTTTTTTTTTGCATCATCACTGCCAAACATTCTGTACAGACACATCAAGCATCTCTAAAATATAATCATCCAACAACCATTTTATATAGAATACCCAAATCAAAGGGAAACCCAGCAAACATAATCAAACAAACAAGCTGTACAGATCCACCATCAAACAAACATAATCAAATCAAAACTTATTGTTGTTACAAACAACAACAAAAATAAGAGCTCCACAGCTAACCGCAACAATTTCATGTAAAGTTACAAAACTTTTACCAAAATTGACTAAATTAAGCAAATAAAATCGAACCGAGCAGGATAAAACTGAACCAAGTCCACCACCACATCCGTAGCCATGGCTCCGACGGCAGTGCCGCCGTCGGACCACCACCACGTCTTCATCGACATCGGACCACCACCCAAATCTGAGAAGGTTTAAAGAAATGAGGAGTTAGGGGTTTACCGTAACGTTTCGCCGGAAATTGATGCACCAACACCGCTGCTGATGTTTCTGTCGTCGTCGGCTCCTCCCATGGTGGTGTCGCATACGATTCGGGGGAATACGATGGTGGGGGCGGTGGTGGAAGTGGTGGTGGAGCAGCAGTTGGGGTTGATTGAAGCTGAAGTGGTGGTGGGTTGATGATTGATCTCCAAATGAGTGTTAGGGTTATGAGAGATGAGAGAAAGGTCTTTGATGCATTTGCTGTTGATGAAGAAGAAAAGGAGAGAGAAGAGAGGAAAAATGTGAGATGAGAGGTCTGCTGCAACTTTAAAGAGAGGAGAGATGGGAGATTTGACATTTAATGGAAATGACCAAACTACCCCTTATTCTGATTGGTTGAGAGTGGTTCTTGCGGTTCTTACAACTGGAGGTGGTTTTCATTTTAGCGGTCCCCTATATATATATATATATATATATATATGGGTAAGATCAAATAAAAAGTTTATTTTGCCTAAGTAGGATGAGAAGGAATCTTAACCATTCATTTTTCAAATCAATGGTTAAGATTAAAGTGTAGGAGAAAGAAGGAGTGCAAGGGTATCTTGGTAAAATCATATTTATGGACTTTCTCTCTCCACATGCAAGGCACATGCATATTCCACTCCCATTTTTTAAACGTTCATAACTTTTTTATACGACGTTATTTTTTCATAAAAATTTCACCGTAAAATCGAGCGTCTTTTTATCTTTAATTTGAGTACCATATTGCTATATAAAATGTGAAGACTAAAAAAACCCACCAATATGTGTTGTATTTCTATGTTTTATAACATTTTTTTGTGCTGGATTTTTATACTATATTTTTGTGCTGGATTTTTTTGTCTTAAATTTTTTTTCTCATTTTTTTGTACTACATTTTTTTGCACTACATTTTTTTGCTGACTTTTTTCGTGCTATATTTTTTTGTGCTATATTTTTTTGTGCTACATTTTTGTGCTATATTTTTGTGCTAGATTTTTTTGTACTAGATTTTTTTGTGCTAGATTTTTTTATACTAGATTTTTTTGTTGTATTCTTAAAAAAACAAAAGGGGTGCCACATGTCATTTTCACTCCTATTTATAAGGACCAAAATGCACTTCCTTCCTACTAATTAGGAGTGCCACATGTCATCACCACAATCCTTCTTAGGCTAGTTAGGCAAAATCAACTTTTTAGTGGATCCTTCCCATATATATATATATATATATATATATATATATATATATATATATATAGGGGAAGGTTAAAATGAGAACCACCTCGAGTTGTAAGAACCAGTGAGAACCACCCCCGCGGGGGGCCGTTGACCACGAAATTTTTTTTACACCTAGATCCGTATATTTTAACACGGGGGGTAAATTTTGGGTTCAAACGGCGCGCCCGAGGGGGTAGTTTTTTACGCCCAAAGTTTGGGTTTTTTTAATTTTTTTAATTTTTCTTTTTTTTTTTACCAAACTTTGGGCGTAAAAAAATACCCCCTCGGGCGCGCCGTTTGAACCCAAAATTTACCCCCCGTGTTAAAATATACGGATCTATGTGTAAAAAAAATTTCGTGGTCAACGGCGCCCCGCGGGGGTGGTTCTCACTGGTTCTTACAACTCGAGGTGGTTCTCATTTTAACTTATTCCTATATATATATATATATATATATATATATATATATAACTTTCTCTCTCTAAAACATACACCTACCCTCACCACCACCTCGGGCGACTTGTCACCACCACCTCCCGCCACTTGCCACCTCCCACTCCTGCACAATCAATTTTCAAAATCAACTAAACAAAACATCAATTTCAAAATCAACTGTAACAAACACCATACTGTTAATCGGATTAAAATCGCACGGAACAATACACTCGTCTGAGATGAACAATAACAAGGGGACATGATCTTACCAGAGTTTTGTTGTTTACCGTCGCACCATCGCCGCCGTGCTCGCCGCTGCTGTCGTCTCCCTCTCTCTCACGCCACTCTCTCTAGAGTCTGGAATTGTTTTGTGGGTGTGAAGAGGGTATAACAGGGGTGGGGGTTGGGTGTTTGCAGGTGCGGTGGCCGTCCAAGGAGGAGTGGGGTGTGCGACAGAAGAACGAGAGAGAAGAGGGAGGAGGAGTGGGCGTGTGGGTGTCTCGTCGAAATACGGAACCGCCGACGGAATCCCGATCTCCGGTGACGGGAGATCTAGAGAGACCAGAGATAGGTGTCAGCTGAGATAAATGGTGAAATGAGGGTTTTGAGATTTTAAGAGGGTTAGACTGTAGAAAGAGAACCGAGAGAGAGAGAGAGTATGTGTTATTTTAGAGAGAGACAGAGTTATATATATTATATAATATATAATTAATTTTGTTTTAATTTATTAGAATTATTAAAATACTTTTTTTATTAAATGACCAAAATACCTTTATGTGGGGTACACTAGGTCAGATTTAACCATAAAAAATAACTGAGTTAAGGCTAAAGGACATAACTTGCAATGGTTTGCAAAGATCGAGTACGTTTCTTGTATATATTAAATATAAATGACACATTTTACAATAAGTGACATACATAAAAGACGATTTTTGTAATTTACTCAATTAAAAATCACATACAACAAACCTGTTACTTTTCAAAGTTAAATTTGAAACATCTACTTTTTCCCAAACCACAAATACCATTTATGTAATTACCTTCATAATTTATTAACAAATTTTAAAGAACCAACAGGAGGACGATTAATGTTAGGCAAACAAGAGGATTGTTAATGTAGGCAAAAACAAGGACGTGATAATCCATTCGGTCATTCACATTATCACTTTCATAAACGACATTATTAATGCCCATAACAAACTCTCAAGTACGGGGCTAATCCAAAGTCCACATAACTGACTCTGACTTTGTACAGGTGGCTTGGGCGTCGGATCTTGGATGATGGCGACGAGGCAAGCTTTTTAAAAGTTAGCCGTTGGCTAACGGCTATGTATTAAAAAAATTAATTTAAATATTTTCTATAAAACCTACACATATCTCATCTATTTTTAACCCAATCTCAACCAAACTCTTTCCTACTTTCATACATTCTCAACTTATTTTTTTGAGTTAATTACTGTTTTCATCCACGTGATTTGTCGAAAATCACTATTTCAGTCCGTTAGTTTAAAAATTGCGATTTCAGTCTCTGTGGTTTCACTTTCGTAACCATTTCAGTCCATTTACTTAACAAAATAATGGATTGAAATGGTTATGAAAGTGAAACCACATGGACTGAAATGGTTACGAAAGTGAAACCATAAGGACTGAAATCACAATTTTTAAACTAATGGACTGAAATAGTGATTTTTAACAAACCACAGGGTCGAAAACAGTAATTAATTCTATTTTTTTAAAACCTCTCAAAATTTTATACAATCTCAACCTCTCTAAAAAATAGATAATGTCTACATCTTCGGGGAAAGGAGATCAGTTTTTTTTGTTAACGCCGTAATGCAGGCGGCACATATGATCACTGCGGAGGAAGAAGAGGAAGAGATCACGCCACAACCGCGGACTAGTCAAGCGGCTATAAACAGAGACATCAATTTATATTTGTATTTATTTTCACGTCATTATTTTTTATGTCGTTATAATTTTTTTATATTGTTATTATGTACGTGTAGGAGCCCAAGATAGATTGGTGGCCGATTACTTTGCTGACAAACCTTTGTACACGGCCGCTATGCTTAAACGTCGCTTCCGAATGAGTCGTCGGTTGTTCTTACGTATAGTCGATGACGTGTCGAGGATTGACCCCTACTTTACATTACGATTTTGATACTAGAGACAAAAGGGGTTTCACCACCTTACAGAAATGCACAGCGGCAATTAGCCAACTGGCGTACGGGACGACAGTCGATTCATGTGACAAGTATTTAAAGATATCCGAAAGAACTGCACGAGAATGCTTGTACAACTTTTGCAAATGTGTGGTGATGCTGTATAACAAGAAATATTAGCGAAAACCTGTAACACCCCGAAAACGGGTTTGGTAATCAAACCACGTTAATATTTATGAACGGGTAAAATACCGTTAGTGGTGAAATTAACCCAGTAAATATTAGGGATTTAAAAAAGAAACCTCATATTAAATAAAAAGGAATAAAAGCTGTTGAGGAAAACAAAGTATATATAAGGCCCGAGTTAACGGGATTTAAAATAAAACGGGTTATAATTTTCCGAACCCATTAAAATAACTAGGAATAAAAATAACCTAGTTAGAAAGAAGTCTTGTAGTAATATGTTAGAAGGTTAAAAAAAACACCTAAAATAAGAACCTAATAATAGTTTGGGGACCAAAGGTGTTAAGTTTGAAACTTATATTATTAAAAAAAAAAAACACCAAACACACACTTGTGTGTGTGTCTGGTTTGATCAAAATCACAGGGGCGACCAAACATCCTCCACCAAACCCTAGTTCATGCAAATTGTCCAAATTGAAGGTCCAAATCAATCCCAAATCAAAATCCGAGCATGAATTAGTGATCTCCACTGAAAAAGGAGTCACAAGATATGTAAATTTCATGAGAAATCTCTAGTTGAATTTCTGAGTAAACCTAGAGAATTCAAAAATTGTTGATGCATGCTTGTTATATGGATGAAATAGGAACATTGTAGTGTTTAGGAGTAAACCCTAGACAAGTATATATTGAAATCATGCCTAGCTCAAGTAAATTTAGATTTTGTTGATGCTAAATTCATGTATGAGATGTTTTTATGGTTTTGATTGTGAAAAAAATAGTGTTATGATGTCAAGAACATGCTTTAATTGAAAGCTGAATTCAAACAGCTCTTGATCAGAATTTACAGCCGAATTGTATTGGCTGTACAATGGACAAAACGTGACAAAAACATGTGTTTCTTGAGTCTAAAATGTAATTCCAGGAAATATTTTTAAAACCCCACTGGAATCGCATTTTTTCGACGAAAATTGAGCGTTTTATGAATTTTTCCGTATCGAAGGTTCAAGCTGCGTTTTTTGGCAGAATATGCACCCATTACGAATGTCATAACTCAATTTAGGAATTTAGTTATGATCTCAAATTTTTACTGTAGATAGTTTTAAGTGATTAAAAGAATCGCCAATTGGAATTTCGTTAATCGAATAGACGAGGAATTTTAAATGAATATTTCCGTAAGCTGCAGTCAGAAGTGATGAATCTGATTGCAGCTTAGTAAATGAATTTTTACGAATTTTTGGTAAAGAGTTAGATCTTGAAATTTTAACACAAGGCCTAACCCTTCGAGAGGTATGCCACATAAAAAATCATAATTTTTGAAGACTTGTAAACAGGTTAAACAAGTCACCAAAAACAGCCAATTTTCAGTGATATGAAATGACTAAATGAAATCGCGGTCTACTTGGTTGTGTGTAAAACGTGATTATATTAAGTGTTTGGATGAATGCATAGAAATGTGTAAGGTGGAAGATCATATTAAATTATGGTTAATCTAACCACCTTGTGAACATTGGATAATAGTTTGGCGCTTAACAAGCTAGGTGGAAGCTTGTGGATGAAGCGGGTCAAACGGAGCGAGTATGGAAAGAAAAGCGTGGCATGGATGCAAGGTAAGTGAATCTTACACCCTTTTATCTTAGAATGCGTAATGATTATAAAGGTTATGAAAATGATAAGCTAATATTTGAAATGTGATGTTCCGACGTAAATTGAAATGGGTCGGAATAAGCGAAAGTGATGAAAACCATGGTTAATGGTAAAAAGGGGTAATATTGGGCATATAGGCCAAACGGGTCGAAATGGTGGTGACAACGCCATTTGACAATAGCGACTAATGTGGTTGTCAAGTCTTATATTGACAGGAGCGATTAGCAAATCGGATAATTGCGTCGCCATAGATTGTGCGATGATTAACGCGAGGTATAAATCGGGTCTATTTGTTGACCCGGGCCAGGTACGCATATATAGACTTATAGTTAAAACTGCAATTTTTGGTTAAATAATCAGTTAAAGTCCTTTGTTGTAAAAGGAGGGACTGAAGTTGACCAAAACGCCCTTGAAGGGTAAATTGGACAATGACCCTTTGAGGTCGTTTAGAAATATGTATTATAATTAGGTGAGCTTTTTAATAAGCATAAATGTTTTAAACATAGGCCTTTTTGGGTTAAATGCCTAGAAACGGGTCTTTTCCGTAAAACAACCAACCGAAGAGTAGAATCCGAAAAAAATGTTCAAATATACTAAACCCACCACAAGAATAGTTGTGGTGGAATGTAAGTAGATAATACAAATGTGGGAAAAGGATGGGTGAAAAGAATGAGTGAAATTTAAACTTAAAAGTTCAAATTCTCTAAACGGGTCGAATAATCATAAAAAGGGATTTATAAGCCTTAAGCTTATAAATCTGAATTTGATGTGAACCAGAAGATAAACGGGCCCGTAATTAAATTACGGACGCGTAGGAAAAAGAATCACGCAAAACGGATATGCAGCTCCCAGACCTGGAATCGCTGGAAAAAGGGTCTCCCCCGCGCCACGCGACGGGCAATGTTGTTTCGGGCGCGACACGTGACAGACGTCGCGACACGCGACACGTTGAGATGAGTCTCGCGCGACACGCGAGAGATATCAAAGTTGGAATTAATTATTTTGTTGATTATTTGATGCGTAGAACTTGTTTAAACTTATATTTAAGTTATCAAAACTAACTTGTATGTTGGTTTTGATCATAGGTGATATCAAGTGTACCCGGATGGAGATCAAGCGATGACAAAGGACCGAACACACGAAAATGAAGCTTCCGCAAGTTGTTTCGTCGTTATTCTTAAATGATGAATTAAATCACATTATGTTGTATTATTTTAAATTGTAAATTTTTTTAATAAACCCGTATTTTTCATTGTAATTGTAACCGTAATTACATGATTATGGACTTAAATTATACAAAAATCATAAAATAATAGTAAGGGTCTTAGAAAACCAAACGCCAACGACGTCCAAATATCAATTCCACGAAGCGAAGCATGGTTTTCCTGGAATGCTCGGAAGCATTGATTGCATGCATGCATTGGCCGTGCAAGAATTTCCCTATTGCATGGCGAGGTCAATTTATGCGAGGCAATCAAGGGCATCCATCAATAATACTAGAGGCTGTTGCGTCACAAGATCTGTGGATTTAGCATGCTTTATTTGGTGTTCCTGGTTCTAATAATTACCTTAACGTCATCCATCAATCAGAGGTCTTCAACAATGTCATACAAGGAAATGGTCCAGACACCTTGTTAGGATCTGAGTTTCAATTGATTGTGTTTTACGTTTGATTAAGGTGAAAATGAATAAGTAATTGCAGTGGAATATAAATAGAAACAAACTTTCACACACAATCAAATAGGAGAAATGCTTTCAACACACATTTTAACATAGAACCGAATGATTGAATTTATTTCAAGCAACGATTACAATGCATGCATGTATTACAAACTCCCCCTCAGCCTGAGCTCTCAGTAATTGTTCGTACAAGAAGATAAGTGGTGAAAGAGCTAATAGAACAGTACAAGGTACTGTTCTATTTATAGGCACGAGCAAACCACTAAAGCATCTTGGCTGACGTCACCATGAAAGCAACATCTAACCTCCTAACAAACTCTAACTACTGATCTAATACAAGCACTGCTTAGCAAACTACTGATAACAATACATTACAAAAAAAAGACTAAACTACTGCTTTCTCCTTCCACTGTTGTGACTCCAGCAGTACTTTGTATTATTAGCAGTGCTTGACCCATAACAGTAGATTGATCAACAGGGCTTTAGTCTTCATCAGTCTTTATACATGATCAGCAGTTGTTTGTAGATTAGTACTTGTATACGGACAGTTGATAGAGGCCATCAGTTGTTAGAATCACTTTCAAGGGGAGAGACTTGTATACAACAGTGCTTATGCTGGATCCACTGCCCTGATCCAGTTTTGGCTTTAATCAACTGTTCCTCTGGTAGGGTTCAATCCCAACAATCTCCCCCTAGAACAGATGATGCCAAAACTCTTCATTATTGTGGAACTTTATTGCCTCATCAAAAGTTCTCTGATTTGCCCTTTGAATTGTAATTCAAAGTTCAGAGAATCTATGTCATCCTCATCCCTACACAGTGTAAGATCAAGTAAGTCTTGCAAATCGTCAACACTCAGGCCCAGTGCTTGTTCCCTTGATATTTTCTTCACGTCACCACTGGATTTGATCAGAGTCAGTACATGGGTCTGTTTGTCAGATTTCCATTTTAGTACTTTTTAATCCAGTGGGTTTCTTGGGAGAGGTTTTATTGATGATGAGTTTGGTGATGGTGGCCTGGTGATGACTGGCTGAGCAGTGCTTTGGGCTTGAGCAAGTTCAGCATTTTCAGCCATCATCTGCTTAATGACTGACTTTATGATTTCATCACTAGCAGCTATGTCTTCTAGTGTTTCTGCATCCAACTGTTGTTGTCTTCTTCTTTGATAGATAATAGCACCAGGTGGAGCAGTGGCTTTCCTGACTTGCAGCTTTGGTGGTCTTGTTGAAACCTCTGCTTCAGGATAGACTGGTTTTTGTGGAACATTTGGATTCTTCTTTCTTAATTCTTCCAACTTTTTGTAGGAAGCCACTACTTTATCTTCTTTCCACCTTGTCACTTGATTTCTAGACCCAATGTCAGCAGTAATGAGTTACTCTTTCATTCTCTTCAGCTTTAACACTTTATCAGGCACATTCTTTTTGTAATTTGCCCAAACAGGAGGAGTATGTTTGACTTCATCTTTGTTCATTTTTTCAATCCTTTCTAACTCCTCTTTGAGCTCACCCACTGTCCATTCTTTATATTGAACTTTGTCACCTTTATACCTTTTGAAGGCCATAATGTGCTCGATATAATCTTTCCTTAGGGTTTCATCATCCCTTTCTGACAGTTGCTGACAGAGGTTCTTTGAAAACATTTCCAAAGTGTTGACTTGAGTAAGAAGGAATTGATAGTATCTTTGGATTTCCTTGTCAGATTTACCCTTTGAGTTTCTTTTGGAGATATCCTCTGCTTGTTGACCTTTCACTTTCAAGTATTCTTCAATATTGTTAGGTCTAGGATATCCTTCAACAGATAGCAAGCTCCTTTTATCAGGATCATCTTCTGAGTAAAAAGACTTTATTTCTTCTCTGACAGCTGCAAGCTCTAAAGGATACTGGACAGCTGCAGATACAATGGCAGTGTTTGGGTTAAGGACTTGTGCTGATGAGAGTGGAATAGGGTTTGGGATAGTAATAAGTGATAATGATTGTGAAGATGTTGGTGGTGGTGAAGAATCTTCATCTTCCAAGATTATCCTTCTCCTTTTTGGTTTAGGAGAGGCTAGTGGTGTTTTGGATGGTTGTGAGGTGGTGATTGTAGTGGAGGTTGGCTAACTAACAGTTGTTGAAACAACTGGTGTTTCAACCACTGTTTCCATTACAACTGATGATGTGTCATCAGCTGTCTTATGCCTTTTGACAGGAGGCTGTTTTGGTGGTGAGGATGTTTTTGGTGGGGCAGTGTTTGTAGTGGGTGCAGTGGTTATAGTTGAAATGATGGTTGTAGGGTTAACAACTGCTGAAACCACTGAAGTACCAACAGTTGTTGATACAACAAGAGCTACAACAGTTGTTGGTGTGGAAGTTTGATGTGAGGAGCTTTTGGGAGGTTTGGAAGCATGTTTTGTTTTTCTGGAAGGTGTGGTTTTGGGTTGCCTCACTTGTCTAATGGGCTGCTTTCTTTCTGGCTTAGGATTTTCATCATCCTTTGGCTCTGAAACACCCTGAACTTCCTTTTCCATAAACATTTTCTTTTCTTCATTAACCTGGACTTGCCCTTTGCTTCTCTATCCTTTTTCACCTTTGCTTTTTCATCAGCAATGACATTTTAGGTCACAACAATCTTTTTAGTACCATCTGGCCTAGGGATGTCTGCAAGCATGCTTGCTTTATCTGGTGCAATGTACAACCCATCTTCATATCCCTGTTTCTTCCACTGCTTTAATTTCTCCCCCTTTTTGGCATCAGCTGGTGGTGGGTTGTCCACAAAGATGATAGAGGGAGGAGCAGTGCCAGTGGTTTTCAACAAATGGGCCTTGATAGCCTTAATATCTGCCTGAGTATCCATAAACCTAGCTTCCATCATATTCCAGATCTTTTGAACTTGTATCTCATGTTGCTGATCAGCAATTTCTCTTTGTAGGATGAGCATAGGTTGAAACAAGTTCCATAGCTTATTTGCAGCAGGTGCAGGTGGTGGTGCAGGTGCTTGAGCTGGAGCAGCAGTAGTTGGTACCTTTTGAACTTTCAACAACTGTTGCAGTATGTCTTTGATTTCTGCAACAGATGTATCAAGTTTGTCAATTCTACCCGTCAATTCTCGGTACATTAAACCATCACCCAACTTAATGGGATCATCTGATTTCCCACTAGGAGTGGTTATAACAGTGGTTGATTGAGGAAGTGTATCCCAAAAATCATTCACTGATGCCCCTTTTTCTTGATACTGGGGACTTCTTCCTTCAAAATGAGAAACACTTTTTAGTGAACCAGTGAATACTGGATACACAAGTGTTCCCAGAGAAGAAATTGCCTTCAAGGAAGTCTTATTGATGAAACCACTATCCAAGTGCAAACCAGTGGGTTCAGCACTTGTAGTAGCTGCTTCACTTGAACTACCACCAAGAGTTACTTGTAACTCAAGGGGTGTAACGTCCTCAGGTGTTGTTGGTGGGTTAGCAATGATTGAAACACCAGACCCAGTCACTTGTTGGAGTGTGTTCTCATTGATAGGTGAGTGAGAAGGACTGGTTTGTGTCTGGTTCAAATCAAGAGCATCCAACAAAAGTTTTGTTTGTGGGGGAATTGCGGCAATGATTTTGGGTGTAGAAAGCGAATTTGCCCCGGGCATTGGGCTGTGGATGATGGATTCAAGTGATTCCAGAGCATCATATTGTGGTGTCCCTATGTGTACAACCTGTTCTTTTTGAGAAGAAGTAGGAGGAGTTTGAGGCATGGGTTGAGATCTTTTTACCAACTGCTGTGAGGAAGTAGCAGCAGTGGTTTCTGGTGACTTTTGTGTTGTCACTGGCAGTTGCTCTGGGATCTCATCTTCCAGAGTTGCCTTTTTGCTAGGTTTGGGGGGCTTTTGAGTTTTCTTTTGTTTTGGTTTTCTGGTGGTTTTAGGTGTGGGTTTCACAGCTGTAACACCACGTAAAAACGCGTCCAATTATGTATAGACACGTGTCCTAAACTCTAACTATGTGAAAGATTGAGTTTGAAGGACTAAAGTTGACAAACAGTGAAACTATGTCTATAGAAGGACTAAAAGTGTCAACATGCCAAACTTGAGCCTCTGAATGACCATACGTGATAAATATATTCTTAATCGAGTGATTGATTGGATGTAAGAAGCCGTTTGTGAAAATAATCGGAAGATTATAAAACTACAAGGGTTAAACATGTCAACATGTCAATTCTGACCTCTGAGTGACCTTTTAACGAAACCGAGGCTTCGAAATATTCAAATATACTCTCAAGAATAAGTGCTATAAATTTCACGTGGTTTTGAGATCGTTAAGCATGTTTTCAAGACTTCGGGCTATAAGTGTCAACTTGACGAAACTTGCTTCCATAGTGATATTTAACGAACCATAGCCTAACGAAGTTAGTTTTTACATCCTTGAGCTTCAGCAAACTGACTACAAGGGCCCTACATGTCAACAATGAGGTTAAAAAGGGTTAAAAACGATCAAGGACTAAAACTGCCAGCTTTAAAACTTGTTTTACCAGATCAGCCGGTCCACGCGGCCCGCGTAAGACCCCCCTTAAGTCTTACGCGGCCCGCCTCAGCATGCCCAGATCAGAAACATCATGCCAGGTGCGGGTTAAGCTGTTACACCGCCTTAGTCTAGATTGTATTGACTCTAGGGGCTATATGTCAGTTTATTTCATCAAGTAGGACATCTGGGGTGATCGGGGTGATCCTATGATGTTCCATAACAGATGTGAATGATCCATGAGCTTGCAAAGTAGTATATAAGAACATTAGTTCTTGAGTTCTTATGCACACTTAAACAATTCACTAATCTACAACTCCTGGAGCTTGCTAAGGACAAGAAGAAGGATTTGAAGTGTAGAAAAGACAGCTAGGACCTTTAGTAAGCCTCTAATTACCTGCTTAGTCGTTTCAATTAGCTTAATTACTCTAAAGTCAAACTTATCGTAAATTAAGTTTGACTTTCGTTTTAATTATGTATGGACCAGCCACTAATCAAATTGAAAGTGTTTATGGGACCATATTAAGGTAGGTGACTAAACCCTAAAAGGGCACCTCCTAATTATCTCGTTTGACTGGTCAATTGTCGGGTCAAAGTAGTTTGACAAAAAGTCAAACTGGACAGAATGTTTGAAAATGATTAAATTAATAAATCAGAGGTTCTAAATTATATTTTGACATTCTAATGACTTAATAATTAATATTAAAACATGTTTTATCAGTCCTAACCCGACAATTTATAGTCTAAGGCGAGTTTATAACCGAAAGTCGCAAAAGCTTGACTTTTGCTTTGACTTTCAGTTCTGACCCGTTCAAGCTTAATTCTCCCATGTTTTAAGCTTCCATTAGGACCACATTACTTAGTAGTATAACCCTCTGGAGTTATATTGCATGGTGCCTAGTGGTTTGAATTATATGCACTTGATCGTAATTATGCTTAATAATGCCATAAACGCCCTTTTGATATACAACTGAGATTTTTAACAATGTGAATGGACTAACACCTTTTCTACTGATATTTAGACATGTCCTGAAAATTTGACATCAGTTTGAGGTCTAGAATAAGAGATATGCTCAATAGCGTAATTAAGGAGCTTTTTATTATTTAAATGACGTAATTAACATAAAGCCTATCTAAACCCGATTTTAATACCAAACTTTTTACCTACTGATGTAAAATAATATTTTGGGATTTTTGGAGATTTTTATTTATTTTTAGGCTGAGCATAACATAGGATAATAGTTTGATTTCGGTAATTGTCGGTTTTACCTTTTTCATGCATAAAATGAGTTTCACATAACTTTTTAATGCCAAACCTTTTGCTACTGATTCTACATGATAAATAAAGTATTTTGAACCTTATAAACTGATCAAAAACTCAGATTTCCTGTTTTAACCCGAATATCCCTTAAAACCGATTTTTAAGCATTTTTAGCACATAGTTTGAGTTAAAACTATATTTGGCATATAAAACTTATTACCCACTGATGTTTTAAACTAATTTATATAATTAAACAGTAAGCCAAAGTTTTTGAACTCAGAAGTCTATTTTGAACTTTAAAGCTTAGGTGAAATTACCAAAATGCCCCTACGGTGCATTGTTTAATTATATAAGATAAATTTCATAATTCTAAAAGTAACCTACTATTATAACTTATAAAAATACATATTTTTACTGATTAGATCAGACCTGAAACTTAGTTTAATATTTAAACTCTTTTATGATCATTAAAATTACCAAAATACCCTTATGGGACTTATTTTGGTTTAAATTACTTTTGGGCATATATGTTAACATATCTTGAGCATAATAATGATTAAGACCTGTATATAATTTATTCGGTAGCCCGTTACGCGTTTATGCGATCGGATCGGTTTACGTGACTAGTTTACGTAAAATAGCCGAAACGAGCTTAACCTTATCATTAAATCCTCAATTTCCAGAATGTGTTTAGTTTACCCATATTATACAAGTATCCAAGCTTGTCGGGTCTAAACCACATTCTATTCCGGTCTTCGCTTAATCTAGCGTTTAGAATCGTAAGGTTTCCTTCTAGCTAGCCGGTCTAAGTCTTTGACTTAATTAAAGACCCGTTAGCATCCTAATAGGTTAATAAACCTTCTATACAGATTAAATAGCTTTCAGTAGAAGGTGCCTTCAAAAAGCTTTAGGATTTTACTGCTAGCATCAGGTAAATACTTTTAACTTATTTTCCCTTATACGGTCTTGGGATATGGAATTATAATAATACCACTTGGTCGGGTATGAAATCATTTAATCGGATTGTGATTAATAAATTTACATAACCCGTTTTAATCTGTGTTGTTTGATAACATAAGCATTGGGGGTTAATTCGACCGTGTCCTGGATATCCTCGGCTCATTTCATTTGAAAATGGCCACGACCTATGCACGGGGTGTAGGCATACACCTGACAGATGCAAATGCTAAAATATAAACCCACATGTTGGGGATAACTCCTTTGTGGGTTCTATAAGTGGTGAGTCGGTTAATCACGACCGGCTTCCAACCGGCCCCAATTGTAAGACAAACATGTAAATCTGTATACAAGATTATATTTAAATAATTGTCCCAAGTTATAAAAGATTTGTGCCATGTGCACTTAAATCAATCTTCATAAATATTTTCAAAAGAGCCAGTTAATTGTATTTACCAGTGTAAACTGACGTATTTTCTTAAAGACTGATTTGACAGGTGTTTTGGTAAAAAATTACCGAAGCAATTTAGTGATCAAATTAGTAAAGTGAGGTAGTGTGCTGGAAAGTGTGTAGAAAATATGCTTGCTGAGTTATTTGGAAAATCAGTATTCAGGATACGGCTCAGGATATTGAGCTGTATCTGCGATCAAACAATGAGCAAACAATAAGCAAAAAGTAAAGGAAATGACACGAGATGTACGAGGAAAGCCCTTGATCAATCTAGATCGCCGGCATAAAACCTCGGGAGCTGACAATCGCAGCTGCCTTGTTCTTCTTATTGCTTTAAACTTCAGGATACAGTGCAGGATATAGACCAGATCGCTAAGTGTTACAATGATTTTTGTATGAAAGTGAAAATTGCTAGAGAGCAAGTGTTAGAGTGTAGCGAGTGTGATTGTGATGTCCTAGTTGATCTGATATACCCACCTATTTATAGTAATGAATTACAAACAATAATCCCTACAAATATGGGCTACTCCGAATATTCCATTACGAACGTTATGGACCGAGTAATACGGCTTCAACGTCTTCATTTGAACGACTTGGACCGAGTCTTCCGCGGAATAAGTCTTGTTAACGTTGCTAGCTTCTAACCCACGTACCTGCACACAATCCATTAGTAATCCCGAGGATACCATTCAGGATGTTACCAATATCCTGAACCAGCATCCCGGATGTAAACAGATACTACATAAACAAGATATAGATCAAGATATTTTCCAGGATATGGGCTCAGAATTTCACCCATAACAATTGTCCCCAAAAATGTTACCGTTTGATATCCTAACGGTTACATTTTTTCACAGTGGCCGAGGCAATTAAGAGATAAGACTATTGATGTGACAGCTTTCAACCACCCGGCCTATATTTACTCATCATACCCTATATCTTCTCATCCTCATCTCCTTTTTTACCAACAATCGACAAGAAAAAGGTAATATTCTCTCTCTCATCTTCATAACCATCTTTTATCTTACTCCGGCAAGAATTCAGGCGACCAAATGCCTAGGCAAACGAGGTCCAGTTCAGGCGACTCGGCTCCCACATTCATCCAACAGAATCTTCTCCAAGAACCGGAGAATGAAACATGCACCTTTGATAGTGCTCATCTGTCGGCTTTGAAATCCTCCGGTATCTTTCCGGATGGAACCATATTCCGACCCTTTGACAGAGAAATCCGGTCAGATATGGTTTCCAACGAGTGGATTTGTTTCAATGCTTTCCCCTTTACCTTAGGGCTACGATTCCCCTTTCCGGACTTCATTACCGAGTTTTTTAACATCACTAAAATTTCTTTCAGTCAAACCATGCCAATGCTTTGGCGTGTTTTGTCTGTTCTTGACTAAATCAAGAGAAACCACATACCTGACCTTTCCGTCCATGATCTCCCTTTAGCCTACAAGCTTAGATGCCATGGCTCATCTAGATTCCTATTTTATTCTACTTCCGGTGATCCATTGATACTTCGTGCCACCAAAAACGAGGATGGTTGGCAATCCAAGTTTTTCTTTGTAAAAAGGGATTCAATCCCCGGTGGAACGGATTATCCGATGAGATGGTTAAGAAAGGGTAGGACTTAGGGTTTAAGAATGATCCTGTCTCTTATCCTGTCTCATATTCTGAACTAACAAATTTTCATTTTTGTGCAGCTGATTTCAGGAAGATTGCACCTCCTCTTGCTAATTCTCAAGAAAGAATAGACGCCATCAGACTTCTTCCAGAGGCAGAGAGAAGTTTCAATCCTTCTCCACCAACTCCAAGCCCTCTTTCAAGTGCCAACATGTCTGGTAAGGATCCTGCAAGATATCCTGCACACATATGTTTTTTATCTGTTATTCATAGGAAGGATTTAGAATTTACTCCCTGCGTGCAGATTCCAGCAAAGTCCCAGTCTATCTAGACCTTGATGAACTTGACAGCTATCCAACTCCAGCCATAGTCAAGAAGGAGACTCCTGCTGCTACTAGCTCCAAGCCACTCCCGGCTCCCAAGACCAATCCAAGAACCCGTGCTTCCGCAGCGAAGAAGAGAAAGGGTCTTGAGGTCAGTGCTCCAGGCCTAGAAGGGTTCTCCTATGACGAACTCAGCTTCTCTGACTCCTTAGAGCCAATGACATCCTTCCTTAACAAGGTAATATCCTGACGCCTATCCTTCATGTATATCCTGCACATATATCCTGCACGTATATCCTAACAGGATATCCTGGTAGGATATCTTGGTCAGCATACATTCTAACTTTATACCTGTAATTGATGTGCAGGGCCTCCAGCATTTGCTCCACTTGTATAATGACGCTTGTGGTACTGTGGCACTTCATGAAGCCAGGATCAAACAGCTCGAGAGCACCGTTGCTGACCAAAGTGCTATTGCTGAAGCGAAGAGCCGGCATTATGAAAGCTTGCTGAAGAAGGTCACCCAAGACGCTGAGGTCAAACTTGCCACCGTTCAAATGGATCATGATCAGGCCTTGATCAACTTCCGAGAGGGAATCAAGGCTTCTGCTATCGTCTCCCTGCTACAAGCACGCATCAAGATGGCCTACGAGGCCAAGGAGACGGGTCTTGTTTTTCCATCTTGGCCAGTTGAATCCTGGGTGGCCAAGTTGAAGGAGCTCGGAGGCAAAGCTGTGCCATTTCCTGCCGAAGCCGGTGAGTCTTCTAACTCAGCAGAGGTGGTGGTCCAAGCTGGAGAGAAGAAGGATGCTGGAGCTGATGCTGGGATGGTCATAGGTCAGGATGCTGGTCAGGATGCTGGAGCGGAGAAGTTTGAGAAAGTTGGAGGAGATGCCGCTGTGTGAGGGCATTTAGGTGGGCGATGACGGATATACGTGCCAAGGCCAGAGCCCACTTTTTGAATTTGAATGTTGGTTTGTAGTCCCATAAACAATTTACTTTTCTGCACTTTACTTTTCCGCACCTGAACAATTTACATTTCCTGCATGCTTTTTGAACAATACAACAGTTGAAGGTGGATGGGTCTCGGTTTGAGATGAAGCCTTCAACTGTTGGGTAAATATGGTAGTGAACTATTAGTGCTCTTAGTGGATGGGCCTTGTTTTGAGGTGAAACTAAGAGCACATCTTTTGGTATGTTAATAACATAACTTCTCTTTTGACCTTATCATCGTTGTCATTGCTATGAAAATTGTAGTTGTAAAAATTGTTTGGTTTGTACACTTTTAGGAATATATATTATAGATGTATCCTGAAAGGTATCCTGAAAGATATCTTGATAAGGATATTAAAATATAACCTACAAATTGTCCAAATAAAAAGGAGAGATCATACCAGAGATTCTTACAGAACCAATTCTAATCCTCCATTATAAGTTTTGTCCCCAGCGCATACTTGTGAACCTGGATCCATTCCTTGAATAGTATAATGTATGTCCCCTGTGTTCGACACAGAAACACAAATGCATTCATACCTTGTCTTTAAGTAAATTCCGCATACCCTGGGGCAAAACCCCTGATATCCTGAAATGAATCTTTAGCATACTTGGGATAAACCCTTAATACCCTGGGGATAAACCCTGATATCTGGGGATAAACCCTAAATTTCGTGCGCTACAGGCGAGAGTGTATAAACTCCAATCCTTAGAAAGGTGAAAACCTTTAAACCTTTGAGAGTATGAAAATACTCTTTCGTGAGAGAGGGTGATCAATCCTCATATACCTTTAGGATCCAGGATATAGCCAACAGTAACGAAATTGTCAGCCACTTTTACATGAACTGGTCCCGCTACCTTGAACTATACCTAGATAACTTGCGCTCCAGGCGAGGTGTTTAAACCCAATTCGAAAGAAAGGTGAATACCTTTAAACCTTTGAAGGGACCAGGATCCCTTAAACGTGAGAGAGGGGGCCAATCCTCTAATCTTTCGACTTATCCTGAGTGTATATCCTGGAGCCATATCCTGAAAGATATTCTGCAAAACAATTGTAAACTAAGGTGGGTGTTAGCTTGGCTAACACCCCTCCGATGCTTAAGTCAGTATTGGGTTCAAGACAATAAACAAAATATATTTAAGAATAGAATACATACCATTCCGAGATAGAAAATAAATTCTACTCTTACTTGAAATAGAGCTTCAAATGTATTGCATTCCAGGATCTTGGTAGCATATCCCCTTCCACATTCTTGAGTCGATATGCTCCTTTCCCTGCTTCTGACTCGACTTCATAAGGTCCTTCCCATTTCGGAGCTAGCTTGCCATCGGCAGGATTAGTGGTATTTTGAAAAGCTTTTCTTAGCACCCAATCACCAACTCGAAATCTTCTAGTCCTTATTGTTAGGGGAGGATTTTCTAACAATTAGTGATCCTTATTCGTTATCCTAATTAGTGATCCTTACTTCTGTGACAGGTGGTGATCCTCAGAAGGGCTTTAGGATCAGGATCATGGATCACTTTAAGGATCCTCGTACTGACGATTGTTTACTTATGTTTTGTAGCATCTCGCAGGTATAACAAGCTGGACCAAGTCTTGGCGAAATTCCCGGAGAATATTCCCGAACTATCCCGCACGTGCTTGGCTAAAAATGGACGTTGTGGAGAACGTGGAAGCTTGGCACGAAAGTCGGACAGTTAGTTAGAGTAGATTATTTCTAATTTAAAAGGAGTAACGAGCTAGTAGAAAACACTTAGTCATTTTTTTGCAGCTACACACACTCGTATACTCGCACACTTGAAGCTCTCGACGAACATTCATTCATTTTCACTCACTTATACACATTTCACGATAGTGATCCTTGCACCTAGCTCGTTACTATCCGAAGTTGTAAACATTTATTCATTTATTGGAGCTTGGTGATCGGTAGTTTCCATCACCCGGGGTTTTTTGTGCCGGAGATCAACTCTTGATCAAGGGCTTTTTCCCCGTATAAATCCTTGTGTTGTTTGTGCAAATCTATATTGAAGTGATCCTCATCGCTATTACATAATCAGCATCATACCCCCATAACATAGAGTTTGGTTGCAATATCCTCAACAGATTTTTTGACCAAAACAGTTTGGCGCCCACCGTGGGGCAATTGGTGCTTTGTCCTTAGAAGAATTCGCATTTCTGTGCTCATTCCGGTTCACTACAACCAAGCAAATGGCTTCCTCGGCGAAGAATGCTTCAAACTTGATGCCCTCACTCACTTCTTCACAAGGCGTCCCTCCTTTGCCTCCACCACCTTCTGGATCCCAGAAGAATACTGAGAATGCCGTGAAGAAATCAACTCCCATTTTCTCAAAACCACCTACTTCTTCTGTTTCAACTAATCCTACTACTAATGATCTCTATGCCTTGATTTTGCAGATGAGGAATCATGCACAAGAGCAGGATAAGACTAACGAGAGGATCCTCCGGGAGATTGACGAAATTAAGAAACAGAAGAAAACGGCAGAGGATCGTTCCCCACTGATGCCCAGATCTTTGAATTTTGATACTCCAGTGATTACTTCTCAGCCATCAGTGGTTCCAGGCATTCAATATGTAGGTGGACCAAAAGGAGTGCACTACGGAACAACAACAATGACCCAAGCATCAGGTTCATATTTCCAGCCAGCGGGATCCTATCCTCAGCATATGGGATCCCTCACGAGTTCAGGAGGATATCCAGGAATGCAGCAGTTTCAAGGATCCTCCTTCGTTCCAGGATCATCCCAGGTTCAAGGATCCTCCTTCGTTCCAGGATCATCCCAGGTTCAAGGATCCTCCTTCGTTCCACATCCCAGGTTCAAGGATCCTCCTTCGTTCCAGGATCATCCCAGGTTCAAGGATCCTCCTTCGTTCCAGGATCATCCCAGCTTCAAGGATCCTCCTTTGTTCCAGGATCGTCCCAGTTTCAGGGATCCTTCCAGATGCCAGGATCCTTGAGGAGTTTGCAAACAAGAAGTTCAGATGTCCATCAGGGAGATTTTATTCCAATGCAGACCAATGCCTCTACTGGCCCCTCGATCATTCCAGAGCCTCAACAATATGGATTAACATCCATTCTTCCTAACTTGAATCCAATGGGAGGTAACACTTTTAATAATTCTCATACTACTAACCATGGTCTTATGCAGGATCCAGGTATCAATCATGCCATGGCCAGAGAATTGCAAAAGTTAAAGGATATGATATCAAGTGTTCCAGGAGTGGTCAAACCTATCCCAGAGATTGCAGATGGGAGCCACAAGATATCTCGTTTTGCACCACCAATCTGTGATGCTGAGATACCCAAGAGATTCCATGTGCCAACAATGAAGCTGTATGATGGTTCGACAGATCCTGAGGAACACATAGCACAATACAGGGAGAGGATGGAGATCAATCCAATTCCAGAAAGGTTAAAGGAAGCATGCCTGTGCAAGGGATTCGGATCCACTCTTACTGGATCAGCTCTCAAATGGCTGCTAAGTCTTCCCCCTTACTCTATTACCTCGTTTGCTAACCTAGTTAATCTATTTAATAATCAGTTTTCTTGTAGTAGAAAATTTGAGCGTTTAACTAGTGATCTGTATAGGATAACCCAGGGTCATAATGAATCATTAAGGGATTACATTACCAAATTCAGTAAAGAATCCTTAGACATTCCCAACTTAGATATAGCCACGGCTGTTGAGGCCTTCAAAATGGGATTGCTTAGGGATTCGTTATTTTATGATGATCTTGTTATGACACCATGCAGGAACCTAGATGAGGTAAGAACCCGGGCCCTCAGGTTCATCCGGCTAGAGGATGACAAGAGGATCCAGGAGAGGTTAACAGGATCCTCAAAGCAGGATAAGCAAGGATCCTCATTCAGGAACAACAAGTTCAGATCCTACAACAGATCTGATAATCAGAACGTGCATTCTATTGATCAAGAAGAGGATGATGAGGATTATCCTCCAATTTCTGAATATTGTTTTAGTGTTGATAACAATGAACTAATCCTTGCGATGCAGAGTCTAGGTGATAAAGCTAGATGGCCCAGAAAAAATGATAGGCCAGCTGCAACTAAGGATAAATCAAAATGGTGTGCATATCATGAAGATTTTGGGCACCTCACAGAAGAATGCATTGCATTAAGAAAGGAAATTGGATACTTGTTGAGCAAGGGGCATCTAAAAGAATTGTTGGGAAGAAAAAAGTCAAGAACTCAGGATCCTGAAAGGATCCCTGAGAAGGCTCCAGCCCCTCCAGCAGATGCACAAGTAATAAACTTTATCTCTGGAGGATCCGACATCTGTGGCACATCCTTCTCAGCAGCTAAAAGGCATGCAAAGGAAACTAAAATGGATAATGGAGAAAGACCAGTTCGAACGTCAAGTGTCTCCGAAGGAAAAGTCATAACCTTTGATGAAGAGGATCGTGTTGATATCCAGGATCCTCATCACGATGGTTTAGTTATTACTCTTTTTATATCTAACCATTTTGTCCGCAGGATCCTTATAGACGGAGGAAGTTCAGTGAACATTATCCAGCTTGATGTTCTAAAGAAGATGGGTATCCCTGAATCAGAGATCATACCAAGATCCTCCGTGCTCGTGGGATTTAGTGGCGAAACTAAGAACACCCTGGGGGACATTAAACTCCCAATATATATTGAAGGCTTACACTCTTATCAAAAATTTTGTGTTATTGACTGTTTGTCTTGTTGTAATGTTATCCTTGGCAGGCCCTGGATACACGATATGAAAGCAGTCCCATCTACTTACCATCAATGTGTAAAGCTCCCTAGTCCTTGGGGAATAGTAAAGATTGATAGTCATCAGCAGGAGGCTAAGAATTGCTACACTTCATCGATGAAACCAGCCTCGAAGTCAAGGGAGCAATAGCAATCAAGGTATCCTCCAAGGAATGTCTTGGAGGCCAGAGAGCAGGATGTGGTAGAAATCCTCATGGATCCCGATGATCCTGAATCCAAAATCTATATCGGATCAGGGATCCTTGGCGAAATGAAAGAAGACCTCGTATCCTTCCTCAAAAGGAGAAAGACTACCTTTGCATGGAAACATGAAGACATGACTGGTATATCCAAAGATGTTATCACCCATAAACTCGGCATTGACAGATCCTTCAAACCAATCCATCAAAGGAGAAGAAAGTTTGCACCGGAAAGGAATGCCATTATCCAGGAAGAAGTAGAGAAATTGCTCCGGGCAGGTATGATTAGAGAGGTAAAGTATCCAAGATGGTTGGCCAATGTGGTTGTTGTTCAAAAGAAAAACGGAAAGTGGAGGGTATGTGTCGATTTTACCGATTTAAATAAGGCATGTCCCAAGGATCCTTTCCCTTTACCCCACATTGACTCCATGGTGGATGCAACCGCGGGTCATGAACTGTTAACTTTTATGGATGCTTCATCTGGATTTCAACAAATCCAAATGGAACCATCCGACCAAGAGGATACAACCTTCATGACTCCAACTGGTATATACTGCTATATTGCTATGCCGTTCGGATTAAGAAATGCAGGTGCAACATATCAAAGGCTGGTGAATATGATGTTCAAGGATCAGATCGGACAAACTATGGAGGTTTACATAGATGATATGGTGGTAAAATCCTTAAAAGCTGAGGATCACCTAAGAGACTTGGAGGAAGCATTCGATATCCTTGACAAATATAACATGAAACTTAATCCTTCAAAATGTCACTTTGGTGTTAAAGCAGGTAAATTCTTAGGATATATGGTGACAAAGAGAGGCATCGAAGCTAGCCCGGAACAAATCAAAGCAATAGTGAACATCAAATCCCCGGCCAATGCTAAGGATGTTCAAAGGCTAACAGGCAGGATAGCAGCTTTGAACAGATTTATATCCAAATCCTCAGAGAAGTGCAAAGAATTCTATGATATCCTAAGGAAGAACAAGAAATTTGAGTGGACTGAGAAGCATGAAAATGCTTTGAGAGCACTCAAAGATTACCTATCCTCAGCCCCGGCTTTGATGAAACCAGAAAAAGGTGATGTGTTATCCTTGTATCTTGCAGTATCTTCAAAAGCAGTAAGTGCGGTCCTTGTTAAGGATCATCAAGGTACACAACATCCTGTCTATTATGTAAGTAAAAGTTTACTTGATGCCGAATCCAGGTATTCACACCTTGAAAAACTTATTCTTGCATTAATTATGGCATCTACTAAGTTAAGACATTATTTTGAAACTCATGTTATCATTGTTAAAACTAATTTTCCAATTAAGAATGTCCTCAGGAAACCAGAGATGTCAGGAAGGATGGCTAAGTGGGCAGTGAAGCTGAGTGCATACGATATAATATATGAGCCTAGGACAGCCATCAAATCCCAAGCATTAGCTGACTTTGTGGCTGATTTCAGTAGTGATTTACAAGAAGAAGCTGAGCTAGAAGTCCAGCAATTAGAAGAGACCAAGGATCCTTGGATACTCTATACTGATGGATCCTCAAATGTCAAAGGCACAGGGCTTGGAATACTACTAAAATCGCCACAGGGGGACATAATACCCCATTCTATAGCTTGTGAGTTCCAAACCACTAACAATGAGGCTGAATATGAAGCCTTAATTGCTGGTTTGCAAATTGCAAAACATATGGGGATCAGGTATCTTGAGGTACATGTAGATTCATTGTTAATTACAAATCACTTTAATGGATCCTACGCTGTTAAAGGTGAAAAGCTAACCAAATATTTAGAGATAGTCAAAAGTTTGGCACTCTCTTTTGTTTCCTTTAGTTTGACGCAGGTACCAAGGGAAGAAAATACAGAGGCTGATGCATTGGCTAACTTAGGATCATCCTTGAAGATCCCGGAGGATATCAAGATCCCTATTATCCATATCCTGACCCCGGCTATCGAGGATCACGACGCTATGGAGATAGGAAATGATTCTGCAATTATCCCTTGTGACGATACTCAATCCCATTCAGAATCAGGATCATGGACCTCACCAATTATGAGATACTTACAACATGGAGAGATTCCTACAGGAGAAAACCCTAGGGCTTTCAAATCTAAGGTATCTCAATTCACAATTTTAAATAATGTGTTGTATAGACGATCTCTTGCAGGACCATACTTGAGATGCATTGAGGATCCTGAAATCCAAGAAGTTTTAAAAGACTTCCATGAAGGAGATTGTGGAAACCACACTGGGGGCAGGGCATTATTCTCAAGGATCCTGAGGACAGGATACTACTGGCCAACCATGAAGAAAGATGCTGTGGAGTATGCTAAAAGATGTGATCCTTGTCAGAGGCACAACAATATCCTTCATCAGCCAGCTGAATTATTGCATCCTATATCCTCCTCTTGGCCATTCATGAGATGGGGTATGGATATAGTTGGTAAGCTCCCTAAGGCACCTGGTGGAAAAGTATTTATGCTAGCTATGACTGATTACTTCTCCAAGTGGATAGAGGCTGAAGCTTTTGCCCAAGTCAGAGAAAAGGAAGTTATATCCTTCATTAAAAGAAATATTATAACTAGATTCGGAATTCCTTCTGAGATTATATGTGATAATGGTTCCCAATTTATTGGGGGCAGAACCACTAACTTTTGTGACAGCTGGGGGATTAAGATGATAACATCAACACTAGTCCACCCACAAGCTAATGGCCAAGCAGAGTCATCTAACAAGATCATCGTCAACAATTTGAAGAAGAAGCTTGGATCCAAGAAAGGGAAATGGGCAGAAGAACTACCTTATGTGCTTTGGGCTGACAGGACAACCCCTAAGAATGCTACTGGTCAAACACCATTCTCTTTGGTGTTTGGGGCAGAATCGGTGATCCCAACAGAAATGGTGGTTCCAACTGCTAGAACAAGTACTCGTGATCCTGAGGAGAATGATAAGAACTTAGCTCAAGACCTGGATACCATTGAAGAAATCAGGGATATGGCTAGGATAAGGATGGCCAGTTATCAGCAAAGAATGGCTGGTGCTTACAACAAAAATGTCAGGATCAGGAGGTTTCAAGTTGGAGATATGGTATTAAGGAAAGCATTTTAGAATACCACCAATCCTGCTGATGGAAAATTGGCTCCAAAGTGGGAAGGCCCTTATTTGATTGAAGCTGAAGCAGGAAAGGGGGCATATAGATTGCTAACCATGGAAGGTGATTTGCTACCAAGAGCTTGGAATGCTGTCCAATTGAAGAAATATTTCATGTAAGCAGGATCCTCATGACACAGATGATCCTCACGAAAGGGATATCCTTAAAGGATCCTCAAAATATCGGTGATCCTTACTTAGGTAATATCCTAAACTTAAACTATCTTATTTATTTATTTTATCATATAAGGATAAGGATCATGTATCCTTTATCCATCTCTCACGTGAGTTTAAGTTTTGAAAGTTCAGGTATCGTTAGCATAACATTGGTTATCTGCTGAAGCAATCCGTTCCTTGGGTTTAACCCCAGTTATTTGGGCTTGACCCCAGTTTCGCCAGTAGCGCACGATGATCCTGGTATAGTTCAAGGCATTGGGACCAGTACTCGTTTTAGGGGCTGATAATTCCATTGTTCTGGCTATGCTTAGGATCCTACGTATAATGGTAGACGTACCATACATCCGTTCATAAGGTTCTAACGTTTTCACGTTAGCTAAGGTTTTCTAACATCTTCACGTTAGCTAAGGTTTTGGCATTTTCATGTCACTAAGTTTGGATAGTCGCCAGTTAGGGCCATACTCCAGTTTACATACGATCCTTGGGCTTGTCCCCAGTTATCCTTGGGCTTGTCCCCAGTTATCCTTGGGCTTGTCCCCAGTTGCTAACTCTTTTCTTATGTTGGCTTAGTCCCAAGTTATGCTCTATTTCAGGACCTTGAAGATAGGCAACTAGGGATCCTCGACCCTTACTTTATTCTAAGGTTTATCTTGTAGTTATCCTTATAATGGTTAGGATCCTAACTTGGATCCTCAGGTATGATCCTTAACTATATTTAATTCTATTCATTATTTATTCGAATAACCCTTAAAGTTTGACAACTAGACTTGTGATCCTTGAAACATATTGCTTTCTGAGATTCTTTAACTAAAGGATATTTGATCATGGATCATATCCTAAGTATTTTCAATTTGACTTATTCAAAATTATTTGTCTAATAAATATGCATCGAAATAAAGGAAAATCAAAGAAATACAAGGATAACAACACAAGATAAGCGACAAAAGGTTAAGATTTTATTTATTAACAAAAGACTAACCCTTGAAAGGTTGTCAAAATTACCTACCCGAGCATCTACCAGCAAAACGTGGCCCGTCCGCTGGGGTAGGTAAAGGGTGTCCAGGATAATAAGTTCAAAGTTAGTGCAGGAATATAAAGGCGGCAGGATCACAATGGCTTCATCCCCCAAACAGAGGATCCCACCACCATATGCAATCCTGCCTATTGTTCGAAGGATCATACATGATCCTTAGTCCTAAAACCTATTGTTCAAGTACAACCCATCATTGTTTAGCAAAAAACACCACAACCAAAACAAACTATCGAACTTAAAAAATGGGCTCCGGCTACGTCTAGAAATGTCCTTCATCGCCCATTCATGCAACCTATGCCTTTGCTGCTTCCTCTTCCCCTCCAGCTGCAGTATCCTTCATCAGATCCTTTCCACTGCCACTTGCCTCAATTGCCAAGACCTCAGTTGCCTCCTCCTCATCATCCTCAAGATCAGCCAGCCTTGCCTTCCAGCCCTCAACATCCCAGCTGCTTTTGTCAAAACTAGGATCTTGAGCTTCCTGGGCCATCTTCAATTTTGTCTGATACATCGTGATGGCGGCAGAAACCTTAGCATTTTCTATGAGATCATGCTTCTCGTAGTCAAGGTCAATCAGAAGTTTGGCCGTCTTGGTCTTCTCATCTTGGAGTTCCTTCCGAAGATCAGCAAGTGCAAGGTCTTTGAGCACGGCAACCTGTTGGAGATCAGCAATTTTCTTGTCCTGCTCCTCAACATTCCCCACGTAGTCTTCAATCTCGGCAAATTTCTGCAAAGAAAAGGATAAAGCAGTTCAAGATCAGGTGATCCTCATACGAGTAGGATACCTAGGCAGAATAAAGGATCCTTACATCATTGAAGTATTCAAGGAACTGGTGGCGGATCAGTGGTAGGCCTTGAAGATCCTCAGCATCAGAAGTTTTCCTCTTCTTGACACCCTTTCCTTTAGTGGGTGCCTTTGGAATGGAGATGCTAGGACTGGTGGTGGATCTCTTCTTCCTGGATCGTACGACATCAAGGTCAGCCATGTTGAACTGGGATACAGGCTTGGTAGATTTTCCAGCGCCTACACATTCATAGCAAGATGAGTATCCTTATCCTATTTCAATTTATTTATTTATTTTAATATTCAAACTATGTAAAAGGCAGGATACTTACTTGACATGGTAATGGAACCTGAGGATACTTCTTGTGAGTCTTGGGTGTCTATCTTGAATGTCCTTGTTTCAGGATCATGCTTCCAAAAAGCAGCGAGCCTATCCTTGGTTTCAGGTGATGTGATGATGTGTGAGACGGAAATAGCTGCATGATACAAGACAAAAAGGGTTAGTGATCCTATTACAAAAACAAGACTACCTGGTGATCCTTCTCAGGATCCTCTGTCCTACCATTGGTGGACCACTCCCTTGGTAAATGCTTTCCATCTGGAATGGTATCCCTTCTTACAAAGAAGAAGCGACGTTTCCAATCTTTGTCATTCTTGGTGACTTTAAGAAGGGGATGTTCTGCACTGGGTTTTCGTTTGAATAAATAACGATGGGATCCAAAGGTGGTAACATCATACAATTGTGTCAGCTCTGACATGCCTAAATCAATGCCCTCCTGCTCGATGATCCTCTCCAGGGTATACAAAACCCTCCAAATCATCGGCATGGCTTGGATGTAAGAGATGCCGGTAAGAGAAAAGAAGGATTGTGTAAATTCTGGGAAAGGATAGGTGTATCCTATGGCAAATGGAGTAACTGGAAAGGCAACCCATGTTTCTGAAACATAGTCGCTCAGGGCAGTTGGATCGAAAGGTCTGAAAAAGGCATTCGTCGGAAAACGATGACGGATGTTATCTACTTGTGCATCGTTAAAGCAACACCTCTCGTTCACTGAGTCTTTGATGATCTTTTGACTCTTCAAAGGGCTATCCTTTTTGTGATCCTTGGCCGGAGAACTTCGGAGCAACATTTTCGAAGTGATGGAGATAAAGAAAGAAAAACAGAGTAAGAGAGGAAGAAAGAGGAGAAAGAAATACCAGATTGATCGTCGACTGAGAATTTAAAGGGAGTCTCTTTCGAATTTGAATGCATAATGATCCTATCTATATCTCTATTTATAATTATGATTCTGCAGGATTGTCACTTCCGTGACATCATCATCGCAACGGCTAGTTCAATTTTAACGGCTATATATCCGTTAGTTAGTTGCGGATAAGATCAAGAAAATATAACTCGCTAATTTTACAAATTACTCCTTATATTTTGGGGGCAATTGTTAGGGGAGGATTTTCTAACAATTAGTGATCCTTATTCGTTATCCTAATTAGTGATCCTTACTTCTGTGACAGGTGGTGATCCTCAGAAGGGCTTTAGGATCAGGATCATGGATCACTTTAAGGATCCTCGTACTGACGATTGTTTACTTATGTTTTGTAGCATCTCGCAGGTATAACAAGCTGGACCAAGTCTTGGCGAAATTCCCGGAGAATATTCCCGAACTATCCCGCACGTGCTTGGCTAAAAATGGACGTTGTGGAGAACGTGGAAGCTTGGCACGAAAGTCGGACAGTTAGTTAGAGTAGATTATTTCTAATTTAAAAGGAGTAACGAGCTAGTAGAAAACACTTAGTCATTTTTTTGCAGCTACACACACTCGTATACTCGCACACTTGAAGCTCTCGACGAACATTCATTCATTTTCACTCACTTATACACATTTCACGATAGTGATCCTTGCACCTAGCTCGTTACTATCCGAAGTTGTAAACATTTATTCATTTATTGGAGCTTGGTGATCGGTAGTTTCCATCACCCGGGGTTTTTTGTGCCGGAGATCAACTCTTGATCAAGGGCTTTTTCCCCGTATAAATCCTTGTGTTGTTTGTGCAAATCTATATTGAAGTGATCCTCATCGCTATTACATAATCAGCATCATACCCCCATAACATAGAGTTTGGTTGCAATATCCTCAACAGATTTTTTGACCAAAACACTTATGTTCTTGTTATATGCTCTGGATATTCTTTGCTGATATGCTGCCATCCTTAGCCTTGCTGCGTCTCTCTTTTCGTCTATAGTATCCAAATCTTGACATAAGGCTTCAGGATTCTGTTCAGGATCCTGTAAGATAGATCTTGCAGTAGGTATCGCCATTTCCGTTGGAATCATCGCCTCCGCTCCGAATACTAAGGAGAATGGGGTTTGGCCGGTTGCACTTTTTATCGTTGTCCTGTCAGCCCATAAAACAAAGGGTAATTCCTCTGCCCATCTTCCTTTTTTGGCTCCAAGTCTCTTCTTTAAGTTATTCACTATTATCTTGTTTGAAGATTCAGCTTGTCCATTCGCTTGAGGATGTACCGGAGTAGATGTGATCATTTTGATTCCCCAACTCTTGCAAAAGTCAGTAGTCCTTTTGCTTATAAACTGGGACCCATTATCACAAATGATTTCCGCTGGCACTCCAAACCTAGTCAGGATATTCCTCTTTATGAATGATACTACTTCTTGGTCTCTAACTTGGACAAATGCTTCAGCCTCAACCCACTTGGAGAAATAATCTGTCATAGCCAACATAAAAACTTTTCCTTCCGGAGCTTTTGGTAACTTCCCTACTATATCCATTCCCCACTTCATGAATGGCCAAGGGGAAACTACAGGATATAATGGTTCAGCTGGTTGATGCAGTATGTTACTATGTCTTTGACATGCATCACATCTTCGAGCATATTCTGCAGCATCTTTCCTCATCGTTGGCCAATAATATCCTGTCCTTAATACTTTCGAGAATAATGATCTGCCCCCGGTGTGATTACCACAATCCCCTTCATGTATATCCTGAAGTACTTCTTTGGCCTCAGGATCCTCCAAGCACCTCAAATATGGTCCTGCAAGAGATTTCTTATATAAAATATTATTTATAATAGTGAATCGTGATACCTTCATCCTAAATGCCTTAGGATTTTGATTTCCGGGGATGTGTCCTTCCTTAAAATATTTTATGATTGGAGCCGTCCAGGATTCAGGATCCTCTTCAGGATATTCTGCTCCAGGATCCTGGATGCCCGCTACTTCCTTATCCTGAAGATTCGTCGCAGGATACAAGATATGTAATATTGGTATTCGGGTCCCTTCAGGTATCCTGATTGATGATCCCAAATTTGCTAAGGCATCCGCTTCAGCATTATCCTCCCTTGGTACCTGTTCAAGTGTAAAAACATCGAAATATCCTGCTAATTTTTTGAGAATATCGAGGTATTCGATTAACTTCTCTCCCTTAACTGCATAGGAGCCATTGAAATGGTTAGTAATTAACAAAGAGTCAACGTATACTTGCAAATTCTTGATATTCATACTCTTAGCCAATTCTAATCCTGCAATTAAAGCTTCATATTCTGCCTCATTATTAGTAGCAGGAAACTCACACCTAATAGCCTGGGGTAATATGTTCCCCTGTGGCGATTTTAGTAGTATTCCCAATCCTATTCCTCTTACATATCAGTATATAATGTCCAGGATCCTGAGGATTCTCCTAACTGTTGAACTTCTAGGTCTACCTCATCCTGAATGTCACTACTGAAATCAGCCACAAAGTCAGCTAAAGCCTGAGACTTTATGGCATTCCTAGGTTCATATACTAAATCATAGGCACTTAACTTTACTGACCATTTAGCCATTCTACCCGACATTTCCGGTTTCCTAAGTACATTTTTGACAGGATAGTTTGTCTTTACGTGTATCCTATGTGTTTCAAAGTAGTGTCTAAGTTTTGTCGATGCCATAACTAATGCTAATATTAATTTTTCTAAATGAGAGTACCTAGTTTTAGCGTCTAACAAACTTTTACTAACATAATAAACAGGATATTGCTGACCTTCATGGTCTTTTATAAGAACGACACTTACAGCATTCCCTGATACAGCAAGGTACAGGGATAGTGGTTCACCATTTTCAGGTTTCATCAATAGAGGTGCGGTTGAGAGATATCGTTTCAAATCCTGTAGGGCTGCTTCATGCTTCTCACCCCACTCGAATTTTTTGTTCTTCTTCAGGATATCATAAAAATCCTTGCATTTTTCTGAAGATCTTGAGATAAATCTATTCAATGCTGCCACTCGCCCTGTTAATCGTTGAACATCCTTCATATTTGAGGGTGATTTAATATCCAAGATGGCTTTAATCTGCTCTGGGCTTGCTTCTATTCCTCTTTTGGTCACCATATATCCTAGGAATTTTCCTGCTCCTACTCCAAAATGGCACTTAGCAGGATTCAGCTTCATATTATACTGATCCAGGATATCAAACGCTCCTTTAATATCCTGGAGATGATCCTGAGCTTTCTTTGACTTTACCACCATATCGTCAATGTACACCTCCATGGTGTCCCCCAGTTTGTCTTTAAACATCATGTTTACCAATCTTTGGTATGTTGCACCTGCATTTTTCAAACCAAAAGGCATAGCTGTATAACAATAAATACCTGTTGGTGTCATGAAGGCAGTATCCTCCTGGTCAGAAGGCTCCATTTGGATCTGTTGAAATCCTGAGGATGCATCCATGAAAGTCAGCATTTCATGCCCAGCAGTGGCATCTACCATTGCATCAATGTGGGGAAGAGGAAATGGGTCTTTTGGACAAGCTTTGTTCAAGTCTGTGTAATCTACACAGACTCTCCATTTCCCGTTTTTCTTCTGTACCACAACCACGTTTGCTAGCCACCTTGGGAACTTGACTTCTCTAATCATTTTGGACTTCAACAATCTTTCAACTTCCTCTTGAATAATTGTATTCCGCTCAGGAGCAAACTTCCTTCTTTTTTGTTACACAGGCTTGAATGATTTATCAATTCCAAGCTTGTGAGTGATAATATCTTTGGATATGCCTGTCATATCCTCATGCTTCCATGCAAACGTTGACATCCTGCATTTTAAAAAGTTAATTAATTGCTCTTCAATATCCTGAGGGATATTGGTTCCCACGAGCACCGAAATATCGGGATTATCCTGGTCTAGGATAACTTTCTTCACATCCTGCTCCGGATCCTCCACGATATCCTGGGCCCGCGTCTTTAATTGCTATGCTGCACTAGGTTTGGTTGAGGATTTCATCGAGGATGAGTAACATTCTTTCGCCTCCTGCTGATCGCTATCAACTTTAACAACTCCCCAAGGGGTAGGTATCTTGATGCATTGGTGATATGTTGATGGCACGGCCTTCATATCGTGAATCCATGGTCTTCCCAGTATAATGTTATAGCAGGATAGAGAGTCCATCACACAGAAACGTTGTATCGAGTTGACTCCTTCAACGTACACCGGCAACTTTATCTCTCCCACTGTGTTTCTAGCCTCTCCACTGAACCCAACAAGCACGGTAGACTTTGAAGTGATATCCATTGGAGATACATTCATTCTTTTAAGCGTCTCTAGTTGGATTATGTTGACGGAGCTGCCATTATCAACCAATATCCTGCGTACAAAATGGTTAGCCACATATAACGTTATTACCAGAGCATCATGGTGAGGATCCTGGACAGTATCCCTGTCATCAGCATCAAATGTGATCACTTTGTCAGTTGTAAGTGTAGTCATCCTGACAGGTTTGTCTCCCCTTTCGGCCTTAGCTTCTTTTGCATGTCTCTTTGCTGCCGAATACGAAGTTCCACAAATGTCGGATCCTCCTGAAATGAAGTTGATTATCTTGGCATCCGCGGGAGGTGATGCTGCTCGTTCAGGATCCTTCTCAGTATCCTGACCCTTATTCTTCTTTCTTCCTAAGAGATCCTTCAAATATCCCTTTCTTAGAAGATAGCTTATTTCTTTCCTTAGAGCGATGCAATCCTCAGTCATATGTCCGAAATCTTCGTGGAAAGCACACCATTTTGATTTGTCTTTCCAATCTGCTTTTTGTTGATTCTTTCGAGGCCATCTTGCCTTGTCCCCTAGACCCTGCATGGCATACATCAATTCAGGAATGTTAACAGAAAAGCAATATTCAGATAATTCAGGATACTCTTCAGGATCCTCATCTTCGACAGCATTCACTCTCTTGTTCTCATTTCTGCCATATGGCTTAGGCCGATATGACTTGAATGAGGATTCTGACTTCCTGTTAGTTGACTCATAAGTGTTGGATGAGTTCATCCTTTCTTGCATCTTTCTGTCATCCTCCAACCGAATGTATCTTAGGGCCCTGTTCCGAGCTTCGTCCAAGTTCCTGCATGGGTTCATTACAAGGTCTTGATAAAATTGAGAATCCTTTTGCAGCCCCATCTTGAAAGCTTGCACAGCTGTTGCAACATCAAGATGAGGAATGTCTAGTGATTCCCGGCTGAACTTGTTCACATAATCCCTAAGGGATTCCTGAGGCCCTTGTGTTATCCTGTAGAGATCACTTGTTAATTTTTCAAAGCTTCTACTACAAGAAAACTGACTATTAAATAAATTTACTAAGTGAGCAAAAGATGTAATCGAATGTGGAGGAACATTCAAGAGCCATTTCAAAGCTGATCCTGTCAGGGTTGAACCAAAACCCTTGCACAAGCATGCTTCCTTGAGATCCGGAGGGATAGGGTTAATCTCCATCCTTTCCCTATACTGAGCAATATGCTCTTCAGGATCCATTGTTCCGTCGTAAAGCTTCATGTTGGGGGTTTGGAACCTCTTTGGGATCTCAGCATCACAGATAGGATATGCAAAACGAGATATCTTGTGGCTGTCTTGAGACACTTCTGGGATTGGCTGGACCACCCCGGGTACACTTGATATCATATCCTTCAACTTCTGAAGTTCCCTAGTAAGTGCTGATGTCACACCTATATCCTGCAAAGATCCACTATTGTTAGTAGCATGAGTATTATTATTATTTGACACGTTACCCGTGGGAGGATTCTGCCCATATCCTGAAGCATATCCTGAGCTCCTTATGGTCGACATCCTGACCGAGGAGGGTATTTCAGGAGTATGATTCTGAGGAAGGCTGGGCACAATATTCCCCCTGTTATCCTCAGTATATACAGCCGAACTGAAGTTCAAAGTTCTGGGGTGTAATGGAGTGACAATATCCTCAGCAGATCTGCTCGAGCCGGACTTCAGGAGTTGTATTTCCCTTAAAAGCTTTTGGTTCGTTTCCTGTTGCTGCCTCATTTGTTCCTGCACACTTCCAAATAAGGTTAAAATTTCATCGTTAGAAGCTAGAACGGGAGCAGATCCCTGGACACTCCGAGTAGGGATAACATCCTGAGATTGTGTAGAGGCTGGCATCCTTGGAGGAGGTGGTGGAAGCACCGAACCGGTAGTGGCAGAAGTCACAGCAGACATAGTAGAGGAACTCATGTTTGATCTTGAGGCCATTATGGATAATGTGGCAAAAAATTTTGAAAATAGAAAACCGATTAGCGATTTAACAAAATTTTTTAATAAAGAGAGCACCACTTGCCCCACGGTGGGTGCCAAATTGTTTTGGTCAAAAATTACCGAAGCAATTTAGTGATCAAATTAGTAAAGTGAGGTAGTGTGCTGGAAAGTGTGTAGAAAATATGCTTGCTGAGTTATTTGGAAAATCAGTATTCAGGATACGGCTCAGGATATTGAGCTGTATCTGCGATCAAACAATGAGCAAACAATAAGCAAAAAGTAAAGGAAATGACACGAGATGTACGAGGAAAGCCCTTGATCAATCTAGATCGCCGGCATAAAACCTCGGGAGCTGACAATCGCAGCTGCCTTGTTCTTCTTATTGCTTTAAACTTCAGGATACAGTGCAGGATATAGACCAGATCGCTAAGTGTTACAATGATTTTTGTATGAAAGTGAAAATTGCTAGAGAGAAAGTGTTAGAGTGTAGCGAGTGTGATTGTGATATCCTAGTTGATCTGATATACCCACCTATTTATAGTAATGAATTACAAACAATAATCCCTACAAATATGGGCTACTCCGAATATTCCATTACGAACGTTATGGACCGAGTAATACGGCTTCAACGTCTTCATTTGAACGACTTGGACCGAGTCTTCTGCGGAATAAGTCTTGTTAACGTTGCTAGCTTCTAACCCACGTACCAGCACACAATCCATTAGTAATCCCGAGGATACCATTCAGGATGTTACCAATATCCTGAACCAGCATCCCGGATGTAAACAGATACTACATAAACAAGATATAGATCAAGATATTTTCCAGGATATGGGCTCAGAATTTCACCCATAACAACAGGTACCTCTCGTAATAGGCTGGAGCTATTAGGTGTCATAAGAGGATCTTGCAAATCCGTAGATACCTGAAGTCTGTTATTTTGTTTCTTTGTATTTATTTATGATCCTCCTGTGGATCTTATTACATTCCAGTCTGTATATTCTGTCACTCGAACACTCAGACATTATGGTTTGTAATAGTTTATTCACCAAGCCTTCCGCTGTGCTATTATATTGTGTGTATTGACTATGATGATATCAACTACGTCACGATACTCCCCGCCGGGCCAACCGGTAATATGTGGAAATATCGGGGCCCACGATACTCACCTTCGAATATGAAGGATGTTCAATGGTTAACAGGCCGAGTAGCAGCATTGAACAGATTTATTTCGAGATCCTCGGAAAAGTGCAAGGAATTTTATGATATCCTCAAGAAGAATAAGAAGTTCGAATGGGGAGCAAAGCATGAAGCAGCCTTGCAGGATTTGAAGCAGTATCTTTCAACCACACCATTATTGATGAAGCCTGAGGATGGCGAACCGTTATCCCTGTATCTTACAGTATCAGAGAATGCAGTAAGTGCTGTCCTTGTAAAGGATCATGAAGGTCAGCAGTATCCTGTCTATTATGTTAGTAAAAGTTTATTAGATGCTGAAACTAGATATTCTCATCTGGAAAAATTGATATTAGCCCTAGTTATGGCATCGACAAAGCTTAGACATTACTTTGAGACACATAGGATACATGTTAAAACTAATTATCCTGTTAAGAACGTGCTTAGGAAACCCGAGATGTCGGGTAGGATGGCTAAGTGGTCAGTAAAATTAAGTGCCTATGATTTAGTTTATGAGCCTAGAAATGCCATAAAGTCTCAGGCTTTAGCTGACTTTGTGGCTGATTTCAGTAGTGACATTCAAAATGAAGTAGACTTAGAAGTACAGCAGCTAGGAGAAAACTTAGAATCCTGGACATTATATACTGATGGTGCATCTAATGTAAGAGGTGTAGGTCTAGGTATACTACTAAAATCGTCACAGGGGGACATATTACCCCAGGCTATTAGGTGTGAATTTCCTGCTACTAATAATGAGGCAGAATATGAAGCTTTAATTGCAGGATTAGAGTTGGCTAAAAACATGAGTATCAAGAATTTGCAAGTATATGTTGATTCTTTGTTAATCACTAATCATTTTAATGGAACCTATGCAGTTAAAGGTGAGAAGTTAATCGAGTATCTCGAAATTCTCAAAAAATTAGCAGGATATTTCGATATTTTTACACTTAAACAGGTACCAAAAGAGGATAATGCTGAAGCTGATGCCTTGGAAAATCTGGGATCATCGGTCAGGATACCGGAAGGAACCCGAATACCAATATTACATATCCTATATCCTACGACGAATCCTCAGGATAAGGAAGTAATAAGTATTCAGGATCCTGATGATAAGTATCCCGAGGAGGATCCTAAGTCCTGGACGGCTCCAATCATGAGATATCTCAAGGAAGGACACATCCCAAAGGATGAGAACCCTAAGGCCTTTAGAATGAAGGTATCACGATTCACTATTATAAATAATGTTTTGTATAAGAAATCTCTTGCAGGACCATATCTGAGGTGCTTGGAGGATCCCGAAACCAAAGAAGTGCTTCAGGATATACACGAAGGGGATTGTGGTAACCATACTGGGGGCAGGTCATTATTCTCAAAAGTATTAAGAACAGGATATTATTGGACGACGATGAGAAAAGATGTTGCAGAATATGCTCGAAGATGTGATGCATGTCAAAGACACAGTAACATATTACATCAGCCGGCCGAACCACTTTATCCTATAGCTTCCCCTTGGCCATTCATGAAATGGGGAATGGACATAGTAGGAAAATTGCCAAAGGCTCCAGGAGGAAAGGTCTTCATGCTGGCAATGACCGATTATTTCTCTAAGTGGGTCGAAGCTGAAGCATTTGTTCAAGTTAGAGACCAAGAAGTAGTATCCTTCATAAAGAGGAATATCCTGACCAGATTTGGAGTACCAGCTGAAATCATTTGTGACAATGGATCTCAATTTATAAGTAAAAGGACTACTGACTTTTGCAAGAGTTGGGGAATCAAAATGATCACGTCTACTCCGGTACATCCTCAAGCAAATGGACAAGCAGAATCCTCGAACAAGATAATTGTCAACAACTTAAAAAAGAGACTAGGGGCTAAGAAAGGAAGATGGGCAGAAGAATTACCCTTTGTTTTGTGGGCTGATAGAACAACCGTGAAGAATGCTACAGGGCAAACCCCATTTTCCTTAGTATTTGGAGCAGATGCGGTGATCCCGACAGAAATGGTGATACCTACAGCGAGATCCAACCTCAGGAATCCTGAGCAGAATCCTGAAGTCCTATGCCAGGAACTGGATACTATTGATGAGACAAGAGACGCTGCAAGGCTAAGGATGGCAACATATCAACAGAGGATATCTAAAGCATATAACAAGAATATAAGAACTAGAAGATTTCAAGTTGGAGATTGGGTATTGAGAAAGGCTTTTCAGAATACTACTAATCCTGCTGACGGAAAGTTGGCTCCAAAATGGGAAGGACCCTATGAGGTTGAATCAGAATCAGGAAAAGGAGCATACCGACTCAAGAATATGGAGGGGATATGCTACCGAGATCCTGGAATGCTATACATCTAAAACTCTATTTCAAGTGAGTATGGAATTTAAATTCTAACTCGGGATGGTATGGATTCTATCTCTTTTATTAAATTTTGATATTATTTACTGTTTTGAACCCATTACTGACTTAAGCATCGGAGGGGTGTTAGCCAGGCTAACACCCACCTTAGCTTACGATTGTTTTGCAGAATACGCTTCGGGATATAGCACCATGATACATACTCAGGATACTTCGAAAGATTAGAGGATTGGCCCCCTCTCTCACGTCTAAGGGATCCTGATCCCTTCGCAGGTTTAAAGGTATTCACCTTTCTTCAGAATTGGGTTTAAACACCCCACCTGGAGCGCAAGTTATTCGGGAATAGTTCAAGGTGGCGGGACCAGTTCATGTAAAAGTGGCTGACAATTTCGTTACTATTGGCTATATCCTGAATCCTAAAGGTATATGAGGATTGATCACCCTCTCTCACGAAAGGGTATTTTCATACTCTCTAAGGTTTAAAGGTTTTCACCTTTCTAAGTCTTGGAGTTTATACACTCCCGCCTGTAGCGCATGAAAATTTGGGATTTTCCCCAGGATACTTAGGATTTATCTCCAGTATATTTTTGGGTTTTACCCCTATAACACAAGAATTGTCTAAACAGTTGGAACTAATGTTCAAAAATTTTCTAAGTGTTTAAAGACTTCATGCACAGGGGACATTCCTTCTAAAGCAATTGTGTGAAGCTCAAAAGATCAAAATTGGGCTAAGTGTCTCGGACTGGGGACATCTTAGTACGAGAAGTCGCAAAAGGGGTTGGAGTTTAATACTAGGGTTGCACTCAATTCCCGGTATGATCTTTCCTTTGTGAACCTTACATGAATTGTTTAACTCTGGTTAAAGCTCAAATATCTTGAAAAGGATATATCTTTAGGATATGTCTTTTTGGGATACGTTTCGGGATATTTGATTGAAATATTTGGGAAATGATACTTGGATTGAAAATTAATACTCTGATCAAACAAGTGTTGTCAAAACAGGTTTTAGAAAATAGACTATCTTTTATTCTTTAAAAATTTTGTCTAAAATTGTTTGGAAATTTTATAAAGGTCTTCATAAGATATCACTGAGTATATTGATCAGGATATTTTCAAAAGACAGTTGCACAAATTTTGCAAAGCTAAAATCTACACTAAGAAATGCATGACATAAATTAGAGGGCAATAGCAAACCAATTGAAAGATGAATTTACCTGAAATAAGTAATACCGGTTGGTAACCGAAGGCTTCATCCTAAAACCTAGGACCCATCCACCTTCGGCTATCAAGTTGTTTTAATGCAGAAATAGAAACTGTTCTTAAGACAAGAAGTAAAATTGTTCAAACATAAGCATAACTCTCAAATGTAAGGGAAATAAGTTTTAGGAAGCAGCGCCTTCTTCGTTCGTGGCATTTTCAGCAGCATCCGTCTCGGGATCAACCTGAGCATCCTTCTCAGCATCAGTTGGATTTTCGACTGCCTTTGAAGATCCTTCAGCAGCAGGTTTACTAGAAGTGCCACCGAGACTCCTTAGCTTTGTTTCCCAGGCATTGATGTCCCAAGAAGGACATTCGAAGCCCAGTGCTTTGGCTTCGTGGGCCATCTTCAACCTGGCCTGGAGAAGGGAAGTGATGACGGAACTTTTAAGGCTTTCCCGGTAGCTGATCATATCCTGTTCGTGTTGAGCATGGGCAGCATCGAGATCGGCTTGGGCCTTGAGAGCAGCTTTGTTGAGGGCGGCTTGGTGTTCTTGGGTCATAGCCTTGAACTTGTCCTCGTAATGCCGAGATTTGGCAGCTGCGATCATACCCTGATCGGAGATGGTAACCTCGGCTTTCTTCAACTTGGATTCAAGCGTCTTGTTGAGCCCACAGGATTCTTGATATAAATAAACCAGACGTTCGAGACCCTGCAAAGTAAGAGGACAGGTATTGGTTTTAATAAATACTTATAAGCGGTATAAGGTGCAGGATATGGCTCGAGGATAATAACCTGGTTGAGAAAAGAAGTCATGAATCCGCTTGCCTCAATGAACCTGTGATTCTCATAGGGGAATGTATCAGAGATAACAGGAGAATCAGGCCCTTTCCTTTTACGAGAGCTTGAACTCCGGGGCTTAGTGGCTGGCGAAGGTTTGGGAATGATGATGGCCTTGGAGCTGCTGGGCTTGGATGAGGCCGTGGCCTTGGGACTAGGTTCCTTCTTGATCTGGACCTGATCAGAATAACTGTCCAGCTCATCAAGGCCGAAAACCTCAGGGATCTTGGCTGGTGCTGCATAAAGGGAAAAATTCTCCATCTTTATTACTGTTCATTATATTATTACATTAATTAATCATTTCAAAAGTAACTCTTACCAGACATTTCGGATGATGAATATTGGCTAGAACTCGGGATATGTGTGGTAAAACTCCTGTCACTTGCAGGCAATTGTTAAACTGCTTTGATTCTTTTTTCTGATTCCGCGGTAGGGGGAGCTACTTCCTTGAAATTCACTGTGAAAAGATCAAATAAGAAGATATTAGCACAAGATAGAAGTTTAGAAGTATATGGGGACATTCATGATCATACCGGTGGTTAACCACTCCACCGGAAGACTAGCACCCTCATGAATGGAGTCTCGTTTGACGAAGAAGAACTTGCGTTGCCATCCATCTTTGTTTTTGGTGGCTTTAAGGACAAGCGGTTTGCTAGAAGTTGAAAAGAGCAGGAATCGAGTAGAACCATGGGATCGGAGGCGGTAAGCGATTGGCATATCTTCGATACAGAGGTCGGGATAGTGAAGGTTTTTAATTTGGTTGAGTACAATTAATACTCTCCAGACCATGGGCATGCTTTGGGCAAAGGAAATACCGGTAGTCCGAAAGAATTGCATCATGAATTCAGGAAACGGGTACCGAAGACCTTGCGAGAAAGGGTATGCCGGGAAGCAGATCCAATCAGCAGAAGAAACGTCCGATCGAATTGATCAATCAAACGGTCTGAAGACTGTGCCATCGGGGAAAGCACCGGAAGCTCTCAATGCTGCAATGCCCGCGTTATCAAAAGCAAAGATCTCCTTCTCGGGATTTTTAAGAAGATTTTGCTGGGTGAAGGTCTTAGATGATTCGCCGGTTTGAGAAAAAGTTCTAGTAGCCATTGCAGGTAAAGGAAAAGAGATCGACAGGAAATGAATAAGAAGTAAGGAATTACCTGGAGACTCCGTTGATGATATCTGGTTTTCAAACAAGAAGAGAGAAGATATAGGAGCGTTGTAGATGTCCATCGAGTTAAAAGCGCGTTGGAAGTTGTATAGTGCAATCTTGACCGAGTCTCGATTTAATTGCCTTGATTTGCGAAACAGGGTTTTTGAAATATATCCGTTGGATTGGTATACCAACAGATATATTTAGGGACAATTGTTATGGGTCATTTTCTGAGCATATATATATCCTGACTAATATTCTGCTTTTGATTGTTTACTTGTGATCAGGATACCGGATCAGGATATTGGTAACATCCTGGTGCGATATCCTGGTATTAACTAAATAATCCACGTGCAGGTTAGAAGTTGTGGGTCACTAACGGTCGAATGGACCTCTTCTCCTTAAGACTCGGGCATACCAGATACATGAGAGACGTTGAACCCGAAGGACCAGGTCTACAACGTTCAAGTGGGGAATATCCGCCGAATCTCGGTTTAATAGGATAGTTTTTTTGAATTTCTTTTACTATAAATAGATGGGTCGGATCAGATTAAGGCACACAATTTTACACACACTCTCTTTCGCACACTTTGCTCTCTAGCTTCTAGCAATCACTACACACAAACACTTGTACTCGAATTACCTTGTAACACCTAGTTGATCCGCATCACATCCTGCACTGTATCCAGATATTCGAAGTAATAGAAGAACAAGGCAGCTGCGATTGTCAGCTCCCGAGGTTTTGTGCCGGCGATCTAGATTGATCAAGGGCTTTCCTCGTACATCTCGTGTCACCCTTTACATTTTTGCTCATTGTTTGATCATAGATACAGCTCTATATCCTGAGCCGTATCCTGAAACTGTTTTTGCAAATAACTTGATTAAGATATTTTCGACACTCGTTTCTAGCACACTACCTCACTTAACTAATTTGATCACTTAATTGCTTTGGTAATTTTTGACAAAAACAACAGATGTGAATGATCCATGAGCTTGCAAAGTAGTATATAAGAACATTAGTTCTTGAGTTCTTATGCACACTTGCAACAATTCACTAATCTACAACTCCTGGAGCTTGCTAAGGACAAGAAGAAGGATTTGAAGTGTAGAAAAGACAACTAGGACCTTTAGTTAGCCTCTAATTACCTGCTTAGTCGTTTCAATTAGCTTAATTACTCTAAAGTCAAACTTATCGTAAATAAAGTTTGACTTTCGTTTTAATTATGTATGGACAAGTCACTGATCAAATTGAAAGTGGTTATGGGACCATATTAAGGTAGGTGACTAAACCCTAAAAGGGCACCTCCTAATTATCTCGTTTGACTGGTCAATTGTCGGGTCAAAGTAGTTTGACAAAAAGTCAAACTGGACAGAATGTTTGAAAATGACTAAAATTAATAAATCAGAGGTTCTAAATTATATTTTAACATTCTAATGACTTAATAATTAATATTAAAACATGTTTTTTCAGTCCTAACCCGACAATTTATAGTCTAAGGCCAGTTTATAACCGAAAGTCGCAAAAGCTTGACTTTTGCTTTGACTTTCAGTTCTGACCCGTTCAAGCTTAATTCTCCCATGTTTTAAGCTTCCATTAGGACCACATTACTTAGTAGTATAACCCTCTGGAGTTATATTGCATGGTGCCTAGTGGTTTGAATTATATGCACTTGATCGTAATTATGCTTAATAATGCCATAAACGCCCTTTTGATATACAACTAAGATTTTTAACAATGTGAATGAACTAACACCTTTGCTACTGATATTTAGACATGTCCTGAAAATTTGACATCAGTTTGAGGTCTAGAATAGGAGATATGCTCAATAGCGTAATTAAGGAGCTTTTTATTATTTAAATGGCGTAATTAACATAAAGCCTATCTAAACCCGATTTTTAATACCAAAATTTTTACCTACTGATGTAAAATAATATTTTGAGATTTTTGGAGATTTTTATTTATTTTTAGGCTGAGCATAACATAGGATAATAGTTTGATTTCGGTAATTGTCGGTTTTACCCTTTTCATGCATAAAATGAGTTTCACATAACTTTTTAATGCCAAACCTTTTGCTACTGATTCTACATGATAAATAAAGTATTTTGAACCTTATAAACTGATCAAAAACTCAGATTTCCTGTTTTAACCCGAATATCCCTTAAAACCGATTTTTAAGCATTTTTAGCACATAGTTTGAGTTAAAACTATATTTGGCATATAAAACTTATTACCCACTGATGTTTTAAACTAATTTATATAATTAAATAGTAAGCCAAAGTTTTTGAACTCAGAAGTCTATTTTGACCTTTAAAGCTTATGTGAAATTACCAAAACGCCCCTACGGTGCATGGTTTAATTATATAAGATAAATTTCATAATTCTAAAAGTAACCTACTGTTATAACTTATAAAAATACATATTTTTACTGATTAGATCAGACCTGAAACTTAGTTTAATATTTAAACTCTTTTATGAGCATTAAAATTACCAAAATACCCTTATGGGACTTATTTTGGTTTAAATTACTTTTGGGCATATATGTTAACATCTTACTGATGTGTTAACATATCTTGAGCATAATAACGATTAAGACCTGTATATAATTTATTCGGTAGCCCGTTACGCGTTTATGCGATCAGATCGGTTTACGTGACTAGTTTACGTAAAATAGCCGAAACGGGCTTAACCTTATCATTAAATCCTCAATTTCCAGAATATGTTTAGTTTACCCATATTATACAAGTATCCAAGCTTGTCGGGTCTAAACCACATTCTATTCCGGTCTTCGCTTAATCTAGCGTTTAGAACCGTAAGGTTTCCTTCTAGCTAGCCGGTCTAAGTCTTTGACTTAATTAAAGACCCGTTAGCATCCTAATAGGTTAATAAACCTTCTATACAGATTAAATAGCTTTCAGTAGAAGGTGCCTTAAAAAAGCTTTAGGATTTTACTGCTAGCATCAGGTAAATACTTTGAACTTATTTTCCCTTATACGGGCTTGGGATATGGTATTATAATAATACCACTTGGTCGGGTATGAAATCATTTAATCGGATTGTGATTAAAAAATTTACATAACCCGTTTTAATCTGTCTTGTTTGATAACATAAGCATTGGGGGTTAATTCGACCGTGTCCTGGATATCCTCGGCTCATTTCATTTGAAAATGGCCACGACCTATGCACGGGGTGAAGGTATACACCTGACATATGCAAATGCTAAAATATAAACCCACATGTTGGGGATAACTCCTTTGTGGGTTCTATAAGTGGTGAGTCGGTTAATCACGACCGGCTTCCAACCGGCCCCAATTGTAAGACAAACATGTAAATCTGTATACAAGATTATATTTAAATAATTGTCCCAAGTTATAAAAGATTTGTGCCATGTGCACTTAAATCAATCTTCATAAATATTTTCAAAAGAGCCAGTTAATTGTATTTACCAGTGTAAACTGACGTATTTTCTTAAAGACTGATTTGACAGGCACCTCTCGTAATAGGCTGGAGCTATTAGGTGTCATAAGAGGATCTTGCAAATCCGTAGATACCTGAAGTCTGTTATTTTGTTTCTTTGTATTTATTTATGAACCGCCTGTGGATCTTATTACATTCCAGTCTGTATATTCTGTCACTCGAACACTCAGACATTATGGTTTGTAATAGTTTATTCACCAAGCCTTCCGCTGTGCTATTATATTGTGTGTATTGACTATGATGATATCAACTACATCACGATACTCCCCGCCGGGCCCACCGGTAATATGTGGAAATATCAGGGTGTGACAACAGCTGTTGTTTTGCTGCTGTGATCACCTAGAGCAGTGGGCTCAGCAGCAGATACCTGAGGAGCGGTGGTAGCTGCTAAAATCTGCTCAGGAACCCCTGCTTTTGTTTTAGAAACTTTTGCTAGCCTTGTAAATGTTTCAGATGTAAGGCCATTTATTTGAAAAGGTTCACCTTGGATAAGCACATGAGCATTATCCTTACCAAATTTCTTTTGAAAATAGAAGCTCAAGAACCTTGGAAATAGTAAAAATGATTTTTTTATCAACATTTTTGACCAAATCATCAAAGATCTCCTGGGAATAATTAAAATTTTCTTCATGTAAAATAGCATAACCCAGGTACTGGATCTTTAATGGTATTTCATTAAAAGCAGTGGTCTTATTTGAAACACACATAAAAAGGGTATGAAATAAAAATCTTGTTGCAGGAGGAAAGCTACCTTTTTGTAAGGTATCCCTTTTCATTTCCTCAGCATACCCCCTCTCAATAAAATCTGTTAGATACTAGATTTTGGGAAAAGAAGTTTTACTCGCTGATCATCGAGTTCAAATACCTCTGAAATGGATTGTGGTGTGATTTTAACTGATACGCCCTTTATCGAGGAATTTATGGCTATGGCCGTTTTGTCTTGAAGTTCAAGTGTGGCATTCTTCCAAAATTCTCTCTGGGTTTTCAGATAAATTGGAGCATCGACAGTCAACAAAGTTTTGTACTTTGAAGACGAAAGAGCGTCTATAATGGAATTGAAAGTGTCAGTATGACTGGGTTTTGTGAGTAGACCCAAGTAATTGTGGGGAGCTTTGTATGAAATTTCAGGGGTTTCGATGGCCATTTGAGTATCTTTTTGAGAAGATGGAGATGGTGATTTTGGAGAAGAAGACATGAGTGATTTGAGAGAGAAATGGAAGATAACTGCTTTGAGAAAGGAATTTTGAATTCGATTCGACAGTAAAAACCCTGTTTGGGGTTTTGATCAGGGTTTTATAAAGGGAAAAAGTGAATGCTGACATGGCAGCGGTTACAAAAGATCTGACCGCTATGTACTGTCCACGTGCCAACCCCTGATGAATAATGGAGGACAGGTGTTTTAGGAAACCATTGATGGAGCAATATTAGTGGTTGCAACGGTCATAATGACAGCAGTGGGTGATTTTTACTATCAGTGGATGAAAACACTGATTTTGAACAACAGTGATTACCAAAGAAATGAGAGAACAGGGGTTGACTTTCAGTAGTGGACAACTTTTAGTGGAACAGATGTTTGAACAAAACAGTGGTTATGGCAGACTTTTACGGATTTAATGAAAAATTCATTTTTAGCTATATTAAGGATGGATTTTTGATTTTCTGAAAACATTTTAAAGCTTTTATTCATAGAAAAACAGGATTTTGCCTGTTATTCCATGTTCAGCATGCCAATCCTAGAGATCAAGCTTTCAAAGGTGGATGTGTCTAATGCTTTGGTTAGTGCCAGCTGATCTTTAGTTGGAACATGATGCAGAGAAATCAAACCTTTTTCATAGCAATCCCTCACAAAGTGATGTCTGATATCAATGTGCTTAGTGGTTGAATGGGATACTGGATTTTTGATGATATTTTCTGCTGCCTGACTGTCTAACATGAGAGGTGTCTTTAGGGCAGTGATACCAAAATCCAGCAATTGATTTTGAAGCCAAAGCAGTTGGGCTGTACAGCTTGCAGCAGCTATATACTCTGCCTCAGCAGTGGATGTGGAAACAGCTGGTTGCTTTTTGCTTTGCCAAGACACTAAGCAATTGCCTAGGAATTGGCACCCTCCTGAAGTGGACTTCCTTGTCTTGTAACATCCAGCAAAGTCACTGTCTGAGAAACCTGAAAGCTTGATATTTCCATCAGCTGGATACCAGATACCAAGTGTGGGAGCACCTTTTAGGTATCTGAATATCCTTTATACAACAATTAAATTTGACTTTCTAGGGGCTGATTGGGATCTTGCATAAACACATGTTGCAAACATGATGTCTGGCCTAGATGCAGTTAGGTACAATAAAGACCCAATCATGCTTCTATATAAAGTTTGATCAACCAAATCATCCTTTTCCTCAGACATGACAATTTTATTGGTTGCAATGGGTGTACTGCATGGCTTGCAATCATCCATCTCAAATTTCTTTAAAAGTTCTTTGGCATATTTGCCTTGATGGATAAAAGTGCCATTTTGCAGCTGCCTTACTTGGAGACCAAGAAAGCACTGGAGTTCACCCATTGCACTCATTTCAAACTCAGCTGTCATGAGTTGCCTAAACTCTTCACACATTTTATTACATGTACTTCCAAAGATGATGTCATCCACATAAATCCGGACAATCATTAAATCCTTTCCTCTCCACTTTAAAAACAGTGTTTTGTCTATTTTACCTCTTGTGAAACCAATGGAAAGTAGAAAGGTGGAAAGAGTTTCATACCAGGCTCTTGGTGCTTGTTTCAGGCCATACAAAGCTTTATTTAGCTTGTAGACATGATTTGGATTAAATGGATCCTCAAAGCCTGGAGGTTAACAAACATAAACCTCTTCTTAAATCTTACCATAGAGGAATGCACATTTGATATCCATTTGATACACCTTGATGTTGTGGTTGACAGCAAAGGCCATGAACAGTCTGATAGCTTCCAATCTGGCTACAGGGGCAAATGTTTCATCATAATCAATGCCCTCTTCCTGTCTGAAACCTTGAACCACAAGTCAAGCTTTATTCTTGACAAACTATACCCCTTTCATCAATTTTGTTTTTGAAGACCCACTTTGTGCCAATAGGACTCACACCCTCAGGCAATGGTACAAGCTCCCAAACTTATTGTCTTCTAAACTGTTGGAGCTCCTCTTGCATGGCTTCTACCCAGCTGTTGTCTTTTAGTGCCTCTTGGTACTTGACTAGCTGATGGAGAGATTGGAAATCAGCAAAAAGACAGATGTTTTAGGATTGACTTCTTGTGAGCACCCCTTCACTGATGTTGCCAATGATTTGGTCAGGTGGATGAGACTTCAAGAAGATTAGATCTCCTTTGTATGGAACAATGGCATTTAACGGTGAAGGCTGCAGATGTGAATCATCTGAGCTAACCACTGCTGGTGACTTTGATGATCCAGCAGTGGCTTCAAATGGAGGTGGAGGAATAGGAGGAACTGTTGTGAAACCATGTTGACTTTTATCCACTGTTTGATGGCCTTTGTCAACAGTAGATGAAGATGTGGAAGCAGGGGTTGATGGGCTACTTTGGTCAACAACTGTTGAGGTAGCAGTGGATGAGCTTTGACAGCTGTTTTGAACATCTGCTGCTCTTCCCATTGAAGCAGACTTTTGTTGAGGAATGATGACCTTATACCCATAGTCTGATGGAGGATTTTCTGATGGACCTGCATTGTTAGACTTTACAGCAACATTTTCAAATGTGAATTTATCAAGATCAAATAATTATGCAGGGTTTGCTGGGATTTTCATTGATGAAAGTTCATTAAACTTTACATTCAAAGTCTCTTCCACTGTTTTGGTCCTTGTGTTAAACACTTTGTAGGCCTTAGCAGTGGTTGAGTATCCCAGATGATAACCAAAATCAATTTTGATGCAAACTTTGAGATAGAATCTTTTAAGTTTAAAATGAAACATGGGTAGCCAAAAACTTTGAAATATGAGATTAATGGCTTTATTTTATATAGCAGTTCATAGGCAGTCTTTTGATGCCTGGGGTTGATTAAAACTCTGTTTTGGACATAGCAAGCAGTGTTTACTGCCTCTGCCCAAAAAGTTAATGGCAAACCTGAATCAGCAAGCATGGTTCTGGCAGCCTGAATCAAAGTCTCGTTCTTTCTTTCAACAACCCCATTTTGTTCTGGTGTTCTTGGAATGCTGTACTGCCTTACAATTCCTTTTGACACACAGAAATCATCTAACTCCTTGTTTCTGAACTATGTGCCATTATCATTCCTGAAGACTTTTACTAGCAAGTCAAACTGCTTTTCAACCTGTGTCACAAGAGTAAGTCCATGTAAATCTAGAAAAGTCATCAACAATAACCAAACAATATCTTTTCTTCTTAAGACTCATGACTTTTACTGGACCAAACAAATCTGTGTGAAGCATTTGCAAGCACTTGGTTGTTTTGGACTCTTCAATTGATTTGTATGAGCTTTTATGTTGTTTTCCTTTTAGGCAGGAAACACAATGCTCAGGACAATTTTTGAGGTAAGCCTCTTACTAACCCCTGTTTTGAAATGGCAGTGATTGTCTTGAGATTTGTGTGCCCCAATCTCCTGTGCCGTAATTCTGTCTCTTTGTTAGAGGCAGCTGAGAACAGACTGGCATTAGTCCTGGGGCTCTCTTTTGACATACCCACCACATAAACATTGCCACTTCTTTGAGCAACAAGTTGAGTTTTTCCATTTTTTTATTATTGCTTCAATCTTTTCAACCATTTCTGGTCCAACAATCCTACAACACTCTTTTGTAAAGAATGAGCCATAGCCCTTATCACTCATTTGAGAGACACTTAAGAGGTTGAATTTTAGATTGTCTATTAGATTGACATTTTCAAACTTAACTTTACCAGACTGAACTGTACCAGACCCCAGAACCTTCCCTTTACTATTGTTGCCAAAGGATATATCACCCCCTCCATGAGTTTTGAAATCTTTGAGTAGGGCTTTACATCCTGTCATGTGCCTGGAGCCTCCACTATCTACATACCAAAGACTATCTAAGCATGCAGAAGCTCCCTGCACATGTAGTAAAAGGTTAGTTCATTAGGGTCTCCAAAGCCAATAAGGCTTTGGATGGGGTCTCAACAGTGTCTAGGTCAAGTTCAGGTGGATGGACAGTGGTTAGGTCATGGGTTTATGTCACACCCCCAAAATACCACCTAGGGAATGTCCCCGTTAGGCGTGTGACGTACCAGCAACGAGCCACTAATTACATTGAACGCGTACAAGTTTCAAAATAAAATCCTTAATTATTAATGAAAAATACTATCAACGAGTTTAAATGAAAACCAACATGTTCAGCGGAAGCAAATAGTAAACCAATGTTAAACTGTTTCAAAAACCAATGTATGATATCAATAGTCCAATCACATGAATCCCTCCAGTCGACCCATGACCACTCCAGCTACTCCAGACAGCAAGTTCCCAAATCCAAGATATCTAACGACCTGCGAGCATGCAACAAGTGTATCAGACAACGCTGGTGAGTTCATAGTTTTACAAAACATTGGTTACCAAGTGTTTAGTTAAGTTCAATGATTGCAATTCTGAAAACAACGTTGATAATACCCCGATACAAGACGGCTCCTGATTTATGTTTTGCCCTTACCCCAATGCCCCTATCCAAGCATTGGTCATGATTAGGTCATTAGTTCAACACCCGTCCTCTCCGGTACAGGGTGAGGATGCCAACCCTAAGTAGCGCTACTAACTAATACCCGTTACCTCTCCGGTAACACCAATAAATGGGACTTAAGAGATGATAGGATTAGTATATTATCCAACATTCATGATTTTTACCCGCAAGACATATTCCCTCAGGAATACCCATGATTTACCCAAAAACTTATCCCTCTCAGGGATACCCAATGACTGTCCCAACCACCGGGACGCATGCTCAAGAGGAATGAACTCACATTTGGTTTGCTCGGTAAGATTAATTGCTTTGTTTATCAGTTGAACAACCACGTCCTAAAAAGGGTTACCGATAACAATCAGTCTTATGCACATAAATTACGCGTTCTATGTTCACATTTCATAGGTAACATTTAGGTATTACACATAACGACATGCTAATCGTAACAAGGAATTGTGCTATAAGCAGAACATAACATTCATTGTAATGATCCGTTTTTGCATGCTATAATGTCATATAACAGGTATATTGATTTCCCCTATACAGTTAGTTCATATAATTTTAGTTCAATCACAAGTTGATATCCATAACATCTTTCATGTAACCATTTGTTTAGTCTAATACAAAATCCAACACTATCGGCCCAAATTACATGTTTGCAACCCAACCGGTCCCCAACTACCTCTAAACCATGCGGCCCAACTAGATATGTTGCTAAACATCGTGACCCAACATGCCAACCAGGTATTTCTGCTTTGTTTGTATAGCCCAATCCGATACAAAAGCCCAACCGAAACGTGTTTCTAATATTCCTCAAAACCCTAGTTCGCTGCCTAATACACATTACACATAATATGGATTTTTCATACTTTCAATTCATTAACAAATTATACCAAACTATGATCGGCTTTATCATTTATATTCCCTAATCCCATTGTTGCATCCCAATTCTATCATCACCATAAGGATCGATCATGCAAACATAGAATACATATTCAATGACATCATCTCTTTTCAAGCATGGCAATCAATTTTACATCATGTTAAACAGTTACTAAGAATTTATCGAACAACCTGTTATCTTTAACCATTATGTTATGTATTCATGCTCTAAAATTATGCGTAATCTACTAAACAAATTCTCAAACAATTCGGACATTATCAACAAACTACGACAATCCGATGAGATGATATGCTAGCCGAGACAATCACAAAAACTCAGAACTAACACTAACCTTATTAGTCAAGAAGTTACGAGCAGGAGAAATCACAGGAACGGAGAGGAGGGGTTTCCCTTTCTGTTGTCGCCGTGAGGAACAGGGAGGAAATAGGTTTGTTTGTTACGTAACCTTGGACTAATATAATTGCTACGCAAAGGTTAACATAATACACTAATGGGTTTGGGAATGGGCTCGGTTTAGGGCTTATGGTGTGTGGGCCGAAATAGTTAAAGAAGTAGGGTGCAAGCTAAAGGGTATGTGTGTTATTATGTTACGTGTTCTCATATCTATATAAACTAGAACCCGTAGAACACTAGAACCCATAGCCGGCCCCCAAACAATCATCCACTTGGGCTCTACCAAGCCCAATCATGATTCAATGTATAAGGTGTTCAGTTTTTGGGCTTCGGTTATAGATTGGGCTCATGTACTTTAGCCTAGGATATCCTGTGCATATGGGCCGAAGGGGTTTGCAACAAACGCGACCCAATTATAAATTAAGTGTGTGTGTCACGACACGGCCCAATATCGGTGGCCCAAACACACAAACAACTATTTTCGTTTATAATTAACAAATTTATAATAGTACAAAGCGTTTAACAAATTTAATCCTAAAAAGAACGTAACAGAGGAATGATGGGAAAAACAGGACCGCAAGCCTAAAAGATACTAACCTCAAAAGTTCGGGTTGTCACAGTTTAGACAGTTTTGTTACTGTTTTTCTCTAACCACTGCTGGGGGTCTTGCCCTATCAGCTGTTGATACCCAAAGAGATGCCTGTTCACTCTTGGTTTTGAGGGCCTTTTGTAGGCTTCATAGACATGTGGGACCCTTGGGTATGGTGGTTGACCTTTACCTCTTCGGTATTGGTTTGCAGGGGGTGCATCAGTCACCCGAACATCTCTTTTAACAGAGGTTTGGTTCAGCTGCTTGGTAATAGCTGTTTGAACTGGCACAAACAGTGGTTGATTTTTGGTGAACTTGACAGATGGATTTGATGAACTCAAGGATGTTTTTGCAGTGTATTCATTCTTTTTTACATCAAAGGATTTGAGATACACACATTCTTGAGTTTTGTGGTTTGATTTACCATAGATGGTGCAACTCTCAACAGGTACAATAACACTTGTTTTGTTGATATCATATGCTTTTAGATGAAAAAAGTCTTTTGTTAGATGATTCTTCTTTTCACAGAAATCACAAAACAGGTTTTTGATCTTTTCTCTTTTCTTCCTCTTTTCAGACTCCTTTGCAACAGAGTTTTGAACTACTGTTGGGATGTCCTTGAGAGGAATGACCTTTGCTTTAGGAGCTTTTACACCATCAGTGGTTGTGAAGTCCATTGGCTTAAAGTTTTCAAGAATGTCACACTCATCAGACCATGTGGGTTTAAATTGATACCTCTCAAGTTCCTCAAAAGTTGAGGACCCCACAGATCTTTCCAGAGTGATTTTGTTACCAAGTTTGTCAGTTATCTTAACTTCTTGACCATTCTTGTTTGTTGGAATGATTTCAACTGAACCAGCTTGATTTGCAGCATTGTTTTCAACTTCATCATTTTTTCTAAATCCAATGCCAAACTTAACATTGCTTTCAAGCTGTTTCTCAAGCATTATCTCATAGCCTTTACAGGATTCCACCCATTTTTCACAAGTGGTTTGGGTGTCCTCCAACTCCTTTTTACAGACTTGATATTTTTCTATCATAGTTTGGAGTTGGTTTTTGGTAATGCTATGCTCTTCTTTTAGACTGCAGATTTCTTTATCTTTTACAGCCAATTTGATTTTAAGTTCTTTTAAAGACTTCTCAAATTTGACTTCATCATTTAACACTCTATCCCTAAGGTTTTCATTCACCTCTTTAATGTTAGCAAATGCTATGATTCATTTGTCTGAACACAGATTTTGAAGAACCTGAGATGATACCTTAGCTGCAGCCATCATGGCACAATCACATTGATGAGCAATTTCTTCATCAGCTCCCTCTTCTTTCTCACCTTATTTCTTCTCTTCTTTTTCTTCTTTGGACCAGGGGTCAAACAGTGATTCAATCAGGGTTTCTGAATTTTCTCCCAGCAGTATTTCACCAGTAACTTCAATAACCACTGCTTTAGCCAATTCATCCACTATTTCAGCACTTAGCTGTCTCCTTCAGCTTCTAGCCATTATGGTATTGACTCTAATGCCATAAAACAAAATTCATCATTAGAAGCATAGAGTGCAAAAATTTCATCACCAAGCTCATCAGGCATACTGCTCCAGTCAACAAAGCCTTGGGTGAAAAAGCTTTGCTGATCTGGTTGAACCACTGCTGGAGCAGCTTGTTGAGGTGCAACTGGTTGCACTTGAGACTGAGGGACAGGGGCTTGAACATACTGAATTTGTGGAACAGTGGTTTGAACATAATGCACAGGACCAGGGGTTACAGCATAGTGAGCAGTGTTAACATGGGCTGCAGGGGTACATTGGGCATAGTGCACAGTGCTTTGGTTTTGTGGTCTAGGGTTTGAGTTGGGATAAGTAATAATTGGACCAGTGGTTTGACTCCTACATTCCCTAGCAAAATGACCTAGCCTATTGCATTTATAACACTTGATTTTTGACTTATCCAACCCCACTTTTAAATTCCCATGTAACCTTGGGAATTTTCTCCCTATCCTTTTATAGAATTTGCTTGTTCTTACACTAAGCAAAGCCAATTGATGCAAAATGTCCATTTCTTCTAAGTCAGTGGGATCAAAGTGCTGTAAATCATTTAGTTCAAAGCACAGATTATCAGAGATCTGGCTTTCTCCATTTGCTGTGAAAGCAAAGTTGGTTGAGTGAGGATCAGAGTTGAAATTTGCACCAGCAGTTATGTCAATAAAATGATCATAACTCTGATCCTTACTGTTGCCAGTCTCTTCCTGACCAAAAAGAGATGTGTTGCCAAATGTGTAGTCATCTGCAACTTTGCCAGACTCTTGCAACTTCTTTTTCTAGTTTAACTCCCTTTCATATGTCAGGAGTCTACCATGAAGTTGGGTCAGTGTCAGATCTTTGAACTCAACAGAGTTTCTGGTCACAAACGCAATTGTATCCCATTTTTTAGGTAGTGATCTAAGGAACCTACTGTTTTGTGTTGAATTTGAAAATTTAACATCAACAAGTCTTAGTTCACTAATGAGACAACTGAATCTCTCAAACTGTTGGGTTATTGTTTCACCCTTAACATGACAAAATGTTTCATACTGCTGATTCAGAATTTCCCTGTTATTTTCAATAACTTCTTCCGTCCCCCCAAATTGTTCCTTAAGTGCATCCCATAATTCCTTGGCACTGTTACAAGGTAACAGTCCAGCATAGATTTCATTGGGCAAAGCAGATGCAACAATGCTAAATGCCTTGGCATCCAGTTCAAACTTTTGAAAATCAGTTTCAGTATAGTTTTCAGGTTTTTTAGGTTCGAACTTCTTTGAATCCTCAGCACTCGGCACCATTGGAACATGGGGTCCAAAGATAACCGACTTCCAACATCCGATATTCTGTTGAGCAAGGATGTGACCCATCCTTCTCTCCCAGATGAAGTACTCATTTCTCTTTAGCATGGGTGGTTTGAAGAGTGAACCGATGCTATTGTTAGCATCTTGTGATTGTGACGTCATCTTGGTTGTTTTACAGACACAGATTAATCAACTTTGTTCGTGATTAATCCTTGCTCTGTTTTTCAACGAAACGAACAATAATAAGTATCAACAATTTTGAGCTGAATTTAACGTCAAAATGATTGTTAGATCAAATTTGACTGTCCTAGCTCTGATACCAATTGTTAGGATCTGAGTTTCAATTGATTGTGTTTTACATTTGATTAAGGTGAAAATGAATAAGTAATTGCAGCGGAATATAAATGGAAACAAACTTTCACACACAATCAAATAGGAGAAATGCTTTCAACACACATTTTAACATAGAACCGAATGATTGAATTTATTTCAAGCAACGATTACAATGCATGCATGTATTACAAACTCCCCCTCAGCCTGATCTCTCAGTAATTGTTCGTACAAGAAGACAAGTGGTGAAAGAGCCAATAGAACAGTACAGGGTACTGTTCTATTTATAGGCACGTGCAAACCACTGAAGCATCTTGGCTGACGTCACCATGAAAGCGACATCTAACCTCCTAACAAACTCTAACTACTGATCTAATACAAGCACTGCTTAGCAAACTACTGATAACAATACATTACAATGAAAAGACTAAACTACTGCTTTCTCCTTCCACTGTTGTGACTCCAGCAGTACTTTGTATTATTGGCAGTGCTTGACCCATAACAGTAGATTGATCAACAGGGCTTTAGCCTTCATCAGTCTTTATACATGATCAGCAGTTGTTTGTAGATCAGTACTTGTATACGGACAGTTGATAGAGGCCATCAGTTGTTAGAATCACTTTCAAGGGGAGAGATTTGTATACAGCAGTGCTTATGCTGGATCCACTGCCCTGATCCAGTTTTGGCTTTAATCAATTCTTCCTCTGGTAGGGTTCAATCCCAACACACCTGTTATACGGTTTCTAGGGTGGAATACAGGCGCGATTGTTATCTTGCTGATGGAATATACCTAACCTACTCTACAATCTTTAAAACTATTCATCACCCGGCATACAAGAAAAGAAAGGAATTTGCCAAGTTTCAAGAGGCGGCAAGAAATGACATTGAACGTTGTTTTTGGGTTCTAAAAAAATGGCATATCATTGAGAACCTAGCATGTGCTTTTACACCAAAGAAGCTGCGATTGTGCATGTATTCTTGTGTTTTAATGCATAACATGACCATCGAAGAAGAAGGTAGAGCGATTTGTGAATACGATGAAAATGCGGTAAACGAGAATCATGCTCCGGTTAGTCTGGAACAATAAGATTTGAACATATTCTCGTTACATAATGAGCACATACATGGAAACCTTCAGACGGACTTGGTGGAATACATTTGGAATGTAACAACCTGACTTTCGGGATCGTTACCCGTTGTTTTGTTTCAATATTGTAACCATCTTGAATCCCGGGATTCGATATAAACAATGGGCTATGTTAAACTAAAATTTTTTTCATATCACACACCGCTAAATGTTCAAACACTTTATATTCGCAAACGCTCACGCAACACGAATTACAGAGAAATATGCTATTTAAATTGCCGAGTGTGTTTGTGTTGTTATCATACGCCTCCGCATACGCTTATCATGACTAACACGCTTTACAATCGCAAACGCAATTATCAGTAGTAGTAATGTTATGTGTGTGTTCTTATATGTCTTATTTGTGTATGCTTATTATGTGGATGGATTACTCGCAAACGCTATCGCAACGCAAAACTCAACGCTACACGCACAACTCGATTTATCACTCTCAAACGCAATGCAATTCGAAACTTTGTGTTATACTAAAATACTTAAGGTACCCATACTATCTAACACAACAAAACGCATTAAACGAACATCTTACACGTGAAACGAGGAAAAGGTTGCACAAAACAACACCTTGTTCGAAGCTAGGCAGCTTCGTACGAAGGCAGCCTATTCGAACCAGGCTCCTTGTGCAAACCCACTTTCCTTATAAATACCCAAGCCCTTCCTTTCATTTCTCACCTGCCGATTTCCATACCGAAGCTCTGCCAAATTGCTGTCCGATCATTTTCAAGTAAGATTTAACAGTTTTCTTCAACTATACAACATTTTCCACTTTGATTTTCACAAGAATCACTACGCTTTCATCTAAAATCTTCTGTTTTTTACATAAAAACAATCAACTTTTCACTTAACTTCTTCTTTTCTTCATAAATTCCTGCTTTACGCAAGAACCCTTCATCTTTTTCATTAAAACTCCTTCTTCGACCTTTGATCTACACTTAACCAGGTGTATTGGGACTAGCTTTGGCTTCCCAAGTTAGAAATCAGTTGATTTCGCACTCACCAAGTGTTGGATCAGGGTGAAAACTCTCTAAAACCTTTTAAACTTGATTTTTACACCCTAAACAGACCTAGAACGGCATGTATCTTGTTCACTGAATAGTGGGATGAGGTAACATCGAAACCGTCTCGAATTGGACTCGGAAACACATCCGATTCAGGTGAAAACATAGCACCGAATGCCAAAAACAGCCACGTTTGTGAACTGGACTGTATAGTGCGAAGCCAGCTTTGTACGAAGGCACTACCTTCATACGAAGGGACATGGCCTCATACGAAGGCACTGGTTTTACACAACACATCCCAATTTTCATTCGTGACACAATCAAAGACCTCTCCGACTCTAAGCTCAATCAATAGCTTAAGGTTAGAGGGATGAACACTCGATTTTCCGAAGACGACGCGAAGACACTCGATTTTGGACAACGGAAGCAACATGAGTACGAAGGCCCACCTTCGTACGAAGCTTCTGTTCTCCCACCAACACTTCGATTTCCGACCGTTTCCGCACCTTGAAGGACTTATGCATCTGTTTCCGTACGAGGATGACCCAACGCTCCCTTCAATCCACTGAGGATCGTGTTTCTTGATTAGTACACGTTCTATGAGTATACTCGAACCCATTTCCGTTTAACGCACTTTTGGGTGTTACATACATTCTATATCAAAACACAACACACAAAGCAAACACTTTATAAAAGCTAACCGATCCCACATGAAATACGTGATTTGTTGAATGCTTATTACTATGCATATACAGTGTACACTAGACCGTCTCTAGCAATGATAGTACTATAGTTTGGATTAGCACCTGTGTGACAGGGGTTGCTAGGGATCACATTACTTTACTTCACGTGTTCACTTCGGTGAACATGTGTCGTGCATACTCTACCTCACAGTCTTGTGGTTAGGTGGCATCATTGTTGGTAGTTACATGCTTCGCCCGTTACGTGTTACATGCTGGTTATGCGTAAACGCTTTTTATACTATACATCTGTTAAACTTGTATGCTCACATTTAATTTATGTATTGACTTTTATTTTAACGTATGTGATAGGTTGATTGGATGTTATGCTATGCTGCAACAAGTTAGGGAGTCTAGAAACTCACCGAATAAAAATCTAGGTTGTCGGACTTGTTTTGTTTTTAAGAACTCGCTGACTGTAATAACTATGTGTTGAATATTTGTTAATTGGTATGGGTGACGTGTGCGCGTATATACATGTTTTTACAATGAATTTTACACACGATTCGGTTTTAAATTTATAAAAGTGATTTATACTTTAACATTAAAACACACACGAAAGGGCAAGTGTACCCCGTCATATATGTAGTAAATTATCGGTAAGAACCAAGTGTCAATCCAAGGACGTGGGCGGAGGAATAATACTAAACCTTTGTCATTAAATTACCGGTAGAAAGATAAGTGTGTGATTTGTTTAAACTAAAAATAAGATTAAAACATAAACTTTAATAAACATAATAGACTCCAAATAAGAAAATAAATATATAGTCTTTCTTTATGCACAACCAAAGCATATGAATTAAGTCGGTTTTGTCACTTAAAACACTTGGTTAATTTTCCATTTTCAAGACAATTAGTATCCTTTTCGGGAATCCTAACATGACAACTCTTTGGAAAGCTAAAATGATAAACACACTTTAACCACCTAAAATTGTTCTTTAACGCCTAATTGACAAATGTCTATGAAAATCCCCTAAAGATAAGTTAGTCATCCGTTAGGTGTTTTCTAACCTCACTTAATCAAGGAAAGTGACACCGATAAACACAATGCAACCACCGAGACAAGCATAAACTAGATTAAATCACAACCGAGTTCATTTTACATATCTTGAACATAAATTCACCAGTAGCAATTTTGGCCTAAACTACTAACTAGGCTAACAATTTATATCAAGAATTCATAACAACACCATTTAACCCATTAAGGTCCTTCCGTGAGGGAAATCCTTCTTGATTAACAATAATTATCCCTTATTAAACCACTAACCATTTCTAGTATTATGGTGCAAACATTTTAAACAAGTTAAATAAGTTAAGCAAGTTCAAAGTCTACTAATACATGATTAATTAAGCATCTTCTTGCAAATATCTCAACTAACCACATACTAATCATCCAAGATAATTAACTATAATCAAGAATTCAACATCAATAAACAAGGTTGCAAACTAATCATCAAAGATTAACATAGAAAATGCTTCAAAGTGTCATTACAAACATAATTAACATACTAATCGTTGTTATTAAGCAAGGGATACTAGTGTTTTTGCCCTTAGGCTTACAATAATACATAATCATCAATCTAAATGCTTGAAACATGAACAAAAACATGGAAAGATTGTAGAATCAAACCATAAACAAGCACAAGATTGAGTATCCGGATAGTAACGGAGCTAAACGGCACAATGGGGCTTGAATCCGGGTGAAAGCAAGAGCCTCCGGAGCCTGAATAATCGCCTGTGAAGCTCCCAAAAGTCCATAATGTCAAACAGAATGCTGTCTTCTGTTTTTATAACTTTTTCAGATCGCACGGTCGTGCGACTAAAGTGCACAACCGTTCACTTTAATATCCTGTTCACCATATCGTGTGACATCAGCAAGTCTTGACCGGTCTTCGCTTTGGCACGGGCGTTCCACTGATCGCACGGTCGTGCACTTCCGAGATAAGGTGGGCACGGGCAACTGCACCGGCAGTGCTTTGCCGGGCTGAGGTTGGTCATCGCATCCGCACGGGGTGCCAACAGACGCACGGTCGTGCGTCTCCGAGGATGCCTTGCACTCCTGATCGCACTGGCTGTGCAATGCCGAGGTGAGCCTTGATGTCGGATCCGCACGGTAGTGCCACCAGATGCACGACCGTGAATCTCGCCCAGGTCAGTTTCTTCACAGAATCTTTGCAGCTTTGTCGTTTCGCCCGGAAAATCCTCGTTTTCATCATCTTCTTGTTTGGCATGTGTAATTTGGTGAATATCAATGGGACAATGAATCTTAAAAGTATTGGTAATGGTTAGTTGTTATGGATTCTCTTGAGTAATCTGGTTCGCCTAGTGCCGCGCCTCGATGATTCCTCTATCGGTTGGGGTGTGACATGGAGCAACGCAAACAACAGACCAAATGACGACTAAACCGACGACGAAGATGAAATGTAAGCTTTATTATTAAGTTTAGTGTTTAATTTAATTTTATTATTTATATTTATTGCATATTATATTATACTATATAACAATTTGCGTAGGAACTTAGCTACAGTTCCGATTTCTAGGTTATTCTAACCTACATTTGCCGGTCGTTACCATCACTGGTACCTACCTATGTTCTCCCTTCATCCTATGATACTCATATGATGCTCTGATTTGATTTGGGGGTTACGAAGCCTAGACATCTTTGAATACGTCGGTGTATCGAAAAAAAGATAGCATGTAAGCACCATTCCCACCACCGAATACCTCTGTTCTCGCTCCGCCGATGACCATCATCCTCCTTATTTCTTTCTTCAATCGCATCGAACCCTTTTCAAGTGAAAGATAAAAAGGTTTAATTTTTATTTTTTTACTATTAACTTATAAAGATGCATGCGTTGATTCACGCTTCTGGTTGTTAACTTCTTGATTAGTTATGGGTTTATAGTTGTTTAATTTGGTGGGTATTGATTGTTCTAGGGTTTCAAGTTATTTCTTTCTTCCCTAAATCGCAGGCGTCATTAGATTGGTCCCCCATATCAGCTAACCACCATCACCACCACAATCCCCATTGCTCGCCACTTGCAAAACCCTAACCTTGCCCAACACCATCTATATGCCCTAATCAAACACTAGGGCATTTGAATTGCCTTCAATCGAAGTCCCTGTTGAACACTCGTTTGCATCTTCCACCAGCACAGGCCACCTACATCAACAACACCATCTTCATCTTCCACCTCCACCTCCACACTCACACCTATGATAAAGTACTTTGCTCTATCTCGCTATGTAGAGTTCATGATTTTTGTCAATTAAACATGCTCATATAACCTTTTGGTTGGTAATTTGTGTAACTAAATATATTGATGGTTGTTTGGGTGCAACACATCACACTAAATTACCCCATAACTCGCACTTTGCTTGTGACTATAGGGTTCAATAAGATGATCATGATAGAGGTTACATAGAAGCTATCTCAGTTCAAATTAATTATGTGGCCAAAATTAAGTTTTGGTTTTTATTTTTGACCTTTACTAAGAGAATAAATTGGTTGCTGTTGATGTGGGATTTGATGATTTTAAGCTACTCACCATAATAGGAAATGGTGATATTGGTGAGGTATGGTTACCCTTATTTTTTACAATTTAAATCCCTTTGATGTTGTTCTTTTGCGGGATGTATTTTACCATTTCACAAGTGTATATGTTAGTAGTAGTATTTAATTAAAACAAACAGCCAATGTATATGTCATGAAAAAGCTTTATGTTAGAGAATTAATTGTTGCTTACTTACATTTAAATATTTGGATGATTCTAGCTTTAGGATGACATTTTATTTCTGTTAGTGACCCGTTTGAAATATGTCGCAGGGTGATATTTATGAGCAAAGAACCCAATTTGTGTGGAATGTGACACCAGTGCCTCTGCGACCATCAAAAAAAAAAATACCAAAATCAATGAAATATTGTGTTTCATGCTTGGGATTTGTATAAATATGTGTATCATGTGCACATATCAATTCATGTTAGATTTCAAGCTTTAAATCGCGTTCTGGAAGGTTATAAGCGAACTGATACGTAAATATAACCAGTTTAATGCAACAAACACTCCGGAACAGTGACATAGGCTTAACATACCTTAAATAACCTTTACATAACTTAGAAATAAGTTTTGGATGGTTTGGTGTGTCGAAATCAAGTTTGTTCGATCGCAGGGACTATTTGCGTCAAACTATACCGATTTGTATAGTAACGAATGTTCCAGAACTTTATCATAAGTTAAACATGCCCTAAATATACTTTACATAGCTTAGAAAAAGGCTTTTGAGGTGTTTTGGTGCGCAAAAATAAACTTTATTGATCAATAGGGACTAAAAGCGTCAAAAAATGCATAAGTTTGCATTTTCACCCATATCTTACGTTCTGAATATATCCGGACATCCAAAAATTTATGTAATCATTAAAATATTTTATTTTAGTGATTGGCATGATAAAATTCCATTCCTCGCGTAACTTGGATCGTTTTTGCGTTCGTTACGATTTCCGTCGTAATTAACCGAACAACGCAACCGTACGACCAAACGAACCGACATCCGAGATATTTTTGAGCACATTTCAAGTTCCCTATACTTTAAATTTATTTTAGAGCCTTGAAATGGGGTTAACGGGGCTTAAAAGTGCCAAAAAAAATCAAGTTTTACAAGTACATAGACCATTTTTGAAATTTCTGGCAGATACATTGAACTTGTTCCATTTTTGAGGTTTTGATGGTTTTAACCCAATGTTTTGCACTCTATGGGCTGGAATTTCATGGTTTTAAGTATTCCCATGGTTTTGAAAACCATGTGCCCACATGGAGGGTCAAGATCAAGGCACGAAATGCGAGAAACGATCCTAACGGTTCTCCGAAATCTATAAATACCCAAGCTCCCATTCCATTTTCCTCACACCTTGATCTGATTTTATGCTCTAATTTGAATCTTTATGCTTCATACCTGAGTATTTAGATCAAGTTCTTCCTAGCTTGGACCCGTTGTAAGTTTCTTTCATGCTTTTATGCGTTTTTAAGCGTAAAAGTCAAACAGTGTTTGACTTTCTGCTTTGACCAGTCTATGGTTAACACGAAGTTCGTTTGAACATCGTTACGTGAGCGTAATCACGATGGTTATAGTCTCTTGTGACTATACCTACTGATTACCACGTTATTTAGGTGTAGTGACGAGTCATAGTTTCGGTCAAAATGCGTATTCATGCGTATTTTGCAACCAAACTATTCTTGGGTATCAAGACCCTTTGTATTGATATCAAACTTGTTTTCTAACTTCATTAAACATGTTTTAACATGTTTAGCTCGTCACTTTAGGTTTAGTGCTTATATAGGGTCGTAAGATAAGCGGTCTAAACAACCGCTTAGACTTTCGAACCCGACCCGTTTGGTCGATCATTAGGATTCGACCAAGCATTTATTGTGACCACAGTTGTATAGGGAATAACCTTCCGAGGTTATACCTTATGGTCACTTCGTTTAGTTAGTTGTATGATAGGTAATTTATATGCCTTAGGAAAATGACCAAAATGCCCTTTTTACGCATAAATTCATTTTAAGCATATGAAACATAAATTTTGGCATCAAAACTGATTAGGCAACATTATTAGACATGTTAAGGCATATAATACTTTTCATAGGACTAGTTAGGCGGTCCGAACGCATTTTACGCGAACGACGCGTTAAAGTAGCGTAAGCTACCTAAACGGGTCGTAATGGGTCGTAAGCACTTAGGTTAGATTTCGATTATGTATGTAGGATTTGTTAAACCATGTCATATGAGTTCCAATACTCATTTGGTTTACGAAACCTCATCCTATCCGATCTTCCGATTTAGATCCGGTTTATTTACATAGTTACTTATATTAGGTGCCGATTGATTTCCGTGATCCCTCTAGCTTTGCTTGGTTGTTATTCAAGACTTCTAAGCACCCTCAAGTGAGTATATAGTCCCCTCTTTTACTTTTTTTCAACTGTTTTGGGGTGATACACATGTGCCTACTTGTTACTTTCGTGCTTTTCATGCTTTTATATTATATACTTACTATGTTCATTACTACATATATAGTACATGATTTCATTATGTTTTGCTATGTATGTTTTCTTAGCATGCTAGCACATTGATTTTCATGTTACATTTTGTTGTATATGTTCATCCAGCATATGGACACATTGTTTTAAACCATTGAAATTGTTTGGATCTATGTGAACCGTTTGAATCTGATTGATTATGTGAACCGTTTGAATCTGATATTTTGTGAACCGTTTGAAATCTGATTTGATTATGTGAACCGTTTGGATCTGATTGATTGTGTGAACCGTTTGAAACTGTTTGAACCGTTGGGTTAGGGAAGTGATTAGGTAACGGGGCGGGTGTAATGTGTTAAAAGCATGGTGGATACGCCGCTGGTACTTCCTATATATAAGTTCTTTTAACACATTATATATCGTTGCGTTATCTAGATCACTTGGGCAAAGGTTATCTAAACAAAGTTATATTACAAGGTTTTTCTAACAATATTCGAGTTTTATTACAAAAACAATTTACGATTTGGGTTTACAAAACAAATGTTTTGAGTTAAGATTCATGGTATCGAGATTTTATAAATTATAACTACATTGTTTTGACTTGGTTATTTCAATTTACATTACAAACATTTTACAAAACTTGGTTTTCTAATTATCAATTAACAAAGGTGTTCAAGTTATTTTCAAAATATAAACGAGCCATGAATCTGACACTCACATAAAACCTATGTACTCGCCGACATTTTTATGCTGACGTATTTTCACTTGTGTTTCAGGTACCTTAGTTGATGATGTTTGATGATGATATTGGTGCATGCTCACATAGGAATGGACGACGCCTTAGTAACTTAATAACAATGAAAGTCTTTTTGTTCATGTTATGTTTCTAATTTCAATGCAATGTAATACATTTAATTCAATAAAACAAAACTTTTATCCTTGCGTTGTGAAACAATGATTCTGTTACGACACTCCCCGACGTTTCCGCCGCAGTTTATTGTTTTAACGCGGTCGGTGTTAGGGGAGGATTTTCTAACAATTAGTGATCCTTATTCGTTATCCTAATTAGTGATCCTTACTTCTGTGACAGGTGGTGATCCTCAGAAGGGCTTTAGGATCAGGATCATGGATCACCTCAAGGATCCTCGAACTGACGATTGTTTACTTATGTTTTGTAGCATCTCGCAGGTATAACAAGCTTGACCAAGTCTTGGCGACATTCCTGGAGAATATTCCTAAACTATTCTGCACGTGCTTGACCAAAAATAGACGTTATGGAGAACGTGGAGGCTTGGCACGAAAGTCGGATAGTTAGTTTAGGTGGTTATTTCTATTTTAAAAAGGGAGTAACGAGCTAGTAGAAAACACTTAGTCATTTCTCAGTTACACACACTCGTACAAGCGCTCATACAAGCTCTCGTTCAAACACTTAGCAATTTCATACACTTTTTACACATTCCACCGTAGTGATCCTTGTACCTAGCTCGTTACTATCCGAAGTTGTAAACATTCATTCATTTATTTGAGCTTGGTGATCGGTAGTTTCCATCACCCGGGGTTTTTTGTGCCGGAGATCAACTTTTGATCAAGGGCTTTTTCCCCGTATAAACCCTTGTGTTGTTTGTGCAATTTTACACTAAAGTGATCCTCATCGCTATTACATAATTAGCATCATACCCCTATAACAAAGAGTTTGGTTGCAATATCCTCAACAGATTTTTTCTGACCAAAACAGTTTGGCGCCCACCGTGGGGCAATTGGTGCTTTGTCCTTAGAAGAATTCGCATTTCTGTGCTCATTCCGGTTCACTACAACCAAGCAAATGGCTTCCTCAGCGAAGAATACTTCAAACTTGATGCCTTCATTCACTTCTTCACAAGGCGTCCCTCCTTTGCCTCCACCACCTTCTGGATCCCAGAAGAATACTGAGAATGCCGCGAAGAAACCAACTCCCATTTTCTCAAAACCACCTACTTCTTCTGTTTCAACTAATCCTACTACTAATGATCTCTATGCCTTGATTTTGCAGATGAGGAATCATGCACAAGAGCAGGATAAGACCAATGAAAGGATCCTCCGGGAGATTGACGAAATTAAGAAACAGAAGAAAACGGCAGAGGATCGTTCCCCACTGATGCCCAGATCTTTGAATTTTGATACTCCGGTGATTACTTCTCAGCCATCAGTGGTTCCAGACATTCAATATGTGGGTGGACCAAAAGGAGTGCACTACGGAACAACGGCAATGACCCAGGCATCAGGTTCATATTTCCAGCCAGCGGGATCCTATCCTCAGCATATGGGATCCCTTACGAGTTCAGGAGGATATTCAGGAATGCAGCAGTTTCAAGGATCCTCCTTTGTTCCAGGATCATCCCAGGTTCAAGGATCCTCCTTCGTTCCAGGATCATCCCAGGTTCAAGGATCCTCCTTTGTTCCAGGATCATCCCAGGTTCAAGGATCCTCCTTTGTTCCAGGATCATCCCAGGTTCAAGGATCCTCCTTTGTTCCAGGATCATCCCAGGTTCAAGGATCCTCCTTTGTTCCAGGATCATCCCAAGTTCAAGGATCCTCCTTCGTTCCAGGATCGTCTCAGTTTCAAGGATCCTTCCAGATGCCAGGATCCTTGAGGGGTTTGCAAACAGGAAGTTCAGATGTCCATCAGGGAGATTTTATTCCAATGCAGACCAATGCCTCTACTGGTCCCTCGATCATTCCAGAGCCTCAACAATACGGATTAACATCTATTCTTCCTAACTTGAATCCAATGGGAGGTAACACTTTTAATAATTCTCATACTACTAACCATGGTCTTATGCAGGATCCAGGTATCAATCATGCCATGGCCAGAGAATTGCAAAAGCTAAAGGATATGATATCAAGTGTTCCGGGAGTGGTCAAACCTATCCCAGAGATTGCAGATGGGAGCCACAAGATATCTCGTTTTGCACCACCAATCTGTGATGCTGAGATACCCAAGAGGTTCCACGTGCCTACAATGAAGCTGTATGATGGTTCGACTGATCCTGAGGAACACATAGCACAATATAGGGAAAGGATGGAAATCAATCCAATTCCAGAAAGGTTAAAAGAAGCATGCCTGTGCAAGGGATTCGGATCCACTCTTACTGGATCAGCTCTCAAATGGCTGCTAAGTCTTCCTCCTTATTCTATTACCTCATTTGCTAACCTAGTTAACTTGTTTAATAATCAGTTTTCTTGTAGTAGAAAATTTGAACGATTAACTAGTGACTTATATAGGATAACCCAGGGTCATAATGAATCATTAAGGGATTACATTACCAAATTCAGTAAAGAATCCTTAGACATTCCCAACTTAGATATAGCCACGGCTGTTGAGGCCTTCAAAATGGGATTGCTTAGGGATTCGTTATTTTATGATGACCTTGTTATGACACCATGCAGGAACCTAGATGAGGTAAGAACCCGGGCCCTCAGGTTCATCCGGCTAGAGGATGACAAGAGGATCCAGGAGAGGTTAACAGGATACTCAAAGCAGGATAAGCAAGGATCCTCGTTCAGGAGCAACAAGTTCAGATCCTACAATAGATCTGATAACCAGAACGTGCATTCTATTGATCAAGAGGAGGATGATGAGGATTATCCTCCAATTTCTGAATATTGTTTTAGTGTTGATAATAATGAACTAATCCTTGCGATGCAGAGTCTAGGTGATAAAGCTAGATGGCCCAGAAAAAATGACAGGCCAGCTGCAACTAAGGATAAATCAAAGTGGTGTGCATACCATGAAGATTTTGGGCACCTCACAGAAGAGTGCATTGCACTAAGAAAGGAAATTGGATACTTGTTGAGCAAGGGGCATCTAAAAGAATTGTTGGGAAGAAAAAAGTCAAGGACTCAGGATCCTGAAAGGATCCCTGAGAAGGCTCCAGCTCCTCCAGCAGATGCACAAGTGATAAACTTTATTTCTGGAGGATCCGACATTTGTGGCACATCCTTCTCAGCAGCTAAAAGGCATGCAAAGGAAACTAAAATGGATAATGGAGAAAGACCAGTTCGAACATCAAGTGTCTCCGAAGGAAAAGTCATAACCTTTGATGAAGAGGATCGTGTTGATATCCAGGATCCTCATCACGATGGTTTAGTTATTACTCTTTTTATATCTAACCATTTTGTCCGCAGGATCCTTATAGACGGAGGAAGTTCAGTGAACATTATCCAGCTTGATGTTCTAAAGAAGATGGGTATCCCTGAATCAGAGATCATACCAAGATCCTCCGTGCTCGTGGGATTTAGTGGCGAAACTAAGAACACCCTGGGGGACATTAAACTCCCAATATATATTGAAGGCCTACACTCTTATAAAAAATTTTGTGTTATTGACTGTTTGTCTTGTTGTAATGTTATCCTTGGCAGGCCCTGGATACACGATATGAAAGCAGTCCCATCTACTTACCATCAATGTGTGAAGCTCCCTAGCCCTTGGGGAATAGTAAAGATTGATAGTGATCAGCAAGAGGCTAAGAATTGCTACACTTCATCGATGAAACCAGCCTCGAAGTCAAGGGAGCAATAGCAATCAAGGTATCCTCCAAGGAATGTCTTGGAGGCCAGAGAGCAGGATGTGGTAGAAATCCTCATGGATCCCGATGATCCTGAATCCAAAATCTATATCGGATCAGGGATCCTTGGCGAAATGAAAGAAGACCTCGTATCCTTCCTCAAAAGGAGAAAGACTACCTTTGCATGGAAACACGAAGACATGACTGGTATATCCAAAGATGTTATCACCCATAAACTCGGCATTGACAGATCCTTCAAACCAATCCATCAAAGGAGAAGAAAGTTTGCACCGGAAAGGAATGCCATTATCCAAGAAGAGGTAGAGAAATTGCTCCGGGCAGGTATGATTAGAGAGGTCAAGTATCCAAGATGGTTGGCCAATGTGGTTGTTGTTCAAAAGAAAAACGGAAAGTGGAGGGTATGTGTCGACTTTACCGATTTAAATAAGGCATGTCCCAAGGATCCTTTCCCTTTACCCCACATTGACTCCATGGTGGATGCAACTGCGGGTCATGAACTGTTAACTTTTATGGATGCTTCATCTGGATTCCAACAAATCCAAATGGAACCATCCGACCAAGAGGATACAGCCTTCATGACTCCAACTGGTATATACTGCTATATTGCTATGCCGTTCGGATTAAGAAATGCAGGTGCAACATATCAAAGGCTGGTGAACATGATGTTCAAGGATCAGATCGGACAAACTATGGAGGTTTACATAGATGATATGGTGGTAAAATCCTTAAAAGCTGAGGATCACCTAAGAGACTTGCAGGAAGCATTCGATATCCTTGACAAATATAACATGAAACTTAATCCTTCAAAATGTCACTTTGGTGTTAAAGCAGGTAAATTCTTAGGATATATGGTGACAAAGAGAGGCATTGAAGCTAGCCCGGAACAAATCAAAGCAATAGTGAACATAAAATCTCCGGCCAATGCTAAGGATGTTCAAAGGCTAACAGGAAGGATAGCAGCCTTGAACAGATTTATATCCAAGTCCTCCGAGAAGTGTAAAGAATTCTATGATATCCTAAGGAAGAACAAGAAATTTGAGTGGACGGAGAAGCATGAAAATGCTTTAAAAGCCCTCAAAGATTACCTATCCTCGGCCCCGGCTTTGATGAAACCAGAAAAAGGAGATGTGTTATCCTTGTATCTTGCAGTATCCTCAAAAGCAGTAAGTGCGGTCCTTGTTAAGGATCATCAAGGTACACAACATCCTGTCTATTATGTAAGTAAAAGTTTACTTGATGCCGAATCCAGGTACTCACACCTTGAAAAGCTTATTCTTGCATTAATTATGGCATCTACCAAGTTAAGACATTATTTTGAAACTCATGTTATCATTGTTAAAACTAATTTTCCAATTAAGAATGTCCTCAGGAAACCAGAGATGTCAGGAAGGATGGCTAAGTGGGCAGTGAAATTGAGTGCATATGATATAAGATATGAGCCTAGGACAGACATCAAATCCCAAGCATTAGCTGACTTTGTGGCTGATTTCAATAGTGATTTACAAGAAGAAGCTAAGCTAGAAGTCCAGCAGCTAGAAGAGACCAAGGATCCTTGGATACTTTATACTGATGGATCCTCAAATATCAAAGGCACAGGACTTGGAATACTACTAAAATCGCCACAGGGGGACATAATACCCCATTCTATAGCTTGTGAATTCCAAACCACTAACAATGAGGCTGAATATGAAGCCCTAATTGCTGGTTTACAAATTGCAAAGCATATGGGGATCAGGTATCTTGAGGTACACGTAGATTCTTTGTTGATTACAAACCACTTTAATGGATCATATTCTGTTAAAGGTGAAAAGCTAACCAAGTATTTGGAGATAGTCAAAAGTTTGGCACTCTCTTTTGTTTCCTTTAGTTTGTCACAGGTACCAAGGGAAGAAAATACAGAAGCTGATGCATTGGCTAACTTAGGATCATCCTTGAAGATCCCGAAGGATATCAAGATTCCTATTATCCATATCCTAATCCCGGCTATCGAGGATCACGAGGCTATGGAGATAGGAAATGATTCTGCAATTATCCCTTGTGAGGGTACTCAATCCCATTCAGGATCAGGATCATGGATCTCACCAATTATGAGATACTTACAACGTGGAGAGATTCCTACAGGAGAAAACTCTAGGGCTTTCAAATCCAAGGTATCTCAATTCACAATTATGAATAATATGTTGTACAAACGATCTCTTGCAGGACCATACTTGAGATGCATTGAGGATCCTGAAGTTCAAGAAGTTTTAAAAGACTTCCATGAAGGAGATTGCGGAAACCACACTGGGGGCAGGGCATTATTCTCAAGGATCCTGATGACAGGATACTACTGGCCAACCATGAAGAAAGATGCTGTGGAGTATGCCAGAAGATGTGATCCTTGCCAGAGACACAGCAATATCCTTCATCAACCAGCTGAATTATTGCATCCTATATCCTCCTCTTGGCCATTTATGAGATGGGGTATGGATATAGTTGGTAAGCTCCCTAAGGCACCTGGTGGAAAAGTATTCATGCTTGCTATGACTGATTACTTCTCCAAGTGGATAGAGGCTAAAGCTTTTGCCCAAGTCAGAGAAAAGGAAGTTATATCCTTCATTAAAAGAAATATTATAACTAGATTTGGTATTCCTTCTGAGATTATATGTGATAATGGTTCCCAATTTATTGGGGGCAGAACCACTAACTTTTGTGACAGCTGGGGGATTAGGATGATAACATCAACACCAGTCCACCCACAAGCTAATGGCCAGGCAGAATCATCTAACAAGATCATCATCAACAATTTGAAGAAGAAGCTTGGATCCAAGAAAGGGAAATGGGCAGAAGAACTACCCTATGTGCTCTGGGCTGATAGGACAACCCCTAAGAATGCTACTGGTCAAACCCCATTCTCTTTGGTATTTGGGGCAGAATCAGTGATCCCAACAGAAATGGTGGTTCCAACTGCTAGAACAAGTACCCGTGATCCTGAGGAGAATGATGAGAACTTGGCTCAAGACCTGGATACTATTGAAGAAATCAGGGATATGGCTAGGATAAGGATGGCCAGTTATCAGCAAAGGATGGCTGGTGCTTACAACAAGAATGTCAGGATCAGGAGGTTTCAAGTTGGAGATATGGTATTAAGGAAAGCATTCCAAAATACCACCAATCCTGCTGATGGGAAGTTGGCTCCAAAATGGGAAGGTCCTTATTTGATTGAAGCTGAAGCAGGAAATGGGGCATATAGATTGTTAACCATGGAAGGTGATTTGCTACCAAGAGCCTGGAATGCTGTCCACTTGAAGAAATATTTCATGTGAGCAGGATCCTAGTGGCATAGATGATCCTCACAATAGGGATATCCTTAAAGGATCCTCAAAGTATCGGTGATCCTTACTTAGGTAATATCCTAAACTTGAACTAATTCATTTCTTTATTTTCTCATATAAGGATAAGGATCATGTATCCTTTATCCATCTCTCACGTGAATTTGAGTTTTGAAAGTTCAGGTATCCTTAGCTTAACATTGGTTATCTGCTGAAGCAATCCGTTCCTTGGGTTTAACCTCAGTTATTTGGGCTTGACCCCAGTTCCGCCTGTAGCGCACGATGATCCTGGTATAGTTCAAGGCTTTGGGACCAGTACTCGTTTTAGGGGCTGATAATTCCATTGTTCTGGCTATGCTTAGGATCCTACGTATAATGGTAGACGTACCATACATCCGTTCCTAAGGTTTCTAGCGTTTTCACGTTAGCTAAGGTTTCTAACGTTTTCACGTTAGCTAAGGTTTTGGCATTTTCATGCCACTAAGTTTGGATAGTCGCCAGTTAGGGCCAGACTCCAGTTTACATACGATCCTTGGGCTTGTCCCCAGTTATCCTTGGGCTTGTCCCCAGTAATCCTTGGGCTTGTCCCCAGTTATCCTTGGGCTTGTCCCCAGTTATCCTTGGGCTTGTCCCCAGTTGCTAATTCTTATTTTATATTGGCTTAGTCCCAAGTGATGCTCTATTTCAGGTTCTTGAAGATAGGCAACTAGGGATCCTTGATCCTCACTTTATTCTAAGGTTTATCTGATAGTTATCCTTATTAAGTTTAGGATCCTAACTTGGATCCTCAGGTATGATCCTTAACTATTTTGATTTTATTCATTATTCATTTGAATAGCCCTTATACTTTGACAACTGAACTTATGATCCTTAAAATATACTACTTTTTGGAACTTTTCAACTATAGGATATTTGATCCTGGATCATATCCTAAAATTCTTAAACTTAATTTGTTTAACTTTTCTTATTCAAACAAATGTATATCACAACAATTGAAAACTAAAGGATACATAAGGGTAACAACACGAGATAAGCGACAAAAGGTTAAGTTTTTATTTATAAACAAAAGACTAACCCTTAAAGGTTGTCAAAATTACCTACCCGAGCATCTACCAGCAAAACGTGGCCCGTCTGCTGGGGTAGGTAAAGGGTGTCCACGATAATAAGTTCAAAGATAGTGCAGGAATATAAAGGCGGCAGGATCACAATGGCTTCATCCCCCAAACAGAGGATCCCTCCACCGATTGCAATCCTGCCTATTGTCCAAAGGATCATACATGATCCTTAATCCTAAAGTCTATTGTTCAAGTACCAACCATTAAATTGTTTTAAACATCACAACCACAAAAAACTACCACCCAACTAAAAATTGGGCTCCGGCTATGTCTAGAAGTTTCCATCATCGCCCAATCATGCAGCCTAAGCCTTCGCTGCATCATCATCCCCTTCAGCTGCTGTATCCTTCGTCAGATCCTTCCCACTGCCACTTGCTTCAATCGCCAAGACCTCAGTAGCCTCTTCCTCATCATCCTCAAGATCAGCCAACCTTGCCTTCCAACCCTCAACATCCCAGCTGTTTTTATCAAAGCTAGGATCTTGAGCTTCCTGGGCCATCTTCAATTTTTTCTGATACATCGTAATGGCGGCAGAGACCTTAGCATTTTCGATGAGGTCATGCTTCTCATAGTCAAGGTCGATCAGAAGTTTGGCTGTCTTAGTCTTCTCATCTAGGAGTTCCTTCCGAAGATCAGCAAGTGCAAGGTCCTTGAGCACGGCAACCTGTTGGAGGTCAACAATTTTCTTGTCCTGCTCCTCAACATTCCCCACGTAATCCTCAATCTCAGCAAATTTCTGCGAAGAAAAGGATAAAGCAGTTCAAAATCAGGTGATCCTCATACGAGTAGGATACCTAGGCAGAATAAAGGATCCTTACATCATTGAAGTATTCAAGGAACTGGTGGCGGATCAGTGGTAGACCTTGAAGATCCTCAGCATCAGAAGTTTTCCTCTTCTTGACACCCTTTCCTTTAGTGGGTGCCTTTGGAATGGAAATGCTAGGACTGGTGGTGGATCTCTTCTTCCTGGATCGTACGACATCAAGGTCAGCCGTGTTGAACTGGGATACAGGCTTGGCAGATTTTCCAGCGCCTACACATTCAAAGCAAGATGAGTATCCTTGTCCTATTTCAATTTGTTTATTTATTTTAATATTCAATCTATATAACAGGCAGGATACTTACTTGACATGGTAATGGAACCTGAGGATACTTCTTGTGAGTCTTGGGTGTCTATCTTGAATGTCCTTGTTTCAGGATCAAGCTTCCAAAAAGCAGCGAGTCTATCCTTGGTTTCAGGTGATGTGATGATGTGTGAGACAGAAATAGCTGCATAACACAAGTCAAAAAAGGGGTTAGTGATCCTATTACAAAAACAAGACTACTTGGTGATCCTTCTAAGGATCCTCTGTCCTACCATTGGTGGACCACTCCTTCGGTAAATGCTTTCCATCTGGAATGGTATCCCTTCTTACAAAGAAGAAGCGACGTTTCCAATCTTTGTCATTCTTGGTAACTTTAAGAAGGGGATGCTCTGCACTGGGTTTTCGTTTGAATAAATAATGGTGGGATCCAAAGGTGGTAACATCATACAATTGTGTCAGCTCTGACATGCCTAAATCAATACCCTCCTGCTCGATGATCCTCTCCAGGGTATACAAAACCCTCCAAATCATCGGCATGGCTTGGATGTAAGAGATGCCGGTAAGAGAAAAGAAGGATTGTGTAAATTCTGGGAAGGGATAGGTATATCCTATAGCAAATGGAGTAACTGGAAAAGCAACCCATGTTTCTGAAACATAGTCACTCAGGACAGTAGGGTCGAAGGGTTTGAAAAAGACACTCGCCGGAAAACGGTGACGGATGTTATCTATTTGTGCATCGTTAAAGCAACATCTCTCATTCGCCGAGTCTTTGATGATCTTTTGACTTTTCAAAGGGCTATCCTTCTTGTGATCCTTGCCCGGTGAACTTCGGAGTAACATTTTCGAAGTGACGGAGATAAAGATAGAGAAACAGAGTAAGAAGGGAGAAAGAGGAGAAAGAATTACCTGGTTGTTCGTCGACTGAGAATTTAAAGGGAGTCTCTTTCGAATTTGAATGCATAATGATCCCAGCTATATCTCTATTTATAATTATGATTCTGCAGGATTGTCACTTCCGTGACATCATCATCGCAACGGCTAGTTCTATTTTAACGGCTATATATCCGTTAGTTAGTTGCGGATAAGATCAAGAAAATATAACTCGCCAATTTTACAAATTACTCCTTATATTTTGGGGGCAATTGTTAGGGGAGGATTTTCTAACAATTAGTGATCCTTATTCGTTATCCTAATTAGTGATCCTTACTTCTGTGACAGATGGTGATCCTCAGAAGGGCTTTAGGATCAGGATCATGGATCACCTCAAGGATCCTCGAACTGACGATTGTTTACTTATGTTTTGTAGCATCTCGCAGGTATAACAAGCTTGACCAAGTCTTGGCGACATTCCTGGAGAATATTCCTAAACTATTCTGCACGTGCTTGACCAAAAATAGACGTTATGGAGAACGTGGAGGCTTGGCACGAAAGTCGGATAGTTAGTTTAGGTGGTTATTTCTATTTTAAAAAGGGAGTAACGAGCTAGTAGAAAACACTTAGTCATTTCTCAGTTACACACACTCGTACAAGCGCTCATACAAGCTCTCGTTCAAACACTTAGCAATTTCATACACTTTTTACACATTCCACCGTAGTGATCCTTGTACCTAGCTCGTTACTATCCGAAGTTGTAAACATTCATTCATTTATTTGAGCTTGGTGATCGGTAGTTTCCATCACCCGGGGTTTTTTGTGCCGGAGATCAACTTTTGATCAAGGGCTTTTTCCCCGTATAAACCCTTGTGTTGTTTGTGCAATTTTACACTAAAGTGATCCTCATCGCTATTACATAATTAGCATCATACCCCCATAACAAAGAGTTTGGTTGCAATATCCTCAACAGATTTTTTCTGACCAAAACAGTCGGGGTGTGACAGAAAAGTTGGTATCAGAGCTCATGGTTATAGGGAATTAGGTTATTAGTAATGCTTTGACCTAGACAATAACCTTCCTAGGACCCTAACGCGAGTTTACTTGCGTTTAGTCATAAAACAATACTGTCGCCTATCTTTAGGTGACAACCACAATAAGAACACAAATTTCGAATCCGCTTTGAAAACTAATCATCTGTTCTAGGATGATTTATTATAAGGTTTTGAACCTTCAAAGTTTTCAAAATTCCGTCTAAGTTTGGGTCTTATTAATGTGAACACGTGCAATCTGGAAGGGTGGGTACCTGTACCCTGAGTTTTCTGTCTAAGGCTAGACTGTGTTCGTACAAATCCGCAGTATCGGACCAGTCACTCTTACCTGGGAACTCTTGGGGTGAGTGTCCACTTATAGGCGAGCATGTCTTCGCGATACATTATGAGGACCTATTTACTTTGATTCAGCTTTTGTGCATCGTTTGTTTGTTTCGTGGTACGAACAAATGACCATCATCCATGCTTTTTGGTCGATAATTGTAACATCCTTACTCAATGCCATTTCACTTGTTTTCTCTTATGCTTCCTCTGTTAGAATGCATCCTCGATGCGACAATCAGGTACCTAATGAAGAACTGGCAGCTATCATTACGCAGCAAATGGCTGCTGCAATCCCAAACATCATTGCTCAATGTAACCTAGCCCTCAACAACAATAATGCTCCATGCAACTTCAAGACATTTAACTCTGCCCAGCCATCAAAATTTTCTGGGTCTCAAGGAGCGACTGCACTTCTGCAATGGTTCGAGAGTCTAGAGAGCACCTTCAGACATGTTCAATGTCCAAACGAGCGAAAGGTAGAGTTCGCATCTAGTGTTTTTGAGAAACGAGCCTTAACATGGTGGAATGGTATGATGAGGGACAGGGGTGCCGACGTGGCACTGGCTCAAACATGGGAAGAGCTTCAAGCTCTAATGATGAGGGAATTATGTCCTCATCATGAGATTAGAGCATTGGAAAGGGAATTCGACAATCTTAAGCAAGATAGCGGTGAGCATCGAGCCTACACGGACCGTTATGAGGAGTTAAGTCTGTTATGCCCGGACATGGTCACGCCTTTGGATAAGGCAATCAAAAAATACATTGATGGCCTCCCTAACTCAGTACAGGACATTGTGACTGGTAGCAACCCCATTACAGTTAGACAGGCCATTGAGCTATCCGCTACCTTGACTGAATCTTAGATCAGGAAAGGTAAACTTTTTCGAAAAAGGTGACAAGAAACCGATCGAGGAATCGAAACCGAAGGATGAACATACTGGATCCCCCAAGAAGTCAAAGAAGCGAAAGGCTTCTCAGAACTTCGCCGTGGTTGCTCACAATGATCAAGCCATCCCCAACAAACCAGCTCAACCCCCTGCTAGGAAGCCATACAACGGAACTGCACCCTTGTGCAACCAATGTTGCCTTCACCATCATGCCAATGTAAAGTGTTGCAAATGTCAAACTTGTGGACTTATAGGCCATACAGCAAGAGTTTGCCCAGCTGCAGCTGCACCAAATCAAGCTGGCAACAATCCTGCACAAGCTCATTTTCTACCAGGTTCTTGCTTCAACTGTGGCGAGATGGGCCATTTCCGAAGGAATTGCCCAAAGATTGCTAATGCAAATCCAGCGCAGGGATGAGCATCTGACCGATTGGAAGACAACGCTATTTAGAAATAATCAAGCTTTATGTATTATTTTCTTTTGTTGTCAAGGTCTATGAAACAGTTGTTGATGTTGTTTATAAATAAATCTTTGATTTACATTGCAATGTATTCATGTGGTTGCATGTATAAACAACATATCCCCTACAATACCTGTTAGTGCACTATGTGTGTGGCCATAGATAGAAATCTAACTGTACATGTAAAGTCTAGTGTCTTGAGTCTGTAAAATACCGGACAGAGCTTTCGCTAGGTTTCATTAGGTAGCGTTAGGATACGAAAGAATTTGGTATGACACGATACGGTGAAAGTGGGCTTGTTCAGGAATGGTGTCATGTGATGACATCACAATCATACAACATCACATTCGTATGAAATGCATGCATGGAAGTTCGGTTTCACACGAAATGGGAGGTATGAATGCATGCTATCAATTCGCACGAAATAGGATGTATACATTCATACGAAATGCATTCATATATAAATACAGTCAACCATTTCGCACCAAGGATCAAAGAACAACTTCACAACCGTTCATAACCGTCAAACACAAGTTCATCAGATCTTCATCTAACACTCTCGTTTACGTCACGTTGATTAGATTACGAGTGTCTAGTGTATAAATCGAGTCGAAACTATGTCCGGTTGTCGTCGTTACGTAATAAAACGATAGTTATTTACGTTTTCACGCACGATTACGGTTCGATTTAATGGTTTCTGCATGTTAAATCGAATTTATCGCAGATCTAGTGATCGTTTACGATCCGATCCTGAACTCACAAGTGGTATCAGAGCTACGGATAGCTCTGCGTGTAATCGTTAGCGAATCGGACGAGTTTCGCTCAGTTTCAGTGAAATCGAATCGAATTTCGGTTAATTTCGGACTATTTTCGGTGAATTTTGATTCATTTTGGTGTGTTGTTTGAACTCTCTGAACTGTTTACAGTGATAACGTGACTAATTTGATGCGATTCGATGATTTTTGAATGATTATCTGTTAGTGATTGATGTTGCGTCATGTTTCAGATCTGATTTGATTTAGGAATTCTGATAAATCAGGTTTGAATTGTTGATAGGTGTTGTTTGAATTCGAAGTGTAGGCTGAATCATGTTAAGTGTTGCTGATTGTTATTCGTGTTTGCTTATCTGATTGTTATTCATGTTGATAGGATTGTTTTGATTGAATTTCGTATCATTTCGATTAGTTTCTGACTGTTTCAATCGGCATTCAATCTGTTTTTAGTTGAGTTCACGGCGATTTCAGTTCGTGTTCCGATCATATCAGAGTTCTACGAACGAGAATTTCGGAATCATTTGATGAATTGTTGGTAAATTTCAGATCACAGAGGTAAAATTGACGGAAATATTTTACAAAACAAGTCTGATATTCACAAACTGTTAACAAACTGTTTACATCATCATACATAAAAATCAGATCTGAATTTGTTATTGTTGATTGTTCGAAATAACAATATGCAGTAAGCTGCAATTCACAAGTGATCGAAATCGGACAAATTTCGGTGACATTGATTCTGATTTCGATCATGTTCGAATCTGTTGGTTGATTTTCGATCAGTTTCGGCATGTTGTTCGTGCTAATTCGATCGATTACGGACTGAGTTTTGATTGCTTTCGGTGAAAATTGTTTAAACCGGTTGGTTTTCGGTGAATGTCGGACCATTTTGGTTGATTTGTGATAAATTTTTGGTGTGATTTTAACAAGTTTACACATACTTCATTGAACATGTGTTATTGTTTCAATCTGGTTTGGTGAAGCAGTTTCATTGAAGTTCATTAAAAAATATACATCACGATTCATACCAGATCTATATTCCGAGTATAGTTGAATTTGTTTTGGTTTTCTTTAAATCTGATTTGATCGATCTGAGGTGAATATAGTATTTCAAATGGAACAGATTTATTAATAGAAAATAAACTGAAAGTAAAGACTGTTAATTGTTTGTGAAGTGTCAAGTGTGGTGGGTCAAAATTTGTGAATAGTTAAACGAGAAAAGGATGAAAAATTTTGCAAACAGATGCGCCTACTGATTTCGATTGTTTGTTTCAGACCATTTCGGTGAATCCGTATGTGTATTTTGGACACTTTCGCTTAGATTCAAATCGAGTTTCAATTGATTTCGGACTGTTTTGTGTGATTTCGACGAATTTCAAATCATTTCGATGTATATCGGATCGAGCTTGAACGTTTCTGTTGGTTTTAGAACAGTATACTGAATTGGTTGTGTTTTCCGTCGAATTCGGTAACTTTCGGCTATAGTTTTGTACTGTTTCGATTGGTTATTTTCGCTGCGAATTCCGGATTGAAATCTATTTGTTTCGATTAGTCTTGACAGGCTATTGTTCGGTAACTTCAGTGGATACGTGATTCGGAGTGTGTTTTGATATTTTCATTTTTGAATCTGAATCTGTTTGTTAGAGGTTGATTGTTTTTGTTGTGTTTGTCGGTTGCGTCTTGGTGTAGTTATAAAAAAAATAAAAAAAAGCCTAAGATTGAAGGAGTTGTTTACTCGAACGATTACGAGTATCGTGTTGATAATAGGAGTTGTTTATGATATTCTAAGTTGGCTTGGGTTATAGTGTTTGATAAAAATTGATATTGGAGGTAATGTTTTCATTTTGAAAAGTAAATTGGGGCCGAGAGTAAAAATTCAAAGAATTCGGTTGGGCCAATTTTATGAAACAACAGTTTAGGGCCAAGAGTTTTTAAGTAAATTGGGCCGCATATTGTTGTTGGACTCAAAAGTTGGTAGTGGGCTTTGTGAGTTCGATACATTTGGGGCAAGAGTTATAACATCGGGATTTGGGCATTAGAAATTTGATAGTGGGCTTGTGAAAACAAGTATATTTGAACCGATAGTTTTAAACCGGGTTTGATTAGTGGACCGCTAGCTTGTGGATTTCTTGGTTACAAATGTTTAGTGGGCTTTGTGGAACTTGAAATTTTGTGAACTTTGAGATAAAAACAATTTTTGACCCAAGTCGTTTGAAATAGGGATGAGCATATCGGTATCCGATACCGAACCGATACCGATACCGCCTAATACCGATCCCGAATTTCACCCAAACTAGGTACCGATACCGATACCGAAACATGTCGGTTAGGTATCGGTACGGTACGGTATCGGTATTATACCGTATTTTGAGGGTCGGTATCGGTATAATACCGATACCGTACCGTACCGTACCGATACCGAAAACGCCAAAAAGTGGATACCGATCGGGATACCGATCGGGATCGGTACGGGATCGGTATGGGATCGGTATTCGGTGGCATATGCTCATCCCTAGTTTGAAAATCGTCATCAGTTCGCACGGGTTGTGTAAACATCACATCAGGTTGTTTTAAGTGTGATTAAAATGTTTGAAGAACAGGAAAACGATACACTTGAAAGTTTAAATGATTGGTTTGATGCGTATTGGGTTAATGGAAAAAAGGATGAGAATAAGAATGTTTGGGTTAAAAGACTTGAATATTTTTTGTGTAAGAAAAATGAAACGTTGAATGAGTTGGAAAATCGGTATGATCATTTACTGGACAATTTGACAAGGTACGAGATAAGGATGTCAAATGCTGAAAAGATATCAAAATTTGCAGACGCGTTACCTTCAGAGTGGGATGAATTCTTGATTAATCTAAAAAAAGATTCTAGATTCTCAAATTTTTATCCCAAAGAATTCATCAGAGAGCTTAAAACGCACAATTATGAAAATAATAAGGAGAAGAAAGGTTTGTTAAATGAAATAGAAAAGAACATAGATAAAATGAGTTTGGATTAGGGATGAGCATATCGGTATCCGATACCGAACCGATACCGATACCGCCTAATACCGATCCCGAATTTCACCCAAACTAGGTACCGATACCGATACCGAAACATGTCGGTTAGGTATCGGTACGGTACGGTATCGGTATTATACCGTATTTTGAGGGTCGGTATCGGTATAATACCGATACCGTACCGTACCGATACCGAAAACGCAAAAAAGTGGATACCGATCGGGATCGGGATCGGTACGGGATCAGTACGGGATCGGTATGGGATCGGTATTCGGTGGCATATGCTCATCCCTGGTTTGGATTAGGGATGAGCATATCGGTATCCGATACCGAACCGATACCGATACCGCCTAATACCGATCCCGAATTTCACCCAAACTAGGTACCGATACCGAAACATGTCGGTTAGGTATCGGTACGGTACGGTATCGGTATTATACCGTATTTTGAGGGTCGGTATCGGTATAATACCGATACCGTACCGTACCGATACCGAAAACGCCAAAAAGTGGATACCGATCGGGATCGGTATGGGATCGGTATTCGGTGGCATATGCTCATCCCTAGTTTGGATGTGATTCTTGAAATGAGAAGAAGAGTCAATATGTGTCTTGCAGCAAAAAATGTAATGAAATATGATATTAAGAGGGGATGTTATATAGATGATAATTTGAACCCTCTTGATTTTGTTAAAATTTTTTGTGCAAGTACATTCAAGACAGAGACAGAGTTAATTCCAAAGAATGAAGAATCCGAGAAAAATGAAATTTCAAGATCTGAACCAGTGTGCTCAAAATGTGATAAATCTGGATCAGAAAATGTCAAACTTCTGAAAGATGTGGAAAGTTTGACATTGGAAAACAAAATTTTAAAAGAAAATGAAAAAGAATTTCAAAATAAAATAAAAATTTTAGAAAATAAAAAATTAAAAATTGAAAAAGATTTTGAAAATCAAATAAAAATTTTAGAAAATGAAAATGTGTTTTGGATAAAATTGGAAAACAAAAATTTAAAAGAAACAGAATTTCAAAATCAAATAAAAGTTTTAGAAAACGAAAAATATGTTTTAGATAAAAATAAAATTGAAAATGAAAATGCAATAAATTCTCATCTTGAGAAAATCACTCAACTTGAAAATGAAGTTGAGTATGCTAACAATAAAATCAATGAGTTAGAAAAAAAATTGAAAGGTTTTGTGACCTCATCAGTTATACTAGATCATATCTGTCCAAAACCGATCAATGAAATTCCAATAAGTGACAATGTCACAAATTATGACGATGTCATAATTGAGGATTGTGATGATAAATCTGATGATGAAAATGATAAAAAGAAAATATTTTTGAAATTAAAAGAAAAATTTCAAGAAACTGTTTTACAGTCTACTGAAAAAGGTGAATGCTCAACGCAAAAAACTATTAAGAAGAATGTTGAACAAAAACAAAACAAAAATTCTTAAAATTTTCAAAACAAAAATAAAGGATCATCAGTTCATTCATCCAATCGTTATAAAAAATCACAAAAATTTGAAAATCAAAACTCACAAAAAGTTGGTAATAAGTGGTGCAGATTTGAACACAGTGCTCAAAAGTCAAATCAAGCTTATGGGAGAAGATGGAATGAGGATTTCTCAAAGACTTGTGAGGATAGAAAGAAGAAAAGTCATGACTACCACAAGGCCAAACAATGTTATGATTTAAATGTTTGGTATGAAAGTGGTGAATGGTACGATAACAGAGTGTGTTATAAATGTGGTTTCAAAGGATACATTGCTGTTAACTGCCAGAGTCAGAGTTTTGAGACAAGAAGATGCTATGAATGTCAAATCAAAGGTCATATTGCCAGAGATTGTCCAATGAGATCAAAGAGAAGACCGAGGGCTGAATCTCAGAGAATGGTAAAGAAAACAGTCAAAATCGAAGAAAAGCCCAAAGAACAGAAAGTGAAATTGTCACAAGGGCAGAAAGACAGACTGAGGAAGAAAAGGAAGAAAGCAAGGGAGTATCTTGAAAGGATTTTGTCCTCGGGTACAACTGTTGATTCAGATAAAAGTTCTGATGAATCGATTTGCTCAACAAAAAATGGTCAGTTAAGCAAAACGAATTCATCAGATACAAATCTGAGGACAAAAGAGAGGATAAAGAAAGAAAAATTGACTAATCAAACTGATAGAAAATCAAAGAAAGTTAATTTTTCAGATAAAATCTTTATCAAAGTTTTTGAGTATAAAAGAAACTGTGAAAGGTCGTTCATGTCACAGGTTGATGAATTTGGAAAACCTAAATCCTGTGTGGATTGGGTTCCAATAATGGATGGCGATGAATTTGTTTCTTCGGAAGCAAAGGAGTCACGTTTTGGCGATGAATCTGACTCGTCAAAGTCAGAAGAGCCAACAGTTGAGCAAAAAGGAGAAAATTCAGTTCCGCCAATAGATGATGTCAACTTTCCACCATTACGGACTGAAAATTTTAAACAAAAAGTTGGTAAAGTGGAAATTTCGGATCAATTCTATTCTGAAAAGAAAGAATTTGATGTGGAAAAGACGTTCAATGGAAAAGTGAAAAATATTTTTGGAAAAATGGCCGAGGGTAAGGTAAAAGGGGTTAAAGAATTTTATGAAAAAAAAAGATATGTTCAAACCCCGAGTGAAATTGAAAAGGTCACACCCAAGGCTGGTCAGGCTTGGGTGCCTGCATTCTTTGCTTAAAATCCCAGGTTGGTAATTGGGGAGTAGGAATCGGCATCTTTCTTGAGAAATTCACATCTGTGATATTTCGACTTACAAGTGGTTAATCAAGGACATTAAGTTGTACTTGATTTAACTATCTTACAAGTGGTATGATTATTGGAAATTGTTTTTGTGATAAACCTACAAGTGGTTGAAAACAGTGTTGATGTGCGATAAAGTGTTGTATATTTTAGGTGTATATTTTAAGCCCTTTTTTAACACTTATTTTAGCCAAGTTTTAAATTTATAAAACACGATATTTCACTAACACTAAACACACATATGGGCAAGTGCACCCATCGTTGAGTGTAGTATAGCGTTGGTAAGATACCGAGGTCGTCCAAGGACACAAGAGCTTTTAGTACCGGTTTATCCTCAACGTCTAACCAAAATAAAAGTTTAGAAAAATGTTTTAAACTAAGAAAAAAAAACTAACTAAAATGCTGAAAATAAAAATAAAATAAAAACAGATAGACAAGATGAATCACTTGGTTCCGACTCGTATCTAGTATAACCTTTGATTATTTCCGCACTTTTGCACATAATTAAGAGATTATCTTAGTTATTGTAGTAGGCCCCTCTTTTGAAGGTGACGTTACCCTCACCCCAGTAGTTTGAGTCAGCAGGGATACAATCCTAAAGGGGTGGATTATTGGAAGATAATGAATTAAGTTATTAATGCAGTATTGTGGTAGGCCCCGCTTTTGGCGGTGACGTTACCCTCGACTAAGTAGTCTGAGTCAGCAGGGATACAGTCCTAAATAGCCGGGTTATAGTATTAATAGTAGTTAACTTATGAGGGGATCAAAGAGTTTGGACCCCCGCCATCCAATACCGTGAAGTATTGAAGGAGGTCCTACTAAATTTGACCCAGGTCCATTGCAGGACCTCTAAACGCTGAACAATGGCAAGACCTTTACCAAACCGTTCCCTTAACCCCCGACCAGGTAGCCAACATACCTCCATATAGACCGTGGAGATATGAATGGTGAAAATCCTTTATTTTATATAGACAGTAAAATAATGCCAAGACACCACGGACAAACGATAAGGAAAGATCACCTTCAACATAAGTAACTAGTTATTAAAGTCATTAATACAAAACCAAATAAAAAGTGCAAAAGATTAGAAATAAAAAGTATTATACTAGACACTTTGTCTTCACCAAGTGATGTAAGAGACTTAGGCAAACATGGCCTTGATTGTCAAGAACTCTTACGATCAATCTTGGATCCCGAGACGACTCACACACTCTATGATGGACAATGGATGATGGTGGTGGATGATGGTGTTGTGATGGTGGTGGGTGGTGGATGAAGTGTGAGAGAGGTGGTGTGCCAAGGGATGAGTTGCAATGAAACCAAGCACTCCTATTTATAGGCTGAACAGAGGCCTGGGCACGGCCCCGTGTTCGCTGGGCACGGCCCCGTGCCCGTCTGACACTCTCTCTCTTCATTAATTGTAATTCGCAATTACAATTAATGCGCCTGCAGTACTTTCGGCACGCCCCCGTGTCCGCTGAGCACGGCCCGTGGTGGGCAATAGAAGCTTCTATAGGTTTGTCTTTTCTGCTGCTTCTTGGGCACGACCCCGTGCTGGCTGAGCACGGGGCGTGTCCAGCCTTCTGTTTTCTCTATTTTGCTTTGGAAGGTGCCGTTGAGGGTTCGGGCAATCCACTAATGTTCCTTTTCTTGTATTTATGTTGGATTTAGCTGTCTTTTTGCTTCTTTTGCGTTTTTGAGCTCATTTAATCCTGAAAATACAAAAGGAAGACAAAAACACTCTTTTTCCAATATTAGTACTAAAAAAGGGTTAGTTTTATGCCTCATTTGATGTAATTTATATGTTGCATTTTACACACATCAAATACCCCCACACTTGAACTTTTGCTTGTCCTCAAGCAAAACTCTTTAATATTTGGCTTACACTCCCAAATGGAATAGGTAGAAGAGAAGGTTTTGGGCTTGTCATAGAGTGTCGGGATTTCCAAGATCTTTTTGGGGTTTTATTTTTATTTATTTACACTCCTATTCGTAATGATTTATTTAGAACTGTTCATAAAAGAAATTACTTATTTGGGCATAACATGCCTTTTTAAAATTCTATTTATATACAAGTTCACATACCTCGCGGGGAAATCACTCACACTCGGCCGAAGGTGTATTTTTAGTGAATCACTCGAGAGCGGCATGGAACTTATTCTTACCATAGGCTTGCCAAGAAATCAATCCTCCTCCTTTTTAACTTTTATACCTTTGTAGATATCAAGAGGACTTTGTGGGTTAAGGGTTGGCTAGGGTTAAAGGTAGGTGGTTGGGTTAGTGGTTAGTAGAAAAAGGGCTAAAAAGCGTAACAAGTGTCGGTTTTCGTATTTTTGCAACTTTTTATTTTTGATGAAGCTTTTATTCAAACAAAGTTATTTTTGATTACTTTGTTTGTTTATTTTCTTTTTGCTTCATTTTTTTTTTTTCGAAGAACCGAACTTGTTACTAAAATAAAGGGTTAAAAAATGAAAAAGGTTTTGGTGGGTGAAAGGGTTTTTGTTTTGGGTGATGAAACGAAAAGGTTTAGGTTCAAAGGGGCTAACTAGGGGGATTTTTGGGTAGGTGGTGAAAAGAAAGAAAAATAATGGTGTAGAAATGAAAAAGGGTTAGTCCTAATGCCTCCATCATGTACTTACTCGGGTTTAAGTTGATAAGGACCGGGAATGTATTGTCATGGCAAGTTCTAGAGTCGTAAGAACCAAGCGGCTATTCACACAAGAAACGAAAAATGAGCATTTAGTCAAATGATATGAAATTGTGTGCTCAATAAAGGCTCAAAACTCACTTTTGTGGGAATGGGTTTTTATGTGATCAAGTATATATAATCAAATTTTAAATAAGTTTGTCATGCCTTTTCATAATTTTCTTATGTTGGTTCTTTTTAGCACTACGCTATCGGTTGTAAATTTGTAAAAATATAACCTTTTTGAGAGCTTGAATTTCCCGAGTTAAACCTAGACAAGTAAAAAAAAATGAAATTTTTGAAAAAAATTTGGGGTGATTAGCGGTTCCAATAGAGTTTTGTGTAAGGCTTGTATTTAGGACTTGCAAAATTCAAGGTTTTAGCATCCCCCCCACACTTAAATTACACATTGTCCTCAATGTGTCCCAAAAATAAATTTTTAGGTCGATTAGATGTGTAAAATAGTGTTTAAAAAGCAAAAATTTGTGTTACTGGGCACTGAACACGGCCCCGTGTTGAGTGGGCACGACCCCGTGTTCAGGTGCCAGTAACAAGAACTTACAGAAGGTGGACACGGCCCCGTGTCCACTGGACACGGCCACGTGTCTGACAAAATTCTGCCGAACAGAAGCCAAACAGCAGGTCAGGGAGGTGAGCACGGGGGCGTGTTGACTGGACACGTCCCCGTGTGGACAGTCTAGAAGCCTGAAAAACAGGTTTCGTCCTCCGGTTTTTCCATCCTAGCCTTATAGGTGCTGAGGCTTAACACCTTAAGCCTTGGTTTGTACCTGTTTGAACACTTAATACCACACCAAGCAATACCAACATCCTACGTTACCAAAGTTAATTGTTCCACGCATAAAGTAAGAAAAATAAAATGCAGAAAATAGTTAGGAAAAGTAAATTGTCTAACACTTGGCACGCAGGCCATCAATTGTTCAAGATTGCAAAGGGTTAACCTGGGGAGCCACCAATCAACCGCTTCCTCCTATGCTCCTCCCGCCTATTCCATGGCATCATCATCATCATCATCATCGTCACCCCCTCCATGGCGTGCAATGTGGTCTCGTATGTATCCGACGTCTTCTTGTATCTCGGATAGGTTTCTCTCGATAGCTCCGACCCGGTGGTAGGTGTTGCTCGCCATGTTGTAGGTGTTCCGAGTACACATGAGGTTTTCCTGCAACAAATCATGCAAACTTTGAAAATTAGGAAAACTGCCTCCCGAGGAGGATGATTGGCCCGGATCACCGTGGGGTGGGTATTGGTACTGATGATGTTGCGGTGCTGGGAGGACAAGTGCTTCTTGCGGGTTCCATGCATGACCTTGCATCCTTTGAAAGGTTACCGTCCCATCTTCTGCCTCATAAACCAGGTTCATCGAGCGGCATATGTGAATATCCACCGTACCCGACCATGGGCTTCTCTCAAATGCCCTCGGAATGTGGGCGAAGTGCCTGAAGAGACGGTGCACCCACCCCCCGAAGAAAAGAGGAGTTGGTGCACTAGCAAGGCGGTTGTGATGCATGTTTCGGAGCATAAGGTACGGAACATCGAGCGGCCTACGGTTGTGAATGCAATGGAGGACAAGCAAATCTCTTAACCCAACGACGCCACCACTGTCATGCCTTTGGCTAAGAGAGTAGCCGAGGAGCCTATGAATGTATCTGTAAAGCGGATCCCTCAGCTTGGTACTCTTAGTGCTGCTCGGATTGTAGAACCCTTCCCCAATCTGAGCCCACATGGCTTGGCGCTCGTTGTCTTCGATCTCTCTCAACCCCCCTGTATTTCCTTCGTCTCCCGCATCCTCCTCCGCATACAACCCGATAATCGACCCGAATTGTGCCATGGAAATCGAATACCTCGTTCCGCCACACCTGAATGACACCCCTTCTTCATCGAACGGCTCGCACCTTGACTTGAATGAAAAGGTGCTGTAGAATTCCAAGGTGCATTCATGAACAGAACGGAGTCGGGTTGTTAGTGCGACTCTGAGTGGTCCCGTGACAATGTTGTTGAAACGGTCAATTTGATTCACCAAGGTTAGTAGTTCTGTGCATGCCTGCCTCGGGTATTCCTCCGGCCTTGTTTGGAGAAGCTCGTATCGAGCTCTTGCATCTAGCTCATTGGCGTTGAATCTAGTAAACTTTCTGGCCATCTGCAAGAATACACCAAAAGTTAGCATGAAACAGAAATATTTTTGGACAAAACTGCAAACAGCGGGCTGGACACGACCCCGTGCCCAGCGGACACGGCCCCGTGTTCAGGGGTCTGTTACTCAAAAATCCCATTTTTCGACCCGGTTTCGAAAACTTGAAAATTTTTGAACCAATAGGTGCGGTTTCCCCCGAAAATGAAACCCTAAGTTCCGTTTTTCCCAAAATAACCCGTTTACCTTATCAATTTTATCTTTTTCGGTTTAAGAACAAGGGTTTGGGGTTTTTGCAAGAAATCGGGTGAATCTATGAATAATACAAGTGTATTTACTTCCCTTAACACTAATCTAACTAAATGCAAACAGATTTAGGCAAAAATTTTAGGCTCGATCCGAATGAACATCAAGAACCCTAGATTTCTCCCCAAATTTGTGGTGTATTAACTACATGCAAGTGACTAATCTAACTACTACGAGTGACAGAATCATACCTTGACGTTGTTAGATTGGTAAGAGACGTTGGAATCTCGCGGAAAATCGCCTGGAACCAGAGCTTTTGTGGGGAAACGGGGCGTGTGGAATGAAGAAACTGTTTTGAAAAAGGGGTTTTATCCCGTCTGCAGCGCGAACACGGCCCCGTGTCCAGCGGACACGGCCTCGTGTCGAGCCTCTCTTTTTTTTTTTTTTTTTTTTTTAGTGCGCGTGTGAGTGCCCCTTTCTCCTATAAGCTATGGTTTAGAAAACTTACCGCTTTATTTTGCCGCCTCAATCGTTCATAACTTACCAGGCATGATGTTTTTATTCTTCCACGGTTTGAAGCGAGATCTCTTCTTCCTCATCCTCAATAAATCCTTGATAGAGTTTCAGCCGTTGGCCATTGACTTTAAATGGTGACCCATTTCGAGGTTTAATTTCTACTGCACCGTGTGGAAAAATATGGGTGACGGAAAAAGGTCCTGACCACCTAGACTTTAATTTACCAGGAAACAATCGAAGTCGTGAATTAAACAAAAGAACTAAATCTCCTACCCGAAATTCATTAGGTTTAATATGTTTGTCATGCCAATCTTTCATTCTTTCCTTATAAATTTCAGAGTTTGAGTATGCATAATTCCTAAGTTCGTCTAATTCATTTATTTGACAAAATCGATTTTTACCAGCAAATTCTAGATCTAAGTTTACATTTTTGATTGCCCAGTAGGCTTTGTGTGCAATTTCTACTGGCAAGTGGCAACTTTTTCCATAGACTAGCTTATATGGGGTTGTACCTATCGTTGTTTTATAAGCAGTTCGAAAAGCCCATAAAGCATCATCTAATTTATCAGCCCATTCCTTTCTATTTAACCCTACGGTTTTTTCAAGTATTCGTTTTAACCCTCTATTGGTCACTTCGGCTTGTCCGTTTGTTTGAGGGTGATAAGCTGTCGAAACCCGGTGATAGACCCCATATCTTGTTAAAAATTTTTCAAGTTGATGATTACAAAAATGGGTACCTCTATCACTTATTAAAGCTTTGGGTGTGCCAAAACGAGAGAATAATTTTTTCAGAAATCTTACCACTACTCTTCCATCATTTGTTGGAAGTGCTTCGGCCTCGGCCCATTTAGACAGGTAATCTACTGCCACAAGTATGTATTTGTTTCTTTTCGATGGTGGAAAAGGTCCCATAAAGTCGAGTCCCCACACATCAAAAATTTCACAAACAAGAATGCCATTTTGTGGCATTTCGTTTTTGGAAGAAATATTACCTGTTCTTTGGCAAGCATCACATGTCTTTACAAGATTTTGGGCATCTTTGTAAATGGTTGGCCAATAAAATCCTGAATCAAATACCTTTCGTGCGGTACTGGCAGCACCATGATGTCCTCCGTATGGACCTTCGTGACAATGGCGAAGAATTCTTCGGGCCTCACTACCATGTACGCATCGTCTGACGAGTTGGTCGGCACACATTTTGAAAAGATATGGATCTTCCCAAAAATAGTGTTTCACATTGGCAAAGAATTTTTTTCTTTGATGATGTGGCCATCCTTTTGCGACTATTCCACTAGCTAAGTAGTTGGCAAAGTCGGCGTACCATGGTTCTTCCTTAAATTCCACCATTTCCAGGGATTCAGTTGGGAATTTTTCGTTGATTTGCTCGCCCCTGGTCGCCTCCAAAGCTGGGTCTTCTAAGCGCGAAAGATGATCTGCCGCGGTATTTTCTGCTCCTCTTTTGTCTTTGATTTCAATGTCGAATTCTTGGAGGAGTAGAATCCACCTAATCAAACGTGGTTTTGCGTCTTGCTTCTTAAAGAGATATCGAATGGCTGCATGGTCTGTGTAGACTATAGTTTTAGAAAGAACAAGATAAGAGCGAAATTTATCAAAAGCAAATACCACAGCTAGTAACTCTTTTTCAGTTGTTGTGTAATTTTCTTGTGCATCGTTAAGTGTTTTACTAGCATAATATATTGGGTGGAAATGCTTTTCTTTTCTCTGTCCCAAGACAGCTCCAACTGCAAAGTCACTAGCATCGCACATGATTTCAAAAGGAAATTTCCAATCAGGTGCTATCATGATAGGTGCATTGACTAGCATTTCCTTCAGGGTTAGAAATGCTTGATTGCAATCCTTGTCAAAGATGAAAGGAGCATCTTTTTCAAGTAACTTTGTTAGAGGTCTTGAGATTTTTGAAAAGTCTTTGATAAACCTCCTATAAAATCCGGCATGCCCTAGGAAACTTCTAATCGCTCTTACGGAGGATGGAGGAGGTAACCTAGAAATGGTATCTATTTTGGCTCGATCCACCTCCATTCCTTCGCTTGAGATCTTGTGACCGAGTACTATTCCCTCCGTTACCATGAAATGGCATTTTTCCCAATTAAGGGCGAGGTTAGTTTCCTCACATCGGGATAGCATTCGTTCAAGGTTATCGAGGCATTGGTCGTATGAATCCCCAAAGATAGAAAAGTCGTCCATGAAGACTTCCATTGTCTTTTCTATCATGTCATGGAAAATGGCTACCATGCAACGTTGGAATGTTGCGGGGGCATTACATAGACCAAACGGCATGCGTCGATATGCAAAAGTTCCATAGGGGCATGTGAATGTTGTCTTTTCTTGGTCTTCGGGTGCTATCGGGATTTGAAAGTAACCTGAAAAACCATCCAAGAAACAGTAAAATTTATGACCGGATAATCTTTCTAACATCTGATCAATGAAGGGTAAAGGAAAATGATCCTTTCTTGTTGCTTCATTTAATCGTCTATAATCTATACATACTCTCCATCCTGTGACGGTTCTTGTTGGTATTAATTCATTTTTTTCGTTAGTAATTACCGTCATACCTCCTTTCTTTGGAACTACTTGGACGGGACTTACCCAAGGACTATCGGAAATAGGATAGATAAGTCCTGCGTCAAGTAATTTGATGACTTCATTTTTAACCACTTCTTGAACATTTGGATTTACTCGACGTTGTGGTTGTATGACAGATTTGTAGTCATCGTTCATCAAAATTTTGTGTGTGCACATAGAAGGACTAATTCCTTTTATGTCAACAAGTTTCCAAGCTATTGCATTTTTGTGTTTTTTCAAAAGACTAACTAGTTTTTCTTTTTCTAGGTTATCTAATTTAGACGAAATAATTACAGGTAATTTACCATCTTTGTCTAGAAAAGCATATTCCAAACCTTTTGGAAGTTCTTTGAGCTCAAGTGGTGGGTCTTTAGGAGACTCCTTATTTGGTTGCTCGTTTCGATCAAGAACTTTAAAAGTTTGTTCTATGGCGACCTCTTCTTCAACAAAGTGGTCCATCTCTTCACTTGTATCGGGTGGCTCATCTTCATCTTCAATTAGGGGGTCATTATTGCCGAATGGATATTTCATTGATCGTTCGAGATCGACACTTCTTTTAAATGCCCCTAATTGAAGAGGTAGATTATTGAACTTCCGGTTTTTCAAAGCTTCGTATGTCTTTACAAATGGTCGCCCCAACACTAGAGGAGCGTCATCGAGGATGACAAAGTCGGTTGGAACTACCATTTGATTTGTTTGAACCAAGACATCTTCAACTATACCGATTGATTTTATTACTTTCCGATTGGATAGAAAAATGGGTATTTGAAGTGGAGAAAAATCACTAATACTTAATTTTTCGAAAAGGTAGTTAGGCATTATGTTAACACAAAGATCTTTATCGATTGTGACATTACTAATAAATGAATTTTGAAAGAAACATGGAACCGGTGTGATGTTAATTTCAAATGGGTCTTCTTTTATTAGTGAAGTTTGATCATTAGTTAACTTAACACTTACCGTTTCTTCAATTTTAGTGTTAGTGTTTAACTCTTTTAGAAACTTAGCATGAGTGGGTACTAAACAATGATTTTCGAAAGAAGGTGACAAGAGATGAATTTCTTCAAAATTAGACTCTTCTTGGATTTTAACGTTGTCGGACTCACCTTTTTCGTTGTTTAACTCATGTGTCGGTTTTTCACTTATTTGTTCTTCCATTTTTTCATTTTTAGTTATCTCTTCCTTTTTTAATTCTTCTCTCGCGCGGGACTCCTCTTCCCTTGCGCGAGCTTCTTTTATACATCGATCGATAACTCTAATGTGCTCTAATATCCTATCGGTCACTTCGGTTATAGAAAAAGAATCATTATTTTCTAAGCTTGAATCCGGTTGTTCGACCCTTTGTTCCTCATAATACCCATATGAAGTTGATGGTTCGCACCATTGTTCTTCATTGTAAGCATATGATGGATAAGGTTCGTAATTTTGTTCTTCATAATACTCATATGAGGTGGGTTGTTCATGCCAAGGTTCCTCATAATAAGCATATGAAGGTGGTGGCTCATACCTTGGTTCCTCAAAGTATGAGTAAGAAGGCTCATACCTTGGTTCATCAAAATATGAGTATGAGGGAGGAGGTTCATACCTTTGGTCTTCATAGGATGTGTATGAAGTTGATGGTTCGTACCTGGGTTCCTCATAGTAAGCGTATGAATTGGATGGTTGGTACGAGTGATTATCTTGAATTGAACGTGTATTACGACAATTTGTGCAATAATTACCCCTATAATCATCCTCATCATAGGTGTAGTTGTAACCTCCTGAGTATTGATCCATAAGAATCACTCAGCAGACCACAACCGAGTCTCGAGATCAGAAAACAAAAATAAAAACGGAAACAGAGGCTGGACACGGCCCCGTGTTGAGTGGACACGGCCCCGTGTTCAGAATCTGTATCTGGGCGTTTTAATTAAATTAACTGATCTAGTTGAGCACGGGGCGTGTTCAGTGAGCACGGCCCGTGTTCAAGCTACTGTTACTGGGCGTTTATGAAAAAAATCTGCAGCACGGCCCCGTGTTCAGTGAACACGGCCCCGTGTACAGGATACTGTAAATGCAAAACTAAATTAAATGCAGAAAAATGTGCGCGCGTTTAAAAAGGTTTTGAAAAAAAACTGATTAGGCCGTCGATTTTAAGCTTTCTTAAAATCCTTGTGTCCCCGGCAACGGCGCCAAAAACTTGATGTGCGATAAAGTGTTGTATATTTTAGGTGTATATTTTAAGCCCTTTTTTAACACTTATTTTAGCCAAGTTTTAAATTTATAAAACACGATATTTCACTAACACTAAACACACATATGGGCAAGTGCACCCATCGTTGAGTGTAGTATAGCGTTGGTAAGATACCGAGGTCGTCCAAGGACACAAGAGCTTTTAGTACCGGTTTATCCTCAACGTCTAACCAAAATAAAAGTTTAGAAAAATGTTTTAAACTAAGAAAAAAAACTAACTAAAATGCTGAAAATAAAAATAAAATAAAAACAGATAGACAAGATGAATCACTTGGTTCCGACTCGTATCTAGTATAACCTTTGATTATTTCCGCACTTTTGCACATAATTAAGAGATTATCTTAGTTATTGTAGTAGGCCCCTCTTTTGAAGGTGACGTTACCCTCACCCCAGTAGTTTGAGTCAGCAGGGATACAATCCTAAAGGGGTGGATTATTGGAAGATAATGAATTAAGTTATTAATGCAGTATTGTGGTAGGCCCCGCTTTTGGCGGTGACGTTACCCTCGACTAAGTAGTCTGAGTCAGCAGGGATACAGTCCTAAATAGCCGGGTTATAGTATTAATAGTAGTTAACTTATGAGGGGATCAAAGAGTTTGGACCCCCGCCATCCAATACCGTGAAGTATTGAAGGAGGTCCTACTAAATTTGACCCAGGTCCATTGCAGGACCTCTAAACGCTGAACAATGGCAAGACCTTTACCAAACCGTTCCCTTAACCCCCGACCAGGTAGCCAACATACCTCCATATAGACCGTGGAGATATGCATGGTGAAAATCCTTTATTTTATATAGACAGTAAAATAATGCCAAGACACCACGGACAAACGATAAGGAAAGATCACCTTCAACATAAGTAACTAGTTATTAAAGTCATTAATACAAAACCAAATAAAAAGTGCAAAAGATTAGAAATAAAAAGTATTATACTAGACACTTTGTCTTCACCAAGTGATGTAAGAGACTTAGGCAAACATGGCCTTGATTGTCAAGAACTCTTACGATCAATCTTGGATCCCGAGACGACTCACACACTCTATGATGGACAATGGATGATGGTGGTGGATGATGGTGTTGTGATGGTGGTGGGTGGTGGATGAAGTGTGAGAGAGGTGGTGTGCCAAGGGATGAGTTGCAATGAAACCAAGCACTCCTATTTATAGGCTGAACAGAGGCCTGGGCACGGCCCCGTGTTCGCTGGGCACGGCCCCGTGCCCGTCTGACACTCTCTCTCTTCATTAATTGTAATTCGCAATTACAATTAATGCGCCTGCAGTACTTTCGGCACGCCCCCGTGTCCACTGAGCACGGCCCGTGGTGGGCAATAGAAGCTTCTATAGGTTTGTCTTTTCTGCTGCTTCTTGGGCACGACCCCGTGCTGGCTGAGCACGGGGCGTGTTCAGCCTTCTGTTTTCTCTATTTTGCTTTGGAAGGTGCCGTTGAGGGTTCGGGCAATCCACTAATGTTCCTTTTCTTGTATTTATGTTGGATTTAGCTGTCTTTTTGCTTCTTTTGCGTTTTTGAGCTCATTTAATCCTGAAAATACAAAAGGAAGACAAAAACACTCTTTTTCCAATATTAGTACTAAAAAAGGGTTAGTTTTATGCCTCATTTGATGTAATTTATATGTTGCATTTTACACACATCAAGTGTGATGAATTAAACTCCATGTTTGTGAAATGGCAAACAAAACTAATTTTTACGGAAAAACCATTTTGATTAAAACAAACTTAAGTGTTTTGAAATCATAATGGAAAAATAGTTTGTTGTCAGGGGGAGTTCTGATTGTTTAAGCCAAGTGGATGGCGAATTGAGGCAATTCTCATCAGTTTGTCATTTTATTTGTACAGTTTATTGTTTTCAAATTTTACCAGAAAATCAAAATTGAAACATATTTTGATTTTAGGGGGAGTAAGAAAATTTAGAAATTTTGGAAATTTGAAAAATACAAAAACATGATAAAATCTAAAAGCTAAAAGGTCAAAAACATTGAAAAATTCAAAACGAGTTTTGTTGTGAAAAAAAAGGAAATGATAGTACATCAGTGGACAATCATAGTACGCTAAAGAAATGGAAAGTTAAAATGTGATAAACGGTCTCACTAAAGATGTGTCGATAGGCTCAGCTAGACTAGTAGATTTGCGATAACGATACAAACTTAAATGAAAAAAGTCTAAGTTCTAGTGGGAAACGTGGTTAAAAGCATAGTACTTAGTTTTATCCTTCGTGACTGTGTATCTACTCAGTAATCGCTGAATGCTAAAAGAGCATAAAAACCGGTCAGTTTGTGAACTTTCACAACTTGCTGAAAAAGTCACTGTGATTGTGCATTTCATTTTGCAAAGATTTAAACTTGTTTGATTTCTTTATTTTGTTTAAGCATTGGACATCCTCTGCGTATAGGTGAGTATCGAACTGGATGTTAGTGCCTGAACGTTCTGCTTTATTTTTTTGGTGTTTTGTTTAAATCTTGGATCACCTCTGCGTATATGTGAATATCGATTTGGTGGTTAAGATCTAAACATATTCAACTTGTTTTTATTTCTTATTTTGTTTAAACATTGGACTTTCTATGCGTATCGAAAGATCGACCTGATTGTTAATGTTTAAACATTCTGCGTTGTTTTCGCACATATCACAGTTGATGAAAGTTTAAAGGCATTACTTGAGTTAGTATATTGCATGATGAGGGGATATGCTGAGATCGTGGGGTCCATAAGAATTTAGTGCAAAATTAATATATCTTAACGTATCGGTAAGCATTTCGAAAGTTTTTAGATTGAGTTTAAGAGGACAACAATATCGTCAATCTATGTGAATCGTTTAGAGCTTAAAATGTTTAAAGCTTAACGGTGCTAGTGAGATGTTTTAAAAACTGATATGATCCTCTTACACAAACTCGCAAAAATATTGTTTGTAAATATTTCTTTACTGCTTTTCATTAAAATCAAAAATCCAAAAAGAATGTGTTTTAGCATAAAATTTTGAAAAATCAAAAAGATTTTATTTCTTTTTATATTCGACAACTGATGTTGGAAAGCTGATTTTCAAAGTTTCGAGTGCTGAACATGATGAACAACAGGGTTGGGAGAGTTTGTTTGTGATGAGAAATGATTTTGAAACTTGAATTTCAAAATGAAAATTAAAAAAAAAATCGATAAGTTGGATAATCAAGGTCATTAATTTGAACTTGATCATCTGTGAGGGTTACTGATTTTTATCATGCTTAAAAGTCAAATATGATTATAGACATTTATATGTTTAGAAAACTCTCACCAGTTAAATCTAAACGTTTGAATAATGATCAGATTTGACAGGAAGCTAAATGAAAAAGGGAGCAAGATTAAACGTCAAATCTTAAGAAATTCGGGGCTTCATTCAAGGGGGAGACTGTGGTTTCACTTGAAGATGTTATCCAAGGCAGTTCAAGACTAAACATCACAGATTTCTAGCTATGTCCAAGGGGGAGATTGTTAGTGCACTATGTGTGTGGCCATATATAGAAATCTAACTGTACATGTAAAGTCTAGTGTTTTGAGTCTGTAAAATACCGGACAGAGTGTTATGGGTCATTTTCTGAACATATATCCTGACTAATATTCTGCGTTTGATTGTTTATTTGTGTTCAGGATACCGGATCAGGATATTGGTAACATCCTGATGTGATATCCTGGTAATGACTAATTTAATCACGTGCAGATTAGAAGGTGCGGGTCCCTAACGGTCGAGTGGACCTCTTCTCCTTAAGACTCGGGCAAACCAGTTATATGAGAGACGTTGAACCCGGAAGAAGTGGACTACAACGTTCACTTAAGGAATATTCGAAGCATCGCGGTTTAATAGGATAGTTAGTTGATTTTTGTTTAACTATAAATAGATTGATCGGATCAGATTAAGGCACTCACTTTCTTTCGTTCGCACACTTTACTCTCTAGCTTCTAGCAATCACTACACACAAACACTTGTATTTAAATTATATTGTAACACCTAGTTGATCCGCATCATATCCTGCACTGTATCCTGATATTTGAAGCAATAGAAGAACAAGGCAGCTGCGATTATCAGCTCCCGAGGTTTTGTGCCGGCGATCTAGATTGATCAAGGGCTTTCCTCGTACATCTCATGTCACCCTTTACATTTTTGCTCATTGTTTGATCACAGATACAGCTCTATATCCTGAGCCGTATCCTGAAACTGTTTTTGCAAATAACTTGATTAACATATTTTCGACACACATTTTTAGCATACTACCTCACTTAACTAATTTGATCACTTAATTGCTTCGGTAATTTTTGACCAAAACAATTTGGCGCCCACCGTGGGGCAAGTGGTGCTATTTCTACTAAAAACTTTTGCAAAATCGTTACTTGGTTTTCTATTTTCTAAACTTTTTGCCACACTATTTTCAATGGCCTCAAGATCAAACATGAGCTCTTCCACCGTGTCTGCTACAACCTCTGCAACAATTGGTTCGGTGCTTCCACCACCTCCCTCGAGAATGCAAGCCTCATCGCAAGGAACCGAAAGTCATGTGGCTCGGGATGTTATCCCTGCTCGCAATGTCCCAGGATCTGCTCCTGTTTTAGCTTCTAATGAAGAAATTTTAAATTTATTTGGTAGTGTTCAGGAACAGATGAGGCAGCAGCAGGAGACCAACCAGATGCTGATGAGAGAGATATAACTCTTGAAGTCTGGCCCGAGTCGGCCTGCTGAAGATACGGTCACTCCCTTGCAACCCAGGGCTTTGAACTTCAGTTCTGCAGTTTATACTGAAGATAACCGGGGGAATATTATGCCTAGCCATTCCCAAAATCATACTCCTGAGATACCTTCTTCAGTAAGAGTATCAACTGTGAGGAGCTCGGGATATGCTTCAGGATATGGCCAGAACCCCCAAGCTGGTAATGTATCTAATAATAATAATAATACTCTTGCTACTAATGGTGGTGGATCTTTGCAGGATACAGGTATGACATCAGCATTTTCGAGGGAGCTTCAAAATCTGAAGGACATGATATCCAGTGTGCCTGGGGTGGTTCAGCCAATTCCTGAAGTATCCCAGGACAGCCACAGGATATCCCGGTTTGCATATCCTATTTGTGATGCTGAAATCCCAAAAAGATTTCAAACCCCCAACATGAAGCTCTATGACGGAACTACGGATCCTAAGGAGCATATTGCCCAGTACAGGGAAAGGATGGAAATCAACCCTATCCCTCCAGACCTCAAGGAAGCATGCTTGTGCAAGGGTTTCGGTTCTACCTTAACAGGATCAGCCTTGAAATGGCTGTTAAATGTTCCTCCTCACTCAATTACTTTTTTTGCTCATTTAGTTAATTTATTTAATAGTCAGTTTTCTTGCAACCGGAGTTTTGAGAAACTAACCAGTGATCTTTACATGATAACTCAAGGACCTCAGGAATCCTTGAGGGATTATGTGAACAAGTTTAGTCGGGAATCCTTAGATATCCCACATCTTGATGTTGCAATGGCTGTGCAAGCCTTCAAGATGGGGTTGCAAAAGGATTCTCAATTTTATTAGGATATTGTAATGAATCCCTGCAGGAATCTCGACGAAGCTCGTAACAGGGCCTTAAGATACATTCGGCTGGAGGATGATAAAAAGATGCAAGAGAGGATGAATTCGTCCACAACCTATGAGTCAACCAACAGGAAATCAGAATCCTCGTATAAACCATACCGCTCTAAACCCGTATGGCAGAAATGATGGCAAAAAAGTGAATGCTGTTGAAGACGAGGATCCTGAGGAGTATCCTGAGTTGTCTGAATATTGTTTTTCTGTTAACATACCTGAACTAATGTATGCTATGCAGGGTTTAGGAGACAAAGCCAGGTGGCCTCGAAAGAATCAACAAAAAGTTGATTGGAAGGATAAGTCCAAATGGTGTGCCTTCCATGAAGATTTCGTACATGTGACTGAGGATTGCATTGCCCTAAGAAAAGAAATAAGTTATCTTCTAAGCAAGGGATATCTGAAGGATCTCCTAGGAAGAAAAAAGAATAAGGGTCAGGATACTGAAAAGGATCCTGAACGAGCAGCATCACCTCCTGCGGATGCCAAGATAATAAACTTTATTTCAGGAGGATCCAACATTTGTGGGACTTCCTATTCTGCGTCCAAGAGACATGCGAAGTAGGCTAAAGCCGAAAGAGGAGATAAACCAGTCAGGATGACTACCCTCACAACTGATAAAGTGATCCCTTTCGACGGTGATGACAGGGATACTGTCCAGGATCCTCACCATGATGCTATGGTAATAACATTATATGTGGCTAACCATTTTGTACGCAGGATATTGGTGGATAATGGCAGCTCCGTCAACATAATCCAACTAGAAACTCTGAAAAGAATGAATGTATCTCCGATGGATATCACTTCGAAATCCACCGTGCTTGTTGGGTTCAGTGGAGAGGCTAGGAACACAGTGGGAGAGATAAAGTTACCAGTATATGTTGAAGGGGTCAACTCAATACAACATTTCTGTGTGATGGACTCCCTATCCTGCTATAACATCATATTGGGTAGGCCATGGATCCATGACATGAAAGCTGTGCCATCAACTTATCGTCAATGTATTAAGATCCCTACCCCTTGGGGGGTTGTTAAGGTTGATAGTGATCAGCAGGAGGCGAAGGAATGTTACTCATCCTCAATGAAATCCTCAACCAAGCCTAATGCAGCATAGCAATTAAAGATGCGGGCCCAGGATATCGTGGAGGCTTCGGAGCAGGATGTAAAGAAAATTATCCTGGACCAGGATAATCCGGATATCTCGGTGATCGTAGGAACCAATATCCCTCAGGATATTGAAGAACAGTTAACTAACTTTTTGAAATGCAGGATGTCGACATTCGCATGGAAGCATGAGGATATGACAGGAATTTCCAAAGATGTCATAACACATAAGCTCGGTATTGACAAATCATTCAAACCTATCCAACAAAAGAGAAGGAAGTTTGCTCCGGAGCGAAATGTGATCATTCAGGAAGAAGTCGAGAGGCTATTGAAATCTAAAATGATCAGAGAAGTCAAGTTTCCAAGATGGCTAGCAAATGTAGTCGTGGTACAGAAGAAAAATGGGAAATGGAGAGTTTGTGTAGATTACACAGACCTGAATAAAGCTTGTCCCAAATGTTAGGGGAGGATTTTCTAACAATTAGTGATCCTTATTCGTTATCCTAATTAATGATCCTTATTTCTGTGACAGATAGTGATCCTCAGAAGAGCTTCAGGATCAGGATCATGGATCACTTTAAGGATCCTCGTACTGACGATTGTTTATTTGTGTTTTATATTACTTCGCAGGAGTAACAAGCTTGACTTGGTCTTGGCAACGGTACTAAGGAATATTCCACGGGTATTTCGCACACGATTGACCAAAAATGGACGTTGTGGAGAACGTGGGAGCTTGGCACAAAAGTCGGATAGTTAGTTATTGTAGTTAACTTCTATTTTAAAAGGGGTAACGACCTAGAAGGAGAACACTTAGTCATTTTTTCAGCTACACACACTCTCATATACTCGCACACTTGAAGCTCTCGACGAACATTCATTCGTTTTCACTCACTTTTACACATTTCACGATAGTGATCCTTGTACCTAGCTCGTTACTATCCGAAGTTGTAAACATTTATTCATTTATTTGAGCTTGGTGATCGGTAGTTTCCATCACCCGGGGTTTTTTGTGCCGGAGATCAACTCTTGATCAAGGGCTTTTTCCCCGTATAAATCCTTGTGTCATTTGTGCAATTTACATTGAAGTGATCCTTGTTATTGCTCTACATTATTAGCATCATACCCCGTAACAGAGAGTTTGGTTGCAATATCCTCTTCATATTTTTTGACCAAAACAGTTTGGCGCCCATCGTGGGGCAATTGGTGCTTCGTCCTTAGAAAAATTCGCATTTCTGTGCTCATTTCAGTTCACTACAACCAAGCAAATGGCTTCCTCAGCGAAGAATGCTTCAAATTTGATGCCCTCATTCACTTCTTCTCAAGGCGTTCCCTCTTTGCCTCCACCACCTTCTGGATCCCAGAAGAATGCTGAGAATGCTGCGAAGAAACCAACTCCCATTTTCTCAAAACCTCCAACTTCTTCTGCTTCTTACACTCCCACTACTAGTGACATGTTTACTTTGATTTTGCAGATGAAGGATCAGATACGGAAATAGGATAAGACCAATGAGAGGATTCTCAAAGAAATCGGAGATCTCAAGAAACAAAAGACAACGGCAGAGGATCATTCCCCACTGGTGCCGAAATCCTTGAATTTTGATACTCCAGTGATTACTTCTCAGCCATCAGTGGTTCCAGACGTTCAATATGTGGGTGGACCAAAAGGAGTGCACTACGGAACAACAACAATGACCCAGGCATCAGGTTCATATTTCCAGCCAGCGGGATCCTATCCTCAGCATATGGGATCCCTCACGAATTCAGGAGGATATTCAGGAATGCAGCAGATTCAAGGATCCTCCTTTGTTCCAGGATCATCCCAGGTTCAAGGATCCTCCTTTGTTCCAGGATCATCCCAGGTTCAAGGATCCTCCTTCGTTCCAGGATCGTCCCAATTTCAGGGATCCTTCCAGATGCCAGGATCCTTGAGGAGTTTGCAAACAGGAAGTTCAGATGTCCATCAGGGAGATTTTATTCCAATGCAGACCAATGCTTCTACTGGTCCCTCGATCATTCCAGAGCCCCAACAATATGGATTAACATCCAATCTTCCTAATCTGAATCTAATGGGAGGTCACACTTTTAATAAATCTTATACTACTAACCATGGTCTTATGCAGGATCCAGGTATCAATCATGCCATGGCCAGAGAATTGCAAAAGCTAAAGGATATGATATCAAGTGTTCCAGGAGTAGTCAAACCTATCCCAGAGATTGCAGATGGGAGCCACAAGATATCTTGTTTTGCACCACCAATCTGTGATGCTGAGATACCCAAGAGGTTCCATGTGCCAACAATGAAGCTGTATGATGGTTCGACGGATCCTGAAGAGCATATAGCGCAATACAGGGAGAGGATGGAGATCAATCCAATCCCAGAAAGGTTAAAGGAAGCATGCCTGTGCAAAGGATTCGGATCCACTCTTACTGGATCAGCTCTCAAATGGCTGCTAAGTCTTCCTCCCTATTCTATTACCTCATTTGCTAATCTAGTTAACTTGTTTAATAACCAGTTTTCTTGTAGCAGAAAATTTGAACGATTAACTAGTGATCTATATAGGATAACCCAGGGTCATAATGAATCATTAAGGGATTACATTACCAAATTCAGTAAAGAATCCTTAGACATTCCCAACTTAGATATAGCTACGGCTGTTGAGGCCTTTAAAATGGGATTGCTTAGGGATTCGTTGTTTTATGATGATCTTGTTATGACACCATGCAGGAACTTAGATGAGGTAAGAACACGAGCACTTAGGTTCATTCGGCTAGAGGACGACAAGAGGATCCAGGAGAGGTTATCAGGATCCTCAAAGCAGGATAAGCAAGGATCCTCATTCTGGAACAACAAGTTCAGATCCTACAATAGATCTGATAACCAGAACGTGCATTCTGTTGATCAAGAAGAGGATGATGAGGATTATCCTCCAATTTCTGAATATTGTTTTTGTGTTGATAACAATGAACTAATCCTTGCGATGCAGAACCTAGGTGATAAAGCTAGATGGCCGAGAAAAAATGATAGGCCAGCTGCAACTAAGGATAAATCAAAGTGGTGTGCATATCATGAAGATTTTGGGCATCTCACAGAAGAATGCATTGCACTAAGAAAGGAAATTGGATATTTGTTGAGCAAGGGGCATCTAAAAGAATTGTTGGGAAGAAAAAAGTCAAGGACTCAGGATCCTGAAAGGATCCCTGAGAAGGCTCCAGCCCCTCCAGCAGATGCACAAGTAATAAACTTTATTTCTGGAGGATCAGACATTTGTGGCACATCCTTCTCAGCAGCTAAAAGGCATGCAAAGGAAACTAAAATGGATAACGGAGAAAGACCTATTCGAACATCAAGTGTCTCCGAAGGAAAAGTCATAACCTTTGATGAGGATGATCGTGTTGATATCCAGGATCCTCATCACGATGGTTTAGTTATTACTCTTTTCATTTCTAACCATTTTGTCCGCAGGATCCTTATAGACGGAGGAAGTTCAGTGAACATTATCCAGCTTGATGTTCTAAAGAAGATGGGTATCCCTGAATCAGACATCATACCAAGATCCTCCGTGCTCGTGGGATTTAGTGGCGAAACTAAGAATACCCTGGGGGACATTAAACTCCCAATATACATTGAAGGCCTACACTCTTATCAAAAATTTTGTGTTATTGACTGTTTATCTTGTTGTAATGTTATCCTTGGCAGGCCTTGGATACATGATATGAAAGCAGTCCCATCTACTTACCATCAATGTGTGAAGCTCCCTAGTCCTTGGGGAATAGTGAAGATTGATAGTGATCAGCAGGAGGCTAAGAATTGCTACACTTCATCGATGAAACCAGCCTCGAAGTCAAGGGAGCAATAGCAATCAAGGTATCCTCCAAGGGATGTCTCGGAGGCAAGAGAGCAGGATGTGGTAGAAATCCTCATGGATCCTGATGATCCTGAATCCAAAATCTATATCGGATCAGGGATCCTTGGCAAAATGAAAAAAGACCTCGTATCCTTCCTCAAAAGGAGAAAGACTACCTTTGCATGGAAACACGAAGACATGACTGGTATATCCAAAGATGTAATCACTCACAAACTCGGGATTGACAGATCCTTCAAACCAATCCATCAAAGGAGAAGAAAGTTTGCACCGAAAAGGAATGCCATTATCCAGGAAGAGGTAGAGAAATTGCTCCGGGCAGGTATCATTAGGGAGGTCAAGTATCCAAGATGGTTGGCCAATGTGGTTGTTGTTCAAAAGAAAAACGGAAAGTGGAGGGTATGTGTCGACTTTACCGATTTAAATAAGGCATGTCCCAAGGATCCTTTCCCATTACCCCACATTGACTCCATGGTGGATGCAACTGCGGGTCATGAACTGTTAACTTTTATGGATGCTTCATCTGGATTCCAACAAATCCAAATGGAACCATCCGACCAAGAGGATACAGCCTTCATGACTCCAACTGGTATATACTGCTATATTGCTATGCCGTTCGGACTAAGAAATGCAGGTGCAACATATCAAAGGCTGGTGAATATGATGTTCAAGGACCAGATTGGACGAACTATGGAGGTTTACATAGATGATATGGTGGTAAAATCCTTAAAAGCTGAGGATCACCTAAGAGACTTGGAGGAAGCATTCGATATCCTTGACAAATATAACATGAAACTTAATCCTTCAAAATGTCACTTTGGTGTTAAAGCAGGTAAATTCTTAGGATATATGGTGACAAAGAGAGGCATTGAAGCTAGCCCGGAACAAATCAAAGCAATAGTGAACATCAAATCTCCGGCCAATGCTAAGGATGTTCAAAGGCTAACAGGCAGGATAGCGGCTTTGAACAGATTTATATCCAAATCCTCAGAGAAGTGCAAAGAATTCTATGATATCCTAAGGAAGAACAAGAAATTTGAGTGGACTGAGAAGCATGAAAATGCTTTAAGATCCCTCAAAGATTACCTATCCTCAGCCCCGGCTTTGATGAAACCAGAAAAAGGCGATGTGCTATCCTTGTATCTTGCAGTATCCTCAAAAGCAGAAACCAGAGATGTCAGGAAGGATGGCTAAGTGGGCAGTGAAGCTAAGTGCATATGATATAAGATATGAGCCTAGGACAGCCATCAAATCCCAAGCATTAGCTGACTTTGTGGCTGATTTCAGTAGTGATTTACAAGAAGAAGCTGAGTTAGAAGTCCAGCAGCTAGAAGAAACCAAGGATCCTTGGATACTCTATACTGATGGATCCTCAAATGTCAAAGGCACAGGGCTTGGAATACTACTAAAATCGCCACAGGGGGACATAATACCCCATTCCATAGCTTGTACCAAGGGAAGAAAATACAGAGGTTGATGCATTGGCTAACTTAGGATCATCCTTGAAGATCCCGGAGGATATCAAGATCCCTATTATCCATATCCTGACCCCGGCTATCGAGGATCACGAGGCTATGGAGATAGGAAATGATTCTGCAATTATCCCTTGTGAGGATACTCAATCCCATTCAGGATCAGGATCATGGATCTCACCAATTATGAGATACTTACAACATGGAGAGATTCCTACAGGAGAAAACCCTAGGGCTTTCAAATCTAAGGTATCTCAATTCACAATTTTAAATAATATGTTGTATAGACGATCTCTTGCAGGACCATACTTGAGATGCATTGAGGATCCTGAAATCCAAGAAGTTTTAAAAGACTTCCATGAAGGAGATTGTGGAAACCACACTGGGGGCAGGGCATTATTCTCAAGGATCCTGAGGACAGGATACTACTGGCCAACCATGAAGAGAGATGCTGTGGAGTATGCTAAAAGATGTGATCCTTGTCAGAGACAGAGCAATATCCTTCATCAACCAGCTGAATTATTGCATCCTATATCCTCCTCTTGGCCATTTATGAGATGGGGTATGGATATAGTTGGTAAGCTCCCTAAGGCACCTGGTGGGAAAGTATTCATGCTAGCTATGACTGATTACTTCTCCAAGTGGATAGAGGCTGAAGCTTTTGCTCAAGTCAGAGAAAAGGAAGTTATATCCTTCATTAAAAGAAATATTATAACTAGATTTGGAATTCCTTCTGAGATTATATGTGATAATGGTTCCCAATTTATTGGGGACAGAACCACTAACTTTTGTGACAGCTGGGGGATTAAGATGATAACATCAACACCAGTCCACCCACAAGCTAATGGTCAGGCAGAATCATCCAACAAGATCATCATCAACAATTTGAAGAAGAAGCTTGGATCCAGGAAAGGGAAATGGGCAGAAGAACTACCCTATGTGCTTTGGGCTGATAGGACAACCCCTAAAAACGCTACTGGTCAAACGCCATTCTCTTTGGTATTTGGGGAAGAATCAGTGATCCCAACAGAAATGGTGGTTCCAACTGCTAGAACAAGTACCCGTGATCCTGAGGAGAATGATGAGAACTTGGCTCAAGACCTGGATACTATTGAAGAAATCTGGGATATGGCTAGGATAAGGATGGCCAGTTATCAGCAAAGAATGGCTGGTGCTTACAACAAAAATGTCAGGATCAGGAGGTTTCAAGTCGGGGATATGGTATTAAGGAAAGCATTTCAGAATACCACCAATCCTGCTGATGGAAAATTGGCTCCAAAATGGGAAGGCCCTTATTTGATCGAAGCTGAAGCAGGAAAGGGGGCATATAGATTGCTAACCATGGAAGGTGATTTGCTACCAAGAGCTTGGAATGCTGTCCACTTGAAGAAATATTTCATGTGAGCAGGATCTTAATGGCACAGATGATCCTCACGATAGGGATATCCTTAAAGGATCCTCAAAGTATCGGTGATCCTTACTTAGGTAATATCCTAAACTTGAACTATTTCATTTCTTTATTTTCTCATATAAGGATAAGGATCATGTATCCTTTATCCATCTCTCACGTGAGTTTAAGTTTTGAAAGTTCAGGTATCCTTAGCATAACATTGGTTATCCGCTGAAGCAATCCGTTCCTTGGGTTTAACCCCAGTTATTTGGGCTTGACCCCAGTTCCGCCTGTAGCGCATGATGATCCTGGTATAGTTCAAGGCAGTGGGACCAGTACTCGTTTTAGGGGCTGATAATTCCATTGTACTGGCTATGCCTAGGATCCTACGTATAATGGTAGACGTACCATACATCCGTTCCTAAGGTTTCTAACGTTTTCACGTTAGCTAAGGTTTCTAACGTTTTCACGTTAGCTAAGGTTTTGGCATTTTCATGTCACTAAGTTTGGATAGTCGCCAGTTAGGGCCATACTCCAGTTTACATACGATCCTTGGGCTTGTCCCCAGTTATCCTTGGGCTTGTCCCCAGTTATTCTTGGGCTTGTCCCCAGTTGCTAACTCTTTTCTTATGTTGGCTTAGTCCCAAGTTATGCTCTATTTCAGGTTCTTGAAGATAGGCAACTAGGGATCCTTGATCCTTACTTTATTCTAAGGTTTATCTTATAGTTATCCTTAATATGGTTAGGATCCTAACTTGGATCCTCAGGTATGATCCTTAACTATTAATGATTCTATTCATTATTTATTTGAATAACCCTTATACTTGACAACTGAACTTGTGATTCTTAAACCATATCACTTTTTAGAACTTATCGGTTATGGGATATGTGATCCTTGATCATATCCTAAACTTTTTGGATATCTTTTTAAGGCTTGATAAGTATAAACAGAATGAACATTACAACAGTTGGAAAGTAAGATATTAAAAAGGGCAACAACACAAGATAAGCGACAAAAGGTTAAGATTTTATTTATTAACAAAAGACTAACCCTTAAAAGGTTGTCAAAATTACCTACCCGAGCATCTACCAGCAAAACGTGGCCCGTCCGCTGGGGTAGGTAAAGGGTGTCCATGATAATAAGTTCAAAGGCAGTGCAGGAATATAAAGGCGGCAGGATCACAATGGCTTCATCCCCAAAACAGAGGATCCCTCCACCATATGCAATCCTGCCTATTGTCCAAAGGATCATACATGATCCTTAATCCTAAAAACTATTGTTTAAGTACAACCCATCATTGTTCTACAAAAAACACCATAACCAAAACAAACTATCAAACTTAAAAAATGGGCTCCGGCTACGTCTAGAAATGTCCTTCATCGCCCATTCATGCAGCCTATGCCTTCGCTGCATCATCATCCCCTCCAGCTGCGGTATCCTTCATCAGATCCTTTCCACTGCCACTTGCCTCAATCGCCAAGACCTCAGTAGTCTCCTCCTCATCATCCTCGAGATCAGCCAACCTTGCTTTCCAGCCCTCAACATCCCAACTGCTTTTATCAAAGTTAGGATCTTGAGCTTCCTGGGCCATCTTCAATTTTGTCTGATACATTGTGATGGCAGCAGAGACCTTAGCATTTTCTATGAGATCATGCTTCTCATAGTCAAGGTCAATCAGAAGTTTAGCTGTCTTAGTCTTGGCATCTTGGAGTTCCTTCTGAAGATCAGCAATGGCAAGGTCCTTAAGCACGGCAACCTGTTGGAGGTCAGCAATCTTCTTGTCCTGCTCCTCAACATTTCCCACGTAATCTTCAATCTCAGCAAATTTCTGCAAAGAAAAGGATAAAGCAGTTCAAGATCAGGTGATCCTCATAAGAGTAGGATACCTAGGCAAAATATAAGTGATCCTTACATCTAAAGAAAGTTTCTGGTGATCCTTCTCAGGATCCTCCACCCTACCATGGGTAGCCCATTTTTTGGGTAGATCCTTTCCATCCTCAATAGAATCTCTCTTGATAAAAAAGAAACGCCGCTTCCAATTAGCATCGTTCTTGGTGGCTTTAAAGATCGGATGTTCCTCACCGGGTTTACGTTTAAACAAATAGCGATGGGAACCAAAGGTAGTAAGATCGTACAGCTCTCCTAGCTCTGACATTCCTAGGTCTATCCCTTCCTGCTCGATGATCCTTTCAAGGGTGTACAAAACCCTCCAAATCATCGGCATGGCTTGAATATAAGAGATGCCGGTTAGGGAAAAGAAAGATTGAGTGAAGGCTGGAAAAGGATATGTATAGCCTATGGTGAACAGAGTGACGGGGAAAGCAACCCACTTGTCGGAGATATGATCACTCAGGGCATTGGGGTCAAAAGGCCTAAACTCGGTGTTCGCCGGGAAGCAGTGGCGGATCCTATCGATCTGAGCATCATTGAAACAGCAGCGTTCTTTAATGGAGTCTTCAATGATCCCCTGGCTTTTCGGAGGGCTGTTCTTCGGGTGATCCTTGGTTGGGGAATTTCGGAGCAACATCTTTGATGGAAAGAGATGAAAACAGAGCAAGAGAGGGAAGAAGATGAAGAGAGAGAGTACCTGATCGTCTTCGGAATGCAGTTATAAAGGGAGTCTCTCTGAAAATTTAAATGCATTTGATCCTATCTCTATCTCCTATTTATAATCATGATCTTGCAGGGTTGTCACCTCTGTGACGTCACGATTGCAACGGATAGTTCAACAATAACGGCTATATTTACGATAGTTAGTTGCGGATAAGATCAAGAAAACATAACTCGCTCATTTTACATATCACTCCTTATATTTTGGGGGCAATGGTTAGGGGAGGATTTTCTAACAATTAGTGATCCTTATTCGTTATCCTAATTAATGATCCTTATTTCTGTGACAGATAGTGATCCTCAGAAGAGCTTCAGGATCAGGATCATGGATCACTTTAAGGATCCTCGTACTGACGATTGTTTATTTGTGTTTTATATTACTTCGCAGGAGTAACAAGCTTGACTTGGTCTTGGCAACGGTACTAAGGAATATTCCACGGGTATTTCGCACACGATTGACCAAAAATGGACGTTGTGGAGAACGTGGGAGCTTGGCACAAAAGTCGGATAGTTAGTTATTGTAGTTAACTTCTATTTTAAAAGGGGTAACGAGCTAGAAGGAGAACACTTAGTCATTTTTTCAGCTACACACACTCTCATATACTCGCACACTTGAAGCTCTCGACGAACATTCATTCGTTTTCACTCACTTTTACACATTTCACGATAGTGATCCTTGTACCTAGCTCGTTACTATCCGAAGTTGTAAACATTTATTCATTTATTTGAGCTTGGTGATCGGTAGTTTCCATCACCCGGGGTTTTTTGTGCCGGAGATCAACTCTTGATCAAGGGCTTTTTCCCCGTATAAATCCTTGTGTCATTTGTGCAATTTACATTGAAGTGATCCTTGTTATTGCTCTACATTATTAGCATCATACCCCGTAACAGAGAGTTTGGTTGCAATATCCTCTTCAGATTTTTTGACCAAAACACTAATAATGAGGCAGAAGCTTTAATTGCAGGATTAGAATTGGCTAAAAGTATGAATATCAAGAGTTTGCAAGTATATGTTGACTCTTTGTTAATCACTAATCATTTTAATGGATCCTATGCAGTTAAAGGAGAGAAGTTAATCGAGTACCTCGATATTCTCAAAAAATTAGCAGGATATTTCGATATTTTTACACTTGAACAGGTACCAAGAGAGGATAATGCTGAAGCTGATGCCTTGGCAAATCTAGGATCATCAGTCAGGATACCAGAAGGAACCCGAATACCAATATTACATATCCTATAACCTGCGACGGATCCTCAGGATAAGGAAGTACTAAGTGTTCAGGATCCTGATGAGTATCCTGAGAAGGATCCTAAGTCTTGGATGGCTCCAATCATAAGATATCTCAAGGAAGGACACATCCCAAAGGATGAGAATCCTAAGGCCTTTAGAATGAAGGTATCACGATTCACTATTATAAATAATGTCTTGTATAAGAAATCTCTTGCAGGACCATATCTGAGGTGCTTAGAGGATCCCGAAACCAAGGAAGTGCTTCAGGATATACACGAAGGGGATTGTGGTAACCATACTGGGGGCAGTTCGTTGTTCTCAAAGGCATTAAGAACAGGATATTATTGGCCGACGATGAGAAAAGATGCTGCAAAATATGCTCTAAGATGTGATGCATGTCATAGACACAGTAATATATTACATCAGCCGGTCGAGCCACTTTATCCTATAGCTTCCCCTTGGCCATTCATGAAGTGGGGAATGGATATAGTAGGAAAATTGCCAAAGGCTCCAGGAGGAAAGGTCTTCATGCTGGCAATGACCGATTATTTCTCTAAGTGGGTCGAAGCTGAAGCATTCGTTCAAGTTAGAGATCAAGAAGTGGTATCCTTCATAAAAAGGAATATCTTGACTAGGTTTGGAGTGCCAGCTGAAATAATTTATGACAATGGATCTCAATTTATAAGTAAGAGGACTACTGACTTTTGCAAGAGTTGGGGAATCAAAATGATCACTTCCACCCCTGTACATCCTCAAGCAAATGGACAAGCAGAATCCTCAAACAAGATAATTGTCAACAACCTGAAAAAGAGACTAGGGGCTAAAAAAGGAAGATGGGCAGAAGAACTACCCTTTGTTTTGTGGGCTGATAGGACGACGGTGAAAAATGCAACTGGCCAAACCCCGTTTTCCTTGGTATTTGGAGTAGAAGCGGTGATCCCGACAGAAATGGTAATACCTACAGCAAGATCCAACCTCCGGGATCCTGAGCAGAATCCTGAAGTCCTGTGTGAGGAATTGGATACTGTTGATGAGACAAGAGACGCGGCAAGGCTAAGGATGGCAGCATATCAACAGAGGATATCTAAAGCATATAACAAGAATATAAGGACTAGAAGGTTCCAGGTCAGAGATTGGGTATTGAGAAAGGCTTTCCAGAATACTACTAATCCTGCTGATGGAAAGTTAGCCCCAAAATGGGAAGGACCCTATGAGATTGAATCAGAATCAGGAAAAGGAGCATACCGACTCAAGGATATGGAGGGGGATATGCTACCAAGATCCTGGAATGCTATACATCTAAAGCTCTATTTCAAGTGAGTTTGGAATTTAAATTCTAACTCAGAATGGTATAGATTCTATCTCTTTTATTAAATTTTAATATTATTTATTGTTTTGAACCCATTATTGACTTAAGCATCGGAGGGGTGTTAGCCAGGCTAACACCCACCTTAGCTTACAGTTGTTTTGCAGTATATACTTCGGGATATAGCTCCAGGATATACATTCAGGATACTTCTAAAGATTAGAGGATTGTCCCCCTCTCTCACGTTTAAGGGATCCTGATCCTTTCACATGTTTAAAGGTATTCACCTTTCTCTCGAATTGGGTTTAAACACCCCGCCTGGAGCGCAAGTTATCCAGGAATAGTTCAAGGTGGCGGGACCGGTTCATGTGAAAGTGGCTGACAATTTCGTCACTGTTGGCTATATCCTGGATTCTCAAGGTATATGAGGATTGATCACCCTCTCTCACGGAAGGGTATTTTCATACTCTCTAAGGTTTAAAGGTTATCACCTTTCTAAGTCTTGGAGTTTATACACTCTCGCCCGTGGCACATGAAAATTTGGGATTTTCCCCAGGATACCTATGGGATTTTCCCCAAGACACTAAGGATTTATTTCCAGTATGTTTTTGGGTTTTACCCCAGTAACACAAGAACTGTCCAAACAGTTAGAACTTGAATTCAAAAATTAACTAAGTGTTTGAAGACTTTATGCACAGGGGACATTTCTCCCAAGGCGATTATGTAAGGCTCGAAGAATCAAACTCAAACCTAATGTACTAAATATCTCGGACTGGGGACATCTTAGTTGAAGAAGTTGTAAAAGGGTTGAAGTTCGATACTAGGGTTACACTCTATTCCTGGTATGATCTTTCCTTTGCGAACCTTACATAAGTTGTTTAAACTTTTGAAACTCTGTTTAAGGCTCAAATATCCTGATAAGGATATATCTTTAGGATATGTTCTCAAAATACGTTTTCGGGATACGTTTCAGGATATTTGATTGGAATACTTGGGAAATGATACTTGGGTTGAAAATTAGTACTCTGGTCAAACAAGTGTTATCAAAACGGATTTTGAAAAATAAAATATCTTTTATTCTTTAGAGACTTTGTCTAAATTATGTGGGTTTTGAGAAGTCCTATTTGATGAAGGTCTTCGTAGGATACCACTAAGTATATTGATCAAGATATTTTCGGGAAATAATTGCACAAATTTTGCAAAGCTAAAATCTAAACTAAGTAATGCATGTTATGGGCGGAATTTTGAGCCTATATCCTGGAAAGTATCTTGATTTATATCTTGGTTATATAGTGTCTGATTACATCTGGGATGCTGATTCAGGATATTGGTAACATCCTGAATGGTATCCTCGGGATTACTAACGGATTATGTGCAGGTACGTGGGTTAGAAGCTAGTAACGTTCACGAAGACTCATTCCGCGGAAGACTCGGTCCAAGTTGTTCAAGGAAAGACGTTAAGCCCGCTTTCTTTGGTTCCAAACGGCTACTTATGGAATATTTGGGAGTATCCCATATTTATAGGAATTTTAGTTTCCACTTTGTAACTATAAATAGGTGGGTATACCAGATCGAATAGGACATCACATTCACACTTGCTACACTCTAACACTCGCTCTCAAGCAATTCTCACTTTCATACAAAAGCATTGTAACACTTAGCGATCTGGTCTATATCCTGCACTGTATCCTGACGTTTGAAGTAATAAGAAGAACAAGGCAGCTGCGATTGTCAGCTCCCGAGGTTTTATGCCGGCGATCTAGATTGATCAAGGGCTTTCCTCGTACATCTCGTGTCGTTTACTTTACTTTTTTGCTCATAGTTTGATCATAGATACAGCTCAATATCCTGAGCCGTATCCTGAATACTGATTTTCTAAATAACTTAACCGGCATATTTTCAACACATTTTCTAGCACACTACCTCACTTTACTAATTTGATCACTTAATTGCTTCGGTAATTTTTGACCAAAACAATTTGGCGCCCACCGTGGGGCAAGTGGTGCTCTCTTTACTAAAATTTTTTGTGAAATCGCTAATCGGCTTTCTATTTTCAAAACTTTTTGCCACATTGTCCACAATGGCCTCAAGATCAAACATGAGCTCCTCCACCGTGTCTGCTATGACTTCTGCTACTACCGGTTCGGTGCGTCCACCACCTCCTCCAAGGATGCCAACCTCTTCACGACCTCAGGATATTATTCCTACCCGCAGTGTTCAGGAATCTGCTCCCGTTTTAGCTTCTAACGATGAAATTTTAACCTTATTTGGAAGTGTGCAGGAACAAATGAGGCAGCAACAGGAAACAAACCAAATCCTGTTGAGGGAAATACAACTCTTGAAGTCTGGTTCGAGCAGATCTGCTGAAGATATTGTTACTCCATTACAACCCAGAACTTTGAACTTCAGTTCAGCTGTGTATACTGAGGATAACAGGGGGAATATTGTGCCCAACCTTCCTCAGAATCATACTCCTGAAATACCCTCCTCGGTCAGGATGTCAACCATAAGGAGCTCAGGATATGCTTCAGGATATGGGCAAAATCCTCCAACGGGTAACGTGTCAAATAATTATAATACTCATGCTACTAACAATAGTGGATCTTTGCAGGATACAGGTGTGACATCAGCGCTTACTAGGGAACTTCAGAAGTTGAAGGACATGATATCTAGTGTACCCGGGGTGGTCCAGCCGATCCCGGAAGTGTCCCAAGACAGCCACAAGATATCTCGTTTTGCATATCCTATCTGTGATGCTGAGATCCCAAAGAGATTCCAAACCCCCAACAATGAAGCTTTACGACGGAACTACGGATCCTGAGAAGCATATTGCTCAGTATAGGGAAAGAATGGAGATTAACCCTATCCCTCCGGATCTCAAGGAGGCATGCTTGTGCAAGGGTTTTGGTTCAACCTTAACAGGATCAGCCTTGAAATGGCTCTTGAATGTTCCTCCACATTCGATTACATCTTTTGCTCACTTAGTAAATTTATTTAATAGTCAGTTTTCTTGTAGTAGAAGCTTTGAAAAATTAACAAGTGATCTCTACAGGATAACACAGGGGCCTCAGGAATCCCTTAGGGATTATGTGAACAAGTTCAGCCAGGAATCCCTAGACATTCCTCATCTTGATGTTGCAACAGCTGTGCAAGATTTCAAGATGGGGCTGCAAAAAGATTCTCAATTTTATCAAGATCTTGTAATGAACCCATGCAGGAACTTGGATGAAGCTCGAAACAGGGCCCTAAGATATATTCGATAGGAGGATGACAGAAAGATGCAAGAAAGGATGAACTCATCTAACACTTATGAGTCAACTAACAGGAAGTCAGAATCCTCATTCAAGTCATATCGGCCTAAGCCATATGGTAGAAATGAAAACAAGAGAGTGAATGCTGTCGAAGATGAGGATCCTGAAGAGTATCCTGAGTTGTCTGAATATTGCTTTTCTGTTAACATTCCTGAATTGATGTATGCCATGCAGGGTCTAGGAGACAAGGCTAGGTGGCCTCGAAAGAATCAACAAAAGGCTGATTGGAAAGATAAGTCAAAATGGTGCGCTTTCCACGAAGATTTCGGACATGTGACTGAGGATTGCATTGCTCTAAGGAAAGAAATAAGCTATCTTCTAAGCAAGGGATATCTGAAAGATCTTTTAGGAAGAAAGAAGAATAAGGGTCAGGATACTGAGAAGGATCCTGAGCGAGCAACATCACCTCCCGCGGATGCCAAGATAATCAACTTCATTTCGGGAGGATCCGACATTTGTGGGACTTCGTATTCGGCAGCAAAGAGACATGCAAAAGAAGCTAAGGCCGAAAGGGGAGATAAACCTGTCAGGATGACTACCCTCACAACTGACAAAGTGATCACATTTGATGCTGATGACAGGGATACTGTCCAGGATCCTCACCATGATGCTCTGGTAATAACATTATATGTGGCTAACCATTTTGTACGCAGGATATTGGTTGATAATGGCAGCTCCGTCAACATAATCCAACTAGAGACTCTGAAGAGAATGAATGTATCTCCAATGGATATCACTTCAAAGTCTACCGTGCTTGTTGGGTTCAGTGGAGAGGCTAGAAACACAGTGGGAGAGATAAAGTTACCAGTATATGTTGAAGGAGTCAACTCGATACAACGTTTCTGTGTAATGGATTCTCTATCCTGCTATAACATCATATTGGGAAGACCATGGATTCACGATATGAAGGTCGTGCCATCAACGTATCACCAATGCATCAAGATTCCTACCCCTTGGGGAGTTGTCAAAGTTTATAGTGATCAGCAGGAGGCGAAAGAATGCTACTCATCCTCGATGAAATCCTCAACCAAGCCTAGTGCAGCATAGCAATTAAAGACACGGGCCCAGGATATCATGGAGGATCCGGAGCAGGATGTGAAGAAAATTATCTTGGACCAGGATAATCCCGATATTTCGGTGCTCGTAGGAACCAATATCCCTCAGGATATTGAAGAACAGTTAATTAACTTTTTGAAATGCAGGATGTCAACGTTTGCATGGAAGCATGAGGATATGACAGGCATATCCAAAGACGTCATCACTCACAAGCTTGGAATTGATAAATCATTCAAGCCTTTTCAACAAAAAAGAAGGAAGTTTGCTCCTGAGCGGAATACGATTATTCAAGAGGAAGTTGAGAGATTATTGAAGTCCAGGATGATCAGAGAGGTTAAGTTCCCAAGGTGGCTAGCAAACGTGGTTGTGGTACAGAAGAAAAATGGGAAATGGAGAGTTTGTGTAGACTACATAGACTTGAACAAAGCTTGTCCTAAAGACCCATTTCCTCTTCCCCACATTGATGCGATGGTAGATGCCACTGCCGGGCATGAAATGCTGACCTTCATGGACGCGTCCTCAGGATTTCAACAAATCCAAATGGAGCCTTCTGACCAGGTGGATACTGCCTTCATGACACCAACAGGTATTTATTGTTATACAGCTATGCCTTTTGGTTTGAAAAATGCAGGTGCAACATACCAAAGATTGGTAAACATGATGTTCAAAGACAAACTGGGGGACACCGTGGAGGTGTACATTGACGATATGGTGGTAAAATCAAAGAAAGCTCAGGATCACCTCCAGGATATTAAAGGAGCATTTGATATCCTGGATCAGTATAACATGAAGCTGAATCCTGCTAAGTGCCATTTTGGAGTGGGGGCAGGAAAATTTCTAGGATATATGGTGACCAAAAGAGGAATAGAAGCAAGTCCGGAGCAGATTAAAGCCATCTTGGATATTAAATCGCCCTCAAATATGAAGGATGTTCAACGATTAACAGGGCGAGTGGCAGCATTAAATAGATTTATCTCAAGATCCTCAGAAAAATGCAAAGATTTTTATGATATCCTGAAGAAGAACAAGAAATTCGAATGGGGTGAGAAGCATGAAGCGGCCCTACAGGATTTAAAGCAATATCTTTCAACCGCACCTCTACTGATGAAGCTCGAGAATGGTGAACCATTATCCCTATACCTCGCAGTATCAGGGAATGCTGTAAGTGCCGTCCTTGTAAAGGACCATGAAGGTCAGCAATATCCTGTTTATTATGTTAGTAAAAGCTTGTTAAATGCTGAAACTAGATATTCTCATTTAGAAAAATTGATACTAGCATTAGTCATGGCATCAACGAAACTTAGACATTACTTCGAGACACATAGGATTCATGTAAAAACAAATTATCCTGTCAAAAGTGTGCTTAGGAAACCAGAAATGTCAGGCAGGATGGCTAAGTGGTCGGTAAAGTTGAGTGCTTATGATTTAGTATATGAACCTAGGAATGCCATAAAGTCTCAGGCTTTAGCTGACTTTGTGGCTGATTTTAGTAGTGACATTCAGGATGAGGTAGACCTAGAAGTTCAACAGTTAGGAGAATCCTCAGGATCCTGGACATTATATACTGATGGTGCATCTAATATAAGAGGAGTAGGATTAGGAATACTACTAAAATCGCCACAGGGGGACATATTACCCCAGGCTATTAGGTGTGAATTTCCTGCTACTAATAATGAAGCAGAGTATGAGGCTTTAATTGCAGGATTAGAGTTGGCTAAGAGCATGAGTATCAAAAATTTACAAGTATACGTTGACTCTTTGTTAATTACTAACCATTTTAATGGATCTTATGCAGTTAAGGGTGAGAAATTAATCGAATACCTCGATATTCTTAAAAAATTAGCAGGATATTTCGATGTTTTTACACTTGAACAGGTACCAAGGGAGGATAATGCTGAAGCAGATGCCTTAGCAAATTTGGGATCATCGATCAGGATACCTGAAGGGACTCAAATACCAATATTACATGTCTTATATCCTGCCACGAATCCTCAGGATAAAGTAGTAGCGAGTATTCGGGATCCTGGAGCAGAATATCCTGAACAGGATCCTAAATCCTGGACGGACGGCTCCAATTGTGAGATATCTTAAAGAAGGACACATCCCCGGAAATGAAAATCCTAAGGCATTTAGGATGAAGGTATCACGATTCACTATCATAAATAATGTTTTATACAAGAAATCTCTTGCAGGACCATATTTGAGGTGCTTGGAGGATCCTGAAGCCAAAAAGTACTTCAGGATATACATGAAGGGGATTGTGGTAATCACACTGGGGGCAGATCATTGTTCTCGAAAGTGTTAAGGACAGGATATTATTGGCCAACGATGAGGAAAGATGCTGCAGAATATGCTCGAAGATGTGATGCATGTCAAAGAGATAGTAACATACTACATCAACCAGCTGAACCACTATATCCTGTGGTTTCCCCTTGGCCATTCATGAAATGGGGGATGGATATAGTAGGGAAGTTACCAATAGCTCCGGGAGGAAAAGTCTTTATGTTAGCAATGACGGATTATTTCTCTAAGTGGGTTGAGGCTGAAGCATTTGTTCAAGTTAGAGATCAAGAGGTAGTATCCTTCATAAAGTGGAATATCCTGACTAGGTTTGGGGTACCTGCTGAGATCATTTGCGATAATGGGTCCCAGTTTATAAGCAAAAGGACTACTGACTTTTGCAAGAGTTGGGGAATTAAAATGATCACATCTACTCCGGTACATCCTCAAGCGAATGGACAAGCTGAATCCTCAAACAAGATAATAGTCAATAACTTAAAGAAGAGGCTTGGAGCCAAAAAAGAAAGATGGGCGGAAGAATTACCCTTTGTTTTGTGGGCTGATAGGACAACGGTAAAGAATGCAACTGGCCAAACCCCGTTTTCCTTGGTATTTGGAGCAGAAGCAGTGATTCCAACAGGAATGACGATACCTACTGCAAGATCTATCTTACAGGATCCTGAACAGAATCCTGAAGGCTTATGTCAAGATTTGGATACAATAGATGAAAAAAGAGACGCGGCAAGACTAAGGATAGCAGCATATCAACAAAGAATATCTAGAGCATATAATAAGAACATAAGGACTAGAAGATTTCGAGTTGGTGATTGGGTGCTAAGAAAGGCTTTTCAAAATACCACTAATCCTGCCGATGGCAAGTTAGCTCCGAAATGGGAAGGACCATATGAAGTCGAGTCAGAAGCAGGGAAAGGTGCATATCGACTCAAAAATATGGAAGGAGATATGCTACCAAGATCCTGGAATGCAATACATTTAAAGCTCTATTTCAAGTAAGAGTAGAATTTGTTTTCTATCTCGGAATGGTATGTATCCTATTTTAATATATTTGTTTATTATCTTGAACCCAATACTGACTTAAGCATCCTGAAGGTATATGAGGATTGATCACCCTCTCTCACGAAAGAGTATTTTCATACTCTCTAAGGTTTAAAGGTTTTCACCTTTCTAAGAATTGGAGTTTATACACTCTCGCCTGTAGCGCATGAAATTTAGGGTTTATCCCCAGATATCAGGGTTTATCCCCAGGATATTAAGGGTTTATCCCAAGTATGCTAAGGATTCATTTCAGGATATCATGGGTTTTGCCCCGGGGTATTCGGAATTTATTTGAGTCAAAATATAAATACATTTGCGTTTCTGTGTCAAAGACAGGGGACATACATTATACTGTTCAAAGGACGGATCCAAGTTTATAAGTATGCACTGGGGACAAACTTATAATGGAGGATTGAAATTGATTCTCTAAGAATCTCTGGTATGATCTCTCCTTTTTATTTGGACAATTTATAGGTTGTATTTCAATATCCTGATCAAGATATCTTTCAGGATATCTCCCAGGATACGTTTATAATATATATTCCTAAAAATGTACAAACCAAACAGTTTTCACAAGTAAAATTTTCATATCAATGACAACAATAATAAAGTCAAAAGAGAAGTGTAGGATCGATTTGACCGATCGAATGAGTCAATTTGAGTGTGTTTACACTATTTAGATGGCGGAAACATCTAAACAGCTTAGAATCAGACAGAATAGAGTAGAAAACAGAATAGATTCACTTTTAACACTTGTTCTCTGTTATATAATGACTTGAAAAACCGGCAGCACCTCGTTACAACTTTTCAGGATGCGTACCAACTGAGAACTACACAAACCTATTTATAGGCAACAAGATTTCGCTTCAACATGCCTCAAGCGAAATCTTATCACGTGATTTCGCTTGAGGCTTACATCATACTTCCTGAAGCGAAATCTTTACAAACTAAAATAAACTTACATTTAGACCCCTACACTTTACATACTTGACACTTTTAGACCCTAGACTTATGACGTAGGCTTTAGACATCGTGTATCAACAAACTCCCCCTTGGATAAAACCGGAGTCTTCAGTCTAGGTCTTCACATGGACTTGAACTTTTCTTCTCTAGACTTAGGTTTTCTCAACAACATCTTCCTAAGCTTTTCATTATCATCAACTCTTTTCTTTTCTTCAGCAGCTTGCCTTTGAGCAAATGTCTCCCGAAGATATCTATCTTTTTCTTCTCGAGCTTTACGTTCCTTTTCAGCTTTCTTTTTGACTTTCTCCTCCAAAGCCCACCATGATGACTTCCATTTTGTTCCGGAATTGATATTTTTCTGAAAACACACATTCACGACTCTCTGAAACTGCATCGCCTGATCTTTATCTTTTGGCGAATGATGAATCTTGTTGATGAACAGACATTCTATATCCTTTGCCGAGCAATTAACAATCCACATAGGATCAAATATACGAATTTCTCTAAGTTCACCTCCTGCTCGATAAGTGATCACTGCTTCAGTAGACAGACAACTATATACCCAATGCATAAATCCTTTATAGAATTCTTGTTCCATTGGAGGTACTGGTATAATCTTCATTGTCTTTGGCTTCTTGATATTAAGAATTCTTTCTTCAACACCAGTTTCAGGATTAACTCTTGGAATAATCTTTGGACGATGAGGCTTCCAGAATCTGAATCCCTTAAATGATTGAAATCTGATAAACCCCCACATTTTAATGTCATTCTTCCTCACAGGATATTCCAAAGCTTTGACCTGTGATAACTCCTCAACATCCCACCATGGGAGTGACATAAGATCATATAACTTTTCAAAATACTGAACACCACATTCTCTTCTGATTGCATAAGCATTCACGTGTGGCAGAAAACCCCAACTAATAATATCTCCCAAAGAAATACTTCGATCCCGTTGATAAAACTTCAATGGTCTTTTGAACTTTCTGTCATGATCAACTTTGAACCATTTCTTTTTCTCTTCTTTATCCAGATCTTTCTTTGTACCATCAGGATTAAAGTTTTTAATAACTTCAGCAACTTTTCTCCTCAACTCATCCCGATTCTCTTCAGAGAAAAATTCCATCAGTGTGGGCAACTGAGAAGTATCTTCATGAACACTTTCATCATCTTCCCAGTCTTCAACTTCTACTCGATCATACAGATCAGCATCTTCAACATATCGATATTCATAATCATCATAATGATCAGCATCAAACTCATTCAGCTCTCTTTCTAAATCAGAATTCATTTCTTCTTCAAAATCAAACTTGAACTCTGGATGATCTCTTCGAGTCATTTCTTTTAAGGTTTCCAGCGAATAACTATGAAAATGCTCTCCTTCTTCCCGATAAGTATCCAGTCTAAGAATCAATTTTTTAGCTTGATCAACATTTTGATTATCACCACGCTCCCCCTCACTTGTTGCACTATCATGTTCAACATTTGCATCATCTTGTAATAAATCATCAATTGCTTCTTCAGTTGTTTTCTCAGAAATTTTCAGACCAGAAGCACCTTGATCTTGATCATCATCTCCATCATCATCATTACTACTACTTGCAGAGATCACATCATCTTCTGCATCTTCTTCTTCATCTTCGTCATCATCCTCTTCATCATCCTCTTCATTCTCTCCAATAAGAAGATCATCAATTTCAACATCAGCATCAAAAATACCAGAAACTGATGAAAGAGGACGAACATTCAGAATGATATCTTCAGAAACATCAACTGGAATAATAGCTTTTTCTTCAATTTCAGGACCCTTTCCCTTATCCTTCATTTGCTTATCAATTTCAGCCTGTTTCTTAGCTTTCTCTTCATCACGAACAATTTCATTGTATTTCAACTCTAGAGATGTACCCATCGACTTTTCCAACACTTTCTTCATCATTTTGCTTTCATGTTCATTTCGTGCTTTGATTTCCTCCAACTCTTGATTTTTCAACTCATAGTACTTGAGATGTTCATCCCTATTTTTCTTTTCTTCCAGTAATTCTGCAATCTGAACTTTCATAATATCCATCTCTGCTTCATTAGATTCTAATTTCTTCAGCAAAGACTTGTTTTCAGCTTCAGTTGCCTTTAATCTCAAATCACGAATTTTCTCACGATTCTCCATCTTTTTACACTCAGCTGCTAACTTCTTGTTTTCATCAGTTACAACATCAATTCTCTTTTCAACATGTATAATTTGTTCATCTGTTGCAAAAGTAATATTTCCAATATCATCAAGAGAAACATTCTCAGGAATACCAGCAAAACCCTTAAATCCAGAAGATCCAGGTGTTGTTTGAATGCTAGGTTGTGAAGATGGTGGTGTTTGAATATTAACTTGTGGAGTAGAAATAGGTTCATGTGGTGGTGAGAAATGTGGTGGTGAAGTTTGATGTGGTGGCGAATGAGGTAGAATAGGTTCAGATGGTGGTATAGATTGACTGGTTCCTTCAGTTGTTTTCTTCTTCAAGACAATTTTTGGAATCTTGATTGTTGGACTAACAACTCGACTCTTCTTCTGAGAAACTTTCTTTCGAGCTCCTCTCTTCTTTTTACCACTATCAGGAGTTTGTGATTCAGATACATGTTCCGGTGAAGGTTCATAAACAGCATCATCTTTCTCTTGTCTCTTTCTCTTTTTTAACAACTTTTCTTGTTCAGTTGCTTCTTTAATTCTTCTTTGACGTGCAACTTCATCAATGATTTCATCAGAAGAACTAGAAGAACTTGCATCAACATCTTCAATCACTACATTTTCAGTGGCTTTACTTTGTTCAGGAACAGATTCAGAAAGTCCTTTCAAAAACTCTGTAGATCTTGGAGAAAAACGAATATCTCCTTCAACATTTGTTTCAATTTCAGTTTCAGCTTCAATGTTGATTTCAGCTTCAGTTTCAACATTATCTTCTACTTCAGCTTCATTTTCTGGTTCATCAACTAATAGCGTTTTAGCAACCTTCTTACGACGCTTCTTTGGTTGTGAAGATGAACCTTCTTCAACTTGCACTTTTGGAGTTGTTTTCTTACTCCTCTTCTTTTGTTCTTTTACAAACCACACACTTCTTGATGGTTTAAACTCTTTCAAAATCTCCAACTCATCAGCATAACCACTTTCAGTTCTTTCAACTTCATTCCTCCAGTGTTCATGATTAATTGGATTAGGATCTTGATAATCTGGATTGCTTATGAAACCAAAAAATGCAACTTCCTTCTTTGGTTCAGGATGATTTGTATGATATCTTGCTATTTGCGCAATAGAGTCATTATTCATGTGAGCTAGAACCAATAAGTCATTCTCCATATCTCGGACAATTCCTGGATAAGCGTGATCAATCATCATTTGAATGAATCTTGGATATATCCAGCTTCTCCTTTTTGATGTCACCTCTTCCACAAGGTAATGAAATACAATATGAGAAAAATTGTACTTCTTGTTTAAAACAAGAGCAACTACCATGTTCATGTGATAATCACGCATAGCATCGTAACTACCCTTTTGATGACTAAGAGCAATCAACACTGAATGAATCAAGAATTTGAACGGCTTTGTAAATTTTGATTTCAAAACATTTGCAGCTTTCACATCTCCAATGTATCCCATTCTAAGCAAACATCCTTTTACCATCCTTTCAGGAAATGCTTTTGGTGAATCTTCAGTATCAGGAAAATCCAGAATCACACGAACATCTGCCTCCGTTATCAGGATTTGTTTCTTTTCATCAACCACCTTAACTATCGAAGTAATTACTTTGTTTTCCTCATCATACACAGCATGCTTCCAAAAACGTTTGATGTGAGATTCATACACCATTCTTCTATCTGTTAACACTTTTTGTATTGGCAATCTTCTCATGAATTCCAGAATGCTAGAAAACTCAGACAGTTTTGAACTCCTTGTCTCATCAAGGTCACAACAAGAGTTGTGAAGAGCTTTGAACATAATACTCGAAGGCTGCACATCAAATACCACAAAACTCAAACAAATTAGACAATTTTTTTATAAAATTTCAAATTTACTTATCATTTCAAGTGAAATACTCCATTACACTTGAAAATCATCTAAGCAAATAAGATCTGTTCAAGCGAAATTAATATTTGAACATTTCGCTTGAATATCTAAAAATCATCCAATATGTGTTCAAGCGAAATATTATATAAACATTCCCCTTGAAGCGACACTAACATATCCCTTGAAGCGACACTGTCCAAACACAACAAAAATTTTTAAACATATGATCAAATTGATCACACAGTCTTGTTCTACTTTCAATTCCGAGCAACATGATGTGAATTTCATTCATTTTAATCCATCCATCTGTTCTAGATCTATGATTGAAATTCTGTTCAAACGTCAATCTCATAAAGACTCAGATCTGAAACAATCAAACCACGCACAACAATCTACACATGATTCCGACTACACACTTATGTTTTGATTTGATTTTTATCAAGTTAAAACCCTAAATCTATGTGTTCTAAACCTAACTGACGCCGACACATCAAAAAAACACCGAAAATCGGTACAAATCTCAGAAAATATTCACATTCACCATGATTATAGTTGAGTTTGCCAACTAAAATCACAAGATCTTGGTGAAATTTTGACAGAGTAACGGTAGAAAAACGAAGTTTAGATGAGTTCGCTTGAAGTCGCTCTGACAGACCTTGAAGCGAAATGTTTGAAAAAAATAATGACTGAAGCGAAGCTTGTTATCCTTTTATACCCCTGAAGATTTCGCTTGAGGCTTACTCAAAATCTCTTGAAGCGAAATCGTTAACATGAAGGTGTCGCTTGAAACAGATTTAAGCGCAATGTTGCTTCTTGAAGCGAAAACCTTAAAAAACTTGTTTTACTTTTTTGATTTTTTCATCTTTTAATGTCACACCCAATTAACCAAGTCCAAGTTAATGACCTTGGTCAACTGACTAGTCTACCAAGTCCAACTCAATGACCTTGGCTAACTAAACTATGAAGATACCGGATTTCTTGAAAAAAATTAAGTTCAAATTAATGAACTTTTGAATCATTTTGATATTTCAATCTCATTTTAATCAACAAACACTTGTACCAAACATTGTACTGCATCACAAGCTTACCCAATCCTCATCAATCTCAGACATGATCTGCACAAGACTTTGAACTTTCGATTCCCAATGTCAATTGTCGAAAATAAAATGAGAAACTAAAATCTTTTTGGATTTTAAACTGAATAAGCTGAAACTATGTACACACAATCTTTTTGTGAGCGTGTTAAGGGATCATATCAGCTGCCGACGAAATACAAGTACCGTTAAGCTGTTATTTCATTTTAAGCATTAAACAATTCACGTAGATTGCCGATATACTGATCCTCTTAAATTCTCACAAAACTTTCAATCTGCTCGGGATACAGAATTAATGTTTTAGGACTTAAACATCTACATGTGTCCCACCTCAGTATATACTCCCGTATCCAGACCCCAGTATTCAGTCTTACAGGTGAATATACCTAGATGATATCTGTAAGGGGTTAGATGCGAGGGCCGTGAGAGCTCAGGTCGATCTTTCGATACGCAGAGAGATGACGGCTTCGACTTTTGGTGGGTCCCCTTTGGGGATCTTCTTTACAACAGCACATGATTAACAATTTTGCAATGTGTTATCATTTTTTATGCTGAGGGGAGGCTTATATTTCAAAGCAGCGTAAAGTATTCTCCGGGGACTAGGTCAGAAATTTCTTTCAGCAGAAGTCCCGGGATAATACCCCAGATATCACTAAGCATAAAGACCTAGTATCTCAGAATATGGGACCCTTCAAACAGGATTTCAGGGGTTACCTATATATCCTGGAGGTGTTCCCCACGTAGATGCAAGTAAATTTTATGTTTATATCCCAAACTAATCTACTGATTTTGTGAAAACCTATCGGCACATCTTTAGCGAGACTGCTTAATTACATTTTATACATTCCAATTCTTTAGCGTACTGCACCTGTCTAGCTGATGTACTATCATTTCCCTTTTATACACAAACTCATTTTTACTTTTTCAAATGTTTTTGGTTTTTATAGATTTTATCATTTTTTTGTATTTTTCTGCAAACTTTCTCCCCCTAAAAAGAAAAACATATTTTTGTGTTTTTGTTTTTATCGAAAAGCAGAAAATAAACTATACAAACAAAATTGACAACATGACAAAGGTTCACGTCAGATCGCTGTCCAATTCGGCATCACATTCAATAACCCTCCCAGATTGCAGATTTTTCATTCCATTCAATTTTAAAAGATAATAAAATCTCTTTTTGTCAAATGGTTTGGTATAGAAATCCGCTTTCTGTTCATCGGTGTGCACGTATTCAATCCGAATTAATTTTTTCTCGTGGCAATCACGAATAAAATGGTGACGGATCTCAATGTGTTTTGTTTTTGAATGGTGAACCGGATTTTTAGTAATATTAATGGCTGCTTCATTGTCCACAAATATTGGAGTATCTAAGAATTGCAAACCAAAGTCACGCATTTGCTGTTGGATCCAAAGGATCTGCGAACAACAGCTGGAAGCTGAAACGTATTCAGCTTCACAAGTAGAAAGCGCTACAGTGGTTTGTTTCTTACACTGCCAGGTAACAAGTCGAGTTCCTAAGAACTGACACCCAGCAGTGGTGGACTTTGCGTTCTGCTTGCAGCTTCCAAAATCTGAATCAGCGAAACCAAATAAAGTAAAGTCACCCAATCTAGGATACCACAAGCCGATGCTTGGGCAGCCTTTCAAATACCGTAGTATACGTTTCACGATTGTCAGGTGTGACTGCTTCGGATTCGACTGATATCTGGCACATAAGCATGTCGGATACATGATGTCCGGACGGGAAGCTGTGAGATACATCAGGGAACCAATGATTGATCGGTACAATGTTTCATCCATCTTCGCTCCATTCTCATCTGGACAAATCCCATGATTCTGTGCAAGGGGAGTGGATGCTGGACTGCAATCTGCCATATCAAACTTGTCTAGCACATCCTTCACATACTTTGACTGATGAATGAAAATTCCGTCGGGCATTTGTTCTACCTGCAACCCTAGGAAAAACTTCATTTCGCCCATTGAGCTCATCTCAAACTTTTTCTTCATCACTAGCTCAAACTCTTTGCACATATCGTCGTTAGTGGATCCAAAAATGATATCGTCCACGTAAATCTGCACAATCAACAAATGGTTGTCTTTTTCTTTAATAAACAAAGTGCTATCTACTGTACCTCTTGTGAACCCGTTGTCCAGCAAGTATGTCGAGAGCGTTTCATACCAGGCTCTCGGGGCCTGATGAAGTCCGTATAATGACTTGTCAAGTAGAAACACCTTGTTTTTGTGCTGTGGGTCTGTGAAACCCGGCGGTTGCCCCACATACACTTCCTCTTTGATAGTTCCATAGAGAAAAGCAGATTTCACGTCAAGTTGATATACTTTAAAGTTCTTCCATGATGCGAAGGCCAGAAAAATCCGAATTGCCTCTAGCCTTGCAACTGGTGCGTAGACTTCATCGTAATCAATTCCTTCTTGTTGACTGAATCCTTGAACAACCAGTCTTGCTTTGTTTCTCACCACGACTCCTCTATCATCTCTTTTGCATTTAAAAACCCACTTTGTTTTAATCAACTTTTGATTCTCAGGCAAATCTACAAGTCTCCAGACGCCCAGCTTCTCGAATTGTTGCAACTCCTCCTGCATTGCATTAACCCAGCTCTCCTCAGTCAATGCTTCCCTGTACGTCTTGGGCTCTATCTGCGAAATAAAACATTTCAATGAGACTTCTTTTTGCATATCGGCAATAGATGAATAGAAACATGTAAGAGCTTGATCTATTTGATGTCGAGTTTTGACACCACTTTGCAAGTCGCCGATAATTTGTTCTGAAGGATGGTAAGATAGGGTCCGTGGCATCACAGTATCAGGCACGACAACTTCTGATTCCAGATTTGAAATGTCAAGGTCCACGATTTGATCAACAGCCTCTTCTGTTGTCTCATTTGGTTCCTCGTCAAAGGTAGGAGCGGGTTCCTCCTCTGAGTCGTCAGAAACATCAAATGACGGAGCTGGTTCCTCTGGTTCCTCTAGTGGTATATGAACGGTTCCACTTGGTCCGGCTTCATCATCATGAGTACCCACGGTGGGCGTAGGAACATCTAGCGGTCTAGATTCCGGCTCTGACAAATGACTTTGTTGATACAAATACATGAGAGCAATTTCCTCCTCACTTGGCTCGGACGGCAGATGAAATGATTCCCAGAGTTTATCGTAGTCAAATAGGAATCTTTGTCTGGGAAGTTGTGGTGACGGAGTATGCTTCTGACAATCCACATGAAGGACCTGAATCACCTTGCTCAGACATGGTACGAACACCCTTTTTAGTGGGCTGGCGTATCCTACAAAGAAACCTTCATTTGATTTTGCCCCAAACTTTCCGTCTTCATCAATGAACGTACACGGTGATCCGAAAGGTTCCAAGAACTCAAGATTCGGCTTATACCGATGCAGTAACTCAAAACATGTTTTTCCATACTTCTTGACAGTAAGGACTCTGTTCAGTGTATAGCACGCTGCAGATACTGCTTCACTCCAGAAGAAAATAGGTAGCTTGGAATCTGCTAACATTGTACATGCTGTCTCTATTAGGGTTCTATTCTTTCTTTCAGCTACGCCGTTTTGCTGTGGAGTATACGGCGCACTGAATTCATGAAGAATTCCCTTTTCATTACAGAACTCGTACATTCTGTTGTTTTTAAATTCAGTTCCATTGTCGCTTCTAATTCTCCGGATAGGCAGTTTGTATACAGTTTCCATCTTCTTGAAAAGTATCATCAAAGACTCAAATGTTTGATCTTTCCGTTCTAAGCACACAACCCAAGAAAATCTTGAAAAATCATCTGTAACCACCAAGCAGTACAAATCCCGGCTGATGCTCTTAACATTGACAGGCCCGAAGAGATCCATGTGCAATCTCTCAAGAGGTAACCTGATCGAGTTCATGATCTTCAAAGGATGTGATTTTCGAACCTGTTTACCTTTCTTACATGCAATACAATCATCATTTAAATGAAAAATTTTCAAGTTTACACCTTCAACTAAATCATTATGAACCAAAAAGTTCATTTTGCGAACATGAATGTGGCCCATCTTACGATGCCACATGATTGAATCTTTTTCTGTTGCTTTGTTTTTAGACACAAAACACTGTTTCTGATGAGACGTTGGCGTTGCTGTGCTCATATCAAGATAATAAAGATCATACTCCCGTGGAGCACGCAACAACACCATCTCATCAGGGATTTTAAACCCTGGTTTCAAAACCACACATTCAGTTTTTTGTAAAATGTACACTGAAATCTTTATCACAAATCTGTGAAATACTGAGTAGATTGTTTGTTAACTCCACTATGTAGTTTACTTTGTCAAAGGATATCACACCATTTGTCAAAATTCCTTGACCAACAATTCTTCCACCTTGACTCCCAGCAAACCCTACATGACCTCCATTGATGGATTTTACATCATAGAGCAAAGCAAGCGTCCCAGTCATGTGCCTTGACGCACCACTATCCATGATTCATTTTGATAGAATTGACTTGGGCAGCCCCTGCAAACATCATAACAAATTTATTCAAACAATGAACTCCATGACTTTTTGACTTCTGAAACACTTCCAAACACTACATCACACTTTTCATCAATCTTAGGAAAGTCAAATGTGACGTTCGAAGCAACAGGTTCCACTTTTGATTTTAACATATTTTCTTTGATTGAAGGAAACTCTGCAAGAAACTTATCAAGCTCAGATTCAAATTCTTGTTTATCATTAGCACCCACTTTTGATGCATAAAATTCCTTTGTTCCTTTGACCTTTCTGTCAACCATTTTTCCAAAAATATTTTGAATAGTAGGATTAAAAGCTTTTGAATCAAACTTTAACTCGTTCTCCATTTTCTTTACCTCAACTGATTGTGATTTGGTTTCAACAACTTTTGTTTCATTTTTCAAAATGTTTTCCATCTTTTTCTCTTCGACCGATGGTTTTGATTTTACAACCCAAAATTGATTTTCAAAAGTTTTCGTTTTTGGATAAATCTTTGAAGTCATTTGGGATTTTGAAGATTCGCCAATCTCAAATGTTGATTTCAGCTTATCTTCTGACTTCAATGATTCACCCCTTTTCAAGATTCGAATTGGTGAAACCATCGGCTTTTTGCCCTTTGTGTTAACTGGTGACTTAGGTTGAGATTTTTTAACAAATGGTTTAATGACAGATTTTTCAAAAACTTTCTTGCATTGTTTTGCCATGTGTCCAATTTCATTGCATCGATAGCAAACTCTTTTATCATATTCGACAAAAGTTGATTTGAACGACTCTTCTTTCAGTTTCTTTGCTGCATTGAAATCGTCAACTGCTTTTTGACTAAAAATGTATTCCTTCTCATCATCCACACTTGGTCCAACAACAAAAACATCATTCATTTTATCTTTTGGCTTGACAACCTTCTTAGCCATCTTTTTCTCAAAACCAATTCCTTTGTTTTTAAAATTGTTACCATTTTTCTTGTTACCATTACCTTCCCATTCCTTTTTCCCAAAGTTGTTGACACGTGTTGTAACAAATGATTTTTTAGGTTTCAAAAAGAAATCTTTGTTGTTTATCATATCAATGTCAATTTCAATCAATTTGAAAACTTTCTCAACATTCTCAATTTTCACATTCTGAAGAGGATACTCGAAATCGGAATAAAGTTTGTCTGTTCCAATCATAGTATATACTACCATAATCGGATCATCATTCGCACTCTTGTCCGATTTTGGTATGAACCGTTCCAAGAAATTACTCTCATCTTCAGAATCTGTAACACCTTTCTCAGATTGTAACTTCTCAGAGTTATCAATCTCTTCATCTAACACCTGATCAACAACAGTTTTGATAACCTGTGATTCATTGTCGGTGTCGGATGCAGAGAATGTAACATCGATGCTTTCAGGTAAATCATCCTCAATTGATCTCAATTTGAGATTCAAAGCAGCTTCCACCCCATCTGGATATTTCTGTGTGTAATGATTCCACATTGGGGGTGGAACACTGTTAAAGACCGGATCAGCATATGGTTGCTGTGGAACAATCTGTTCAAGGACATATGATGAAGCCACATAACTCATCAATTTTTTATCAATTCGATCATTTTCAATTTTAGCTAATTCCAATTCTTTCTTTAATGATGCTATTGTGTCAATATGAAAATTAACTTCCACTTGTTTATCAAAAAGTGTTGCTTTTGCTAATTTTGTGGCTTTATCATTTTCGACACTTTCCTCTTTAATCATTTTAACTGTTCTAGCTAGAGTATCATATGCTTCTTTGACTTGTCCTAGATCAAATTTTAACATGTCAGCATGTTCTTTCAATTCCTGAAACTTAGTGTCTTTTTCAAAACACTCCATGCACGGTTGTAAACACTTTTGGCATGGTGTTTCAGATATTGAATCTACTATCTCATCACATTCTGCTTCATGAACAGTTTCTACTTCTAGTTTACCGACATTTTTCGACTCTGACTCAGACAGTTTGACTGATTCGTTTCCCTGAACTCCAGATTCCTCTCGTTTGACAGACTCACTACTGACAGACTTAGACTCCTCAAATTCTGAGTCTACCTCTCTCAGTTTCGCCATGAGAGCCTTTTCAGCAATTTCTTTCAAAGTGTCTTCGTTCATTTCCTTTGTTACATCGATCATTTCTTCAACAAATTCTTTCTTTTCATTATATCTTGGACACAAACCGGTCCTTGGTTCTTCAAAGAAACCTGCAAAAAATTCAAAAATTTTAGGAGGCATGATAGATTTCAAAGAACTAGCTAATACCTCCTGCTCAGATTGAGAGTAATGAACTTCAGCAGCTATTTCTTCAAAATTGTCCACATTTTCAACAGAAACCTCTTCAACAACTGCAGAACCATTTTCAGTAACTGTTTCTGGTTCAGACACCATTTCGGAAATTTCAACAACTTCAGCCATCATTGCCTGTCCATCACTACTGGGAATATATTTATCCCAGCTGAACCCTGCAGCTACCTTCTCATCATCTTGATTCACAATCATCGCCTTTTCTGGTTTATTCTCAATTTGTGGTCTTTGAACAGTAGGCTGTTGATTTGGTCGATGATAGATTGCTTGCTTGTAGTAGTCGTTGGTGAACGGGTTTTGATGATTGTTTACTTCACGATTCGGACATTCTCTCTTAAAATGACCACGTTCTTTACACTTGAAGCAAGTAACTTTTGATTTATCGAACCCCAACTTCTGATCAGGACCTGAGAGACTGTTTCTGCCTGTGATCTCCATAAACCGTTGTGCTCTTCTAACCAAACTTGCCATCCCCCATTTTATATCAATCAGTTCAAGCTCCTCCGGGTCTATCTGGTCGTAATCCTCTTTGGTCATATCAGGATTACCAATCCTACCCGCCACTAAGCCTTCATAAGCCTCTAGAACGGAAGCAAGTACTGCAATGTGTTGTCTCGCGGCAGTTTCAGTGATTTCATTTCCATTCTTAATATTCACCGCGATGTTACACTGCACCCCAGAAACATAAGCCTGATTACTTGAACTTGTAGAGCTTTGAGGTGAAGACTGTTCTTGAGCTTTGAAATTTGGATCATAGTTCACAAATGGTGAAGGCTTGTTTGATTGTGGAGTGTTTGTAGAACCACCCAAATTTACATCAGCACTAAAACCCGTCTGTATCTTTGGACTTTGATTTGTTGCTACAGGAATACTTCCTTTGTAATACAAAGATATGTCTTGCTGCACATTTGCTGAATTCATTTGTTTGATCTTTGTTAGTTCCAATTCATGGGCCTCAATTTTCTCAATGAAACCACTCAAATTCATACTAGCAAAATTTGTATTGTTCTTCAACACCATCAGGTACGTTCCCCATTCATCATAAGGTAACGCGTCTGCTAATTTGTCGATCCACTCTTCATTTGTCTTGGTTATCTTCAATCTACCCATCTCCAAAACCAAATGACAGTATTGTTCAATCAATTGCTTTGTGGTCTCTCCTTTCATTCCCGTGAAAATGTCAAACTGCTTGTTTATCAATGCCTTCTTGCTTTTCATCATTTCTCCACTTCCTTCAAACTTTAACAACAATTTATCCCAAAGAGATTTTGAATTGTCTTCGTGATGTAACAGTACCAAGATGTCCTCCTTAATTGCTTGTTGAAGGATGCTCATCATTTTCTTTTCAGCCTTAAAGTCAGCTTGTTCCGTTTGGGTCAAACTTCCAATCACTTTCGGATGACCCATAGCATTAACAGGAGGTACATATTTATCATCAATCTTCAACCAGCTCTCAAAATGATTAGCTTGAACCCATGTTTTAAATCTTCCTGCCCAACTCGAATATTCATCGATGTTCATGAGTTTAGGAGGCTTTTGCATTGTTCCCAATTCGTTCTCCATGTTGACGTTTTGTATAACACTACCCGAGGTTTGTCCTGCTACCATACCACTGCCCGAGAAGAAGTTATAAAACTCTTGGTTTTCCATTTTTAGAAATTTACCGAGTAATTTTAAAATTTTCACACACACACTTTTCACAAAATCAGACTATCGAACAAGTTCACGAACACTATGGACTATCAGTAATCTCAAGCGAAATCACTTAAACTTCAAGCGAAATCACAGAAGATTTCAAGCGAAACTCACAAAACAAACACAGTATGATTTCGCTTCAAACAGCAAGATCTCAAGCGAAATCAATGGTTTCGCTTCAAACCAAATTTTTTATCCAAACACAAACTTTTCAAGCGAAATATACGATATCGCTTCAAACAGTCAGAATATTTCAAGCGAAATCCACAGTTTCGCTTCAAAATACCAACAATCAATCTGCCCGCTCAAGCGAAATCTGGTTTTCAAGTCATTTTTGTCAATTTTAGTCCGAGTTTTAATCTGAAATTCTCAAGGCTTTGTTAAAACACACTTTACACACACTGTGAAAGTCTTAGTCCATTTTGTCCGTGTTTTCGTCCAGAAATCAATTTTTGTAAGTAAAAACCAACTGATTCAAGTGAACACACTCATAACCTGGCTCTGATACCAATTGTAGGATCGATTTGACCGATCGAATGAGTCAATTTGAGTGTGTTTACACTATTTAGATGGCGGAAACATCTAAACAGCTTAGAATCAGACAGAATAGAGTAGAAAACAGAATAGATTCACTTTTAACACTTGTTCTCTATTATATAATGACTTGAAAAACCGGCAGCACCTCGTTACAACTTTTCAGGATGCGTACCAACTGAGAACTACACAAACCTATTTATAGGCAACAATATTTCGCTTCAACATGCCTCAAGCGAAATCTTATCACGTGATTTCGCTTGAGGCTTACATCATACTTCCTGAAGCGAAATCTTTACAAACTAAAATAAACTTACATTTAGACCCCTACACTTTACATACTTGACACTTTTAGACCCTAGACTTATGACGTAGGCTTTAGACATCGTGTATCAACAAGAAGTTATATTATTAACATACCAAAAGATGTGCTCTTAGTTTCACCTCAAAACAAGGCCCATCCACTAAGAGCACTAATAGTTCCTTACCATATTTACCCAACAGTTGAAGGTTTCATCTCAAACCGAGACCCATCCACCTCCAACTGTTGTATTGTTCAAAAAGCATGCAGGAAATGTAAATTGTTCAGGTGCAGAAAAGTAAAGTGCAGAAAAGTAAATTGTTTAAGGGATTACATACCAACATTCAAATTTAAAAAGGTGGGCTCTGGCCTTGGCACGTATATCCGTCATCGCCCACCTAAATGCCCTCACACAGCGGCATCTTCACCAACCTTCTCGGACTTCTCAGCACCAGCATCCTGAGCAGCATCCTCACCAGTATCCATCCCAGCATCCGCTCCAGCATCCTTCTTGTCTCCAGCCTGAATCACCACCTCTGCTGACTTAGAAGACTCACTGGCTTCGACAGCGAGTGGCACAGCTTTGCCTCCGAGCTCCTTTAGCTTGGCCACCCAGGATTCAACTGGCCAAGATAGACAAACAAGGCCCGTCTCCTTGGCCTCGTAGGCCATCTTGATGCGTGCTTGTAACAGGGAGACGATAGCAGAAGCCTTGATTCCCTCCCGGAAATTGACCAAGGCTTGATCATGATCCATTTGTACGGTGGCAAGTTTGAGCTCAGCGTCTTGGGTGACCTTCTTCAGCAGGCTTTCGTAGTGCCGGCCTTTCGCTTCGGCAATGGCACCTTGATCAGCGACGGTGCTTTCAAGCTGTTTGATCCTGGCTTCATGGAGTGCAACAGTACCACATGCATCATTATACAAGTGGAGCAAATGCTGGAGGCCCTGCACATTAATTTCAGGTATGAGTTAGAATATATTGACCAGGATATCCTGTCAGGATATCCTATTAGGATATACGTGCAGGATATATGTGCAGGATATGTGTCAGGATATTACCTTGTTAAGGAAGGATGTCATTGGCTCTAAGGAATCAGAGAAACTGAGTTCATCATAGGAGAACCCTTCTGAACCTGGAGCACTAACTTCAAGACCTTTCCTCTTTTTTGTTGTGGAAGCACGAGTCCTTGGATTGGCCTTGGGAGCCGGGAGTGGCTTGGAGCTAGTAGCAGCAGGAGTTTCTTTCTTGACTGTGGCTGGAGTTGGGTAGCTGTCGAGTTCGTCGAGGTCTAGATAGACTGGAACTTTGCTGGAGTCTGCACACAGGGAGTAAAATTCTAAATCTCTCCTAAGAATATTAAATAAAAACATGTGTGTACAGGATATCTTGCAGGATCCTTACCAGACATGTTTGCGCTTGAAAGAGGGCTTGGAGTTGGTGGAGATGGGTTGAAGCTTCTCTCTGCCTCTGAAAGGAGTCTGATGGCGTCTATTCTTTTTTGAGAATCAGCAAGGGGAGGTGCAATCTTCCTGAAATCAGCTGCATACACAACAGAGAAAATGAAATTGGTCAGTTCAGGATATAAAGCAGGATAAGAGGCAGGATTATCTTTAAACCCTAAATCCTACCCTTCTTCAACCATCTCATCGGATAATCCGTTCCACCAGGGATTGAATCCCTTTTTACAAAGAAAAACTTGGATTGCCAACCATCCTCGTTCTGGTGGCACGAAGTATCAATGGGTCACCGGAGGTAGAATAAAACAGAAATCTACATGACCCATGACATCTAAGTTTGTAAGCTAGGGGCAGATCATGGACGAAAAGATCAGGAATGTGGTTTCTCTTGATTTGGTCAAGAACAGACAAAACACGCTAGAGCATTGGCATGGTTTGGCTGAAAGAGATTTTGGTGATATTAAAGAATTCGGTGATGAAGTCCGGAAAGGGGAATTGTAGCCCTAGGGTAAAAGGAAAAGCACTGAAGCATATCCACTCGCTGGAGACCATATCCGACCGGATTTCCTGGTCAAACGGTCTAAACACGGTTCCTTCCGGGAAGATGCCGGAGGATTTCAAGGCTGACAGGTGGGCACTATCGAAGGTACATATTTCCTTCTCCGGTTCTTGGAGAAGGTTCTGTTGGATGAATGTAGGAGCCGAGTCACCTGAACTGGATCTTGTTTGTCTTGGCATTTGGTTACCTGAATTTTTCGCCGGAGAAAAAGGATAAAGATGAATATGAAGATGAGAGAGAGAATGTTACCTTTTCCTTGTCGATTATGATTAAAAAAGAGATGAGGATGAGAAGATATAGGGCGTGATGAGTAAATATAGGCTAGGTAGTTGAAAACGGTCACATCATTGGTGTTATCTGATTAATTTCCTCGGTCTTCGTAAAAATGTAATCGTTAGTGCAGGATAACAAACGGTAACATTTTTGGGGACAATTGTTATGGGCGGAATTTTAAGCCTATATCCTGGAAAGTATCTTGATTTATATCTTGGTTATATAGTGTCTGATTACATCCGGGATGCTGATTCAGGATATTGGTAACATCCTGAATGGTATCCTTGGGATTACTAACGGATTATGTGCAGGTACGTGGGTTAGAAGCTAGTAACGTTCACGAAGACTCATTCCACGGAAGACTCGGTCCAAGTTGTTCAAGGAAAGACGTTAAGCCCGCTTTCTTTGGTTCCAAACGGCTACTTATGGAATATTCGGGAGTATCCCATATTTATAGGAATTTTAGTTTCCACTTTGTAACTATAAATAGGTGGGTATACCAGATCGAATAGGACATCACATTCACACTTGCTACACTCTAACACTCGCTCTCAAGCAATTCTCACTTTCATACAAAAGCATTGTAACACTTAGCGATCTGGTCTATATCCTGCACTGTATCCTGACGTTTGAAGTAATAAGAAGAACAAGGCAGCTGCGATTGTCAGCTCCCGAGGTTTTATGACGGCGATCTAGATTGATCAAGGGCTTTCCTCGTACATCTCGTGTCGTTTACTTTACTTTTTTGCTCATAGTTTGATCATAGATACAGCTCAATATCCTGAGCCGTATCCTGAATACTGATTTTCTAAATAACTTAACCGGCATATTTTCAACACATTTGCTAGCACACTACCTCACTTTACTAATTTGATCACTTAATTGCTTCGGTAATTTTTGACCAAAACAATGCATGACAGAAATTAAAAGGCAACAGCAAGTAAATCACAAGGAGGTAATATTGTCTAAAATAAGCAATACTAGTTGATAACCGAAGGCTTCATCCTAAAAACATAGGACCCATCCACCTTTGGTTATCAAATTGTTTTAATTCAAGAAAATAAAATTGTTCAAAGGACAGAAAGTAAAATTGTTCAAACAAACGTAACTCTAAAATTTAAGGGAAATAAGTTTTAGGAGGCATCGCCTTCTTCGTTCATGGCATTTTCGACAACATCCGTCTCAGGATCAGCTTGAACATCCCTCTCAGCACCAGTTGGTTTTTCAACCGCCTTTGAGGATCCTTCAGCTGCAGATTTAACAGGATTACTGCCGAGACTCCTCAGCTTTGTCTCCCAGGCATTGACGTCCCAAGAAAGGCATTCGAAGCCCAATGCCTTGGCTTCATGGGCCATCTTTAGCCTGGCCTGGAGAAGGGAAGTGACGACGGAACTTTTAAGGCCTTCCCGGTGGCTAATCATATCCCGTTCATGTTGAGCATGGGCAGCGTCAAGATCGGCTTGGGCCTCAAGAGCGGCTTTGTTGAGGGCGGCTTGGTGTTCTTGGATCATAGCCTTGACCTTGTCCTCGTAATGCCGAGATTTGGCGGCTGCAATCAGGCCCTGATCAGAGATGGTGACCTCGGCTTTCTTCAACTTGGACTCGAGCGTCTTGTTGAGTCCACAGGATTCCTGGTATAAATGAACCAGACGCTCGAGACCCTGCAAAATAAGAGAACAGGTATTAGTCTTAATCAACATTTATAACCAGCATAAAGTGCAGGATATAGCTCAAGGATACTAACCTGGTTGAGAAAAGAAGTCATGAATCCGCTTGCTTCAATGAATCCATGATTCTCATAAGGGAACGTGTCAGAGATGGCAGGTGAGTCAGGCTCTTTCCTTTTGCGAGAACTTGAACTTCGGGGCTTAGTAGCTGGTGATGGTTTGGGAATGATGATGGCTTTGGAGCTGCTGGGCTTGGATGTAGTTGTAGCTTTGGGACTAGGCTCCTTCTTGATCTGGACGTGATCGGAGTAACTGTCTAACTTCTCAAGGTCGAAAACTTCTGGGATTTTGGCTGGTACTGCATAAAAGGAGAGTTCTAAACTCTTACTACTCTTTCGTTATATTATCAATTGTTCGTAAAATAACTCTTACCAGACATCTCGGAAGATGAGTATTGGCTGGAACTTGGGAGGTGTGTGGAAAAACTCCTGTCACCTTCTGGTAGCTGGTAAATCGCTTTGATCCTTTTTTCAGAGTCTGCGGTAGGGGGAGCTACTTCCTTAAAATTCACTGCAAAAAAGACCAGATAAGAAAATATTAGCACAAGACTGAGGCCTAAAACTGTCTATGGATATTCTTGAAGCCCTAAACCCTACCGGTGGTTAACCACTCCACCGGAAGGCTATCACCCTCGTGGATGGAATTTCGCTTGACGAAAAAGAATTTACGTTGCCATCCATCTTCGTTTTTGGTGGCCTTAAGAATGAGAGGTTTGCTAGAAGTTGAAAAAAGCAAGAATTGGCTGGAACCGTGTGATCGGAGGCGGTAAGCGATTGGGATATCTTCGATGCAGAGATCAGGACAGTGTACGATTAGTACCCTCCAAACCATGGGCATTGTTTGGGAGAAAGAAATACCAGTGGTTCGAAAAAACTGCATCATGAATTCAGGAAATGGGTATCGAAGACCTAACGAGAAAGTGTATGCTGGAAAACAGACCCATTCGGCAGAAGAAACATCCGACCGAATTGATCGGTCAAATGGCCTAAAAATCGTGCCGTCGGGGAAAGCGCCAGAGGATCTCAGCGCGGAAATATCCGCGTTGTCGAAAGCACAGATCTCCTTCTCGGGATTTTTGAGAAGATTTTGCTGAACAAAGGTGCCCGATGATTCACCGGTTTGGGAGTGGGTCCTGGTGGCCATTGGAAGAAGGATGGAAAAACTAACAGGAAACGAAGAAGGAATAAACGATTACCTGGAGACTCTGTTGATGATATCTGGTTTTCAAACAAGAAGAGAGAAGATATAGGAGCATAGTGGATATACATCGAGTAAAAACCGCGTTGGAAGTTGCTTAAAGCTACCCCAAACGTCATCTCGTTTTAATTGCCTCGGTTTGCGAGATAAAGTTTTAAAATATATCCGTTGGATTGGTATACCAACAGATATATTTTGGGGACAATTGTTATGGGTTATTTTCTGAACATATATCCTGACTAATATTCTGCTTTTGATTGTTTATTTGTGATCAGGATACCGGATCAGGATATTGGTAACATCCTGATGTGATATCCTGGTAATGACTAATTTAATCACGTGCAGATTAGAAGGTGCGGGTCCCTAACGGTCGAGTGGACCTCTTCTCCTTAAGACTCGGGTAAACCAGTTATATGAGAGACGTTGAACCCGGAAGAAGTGGACTATAACGTTCACTTAAGGAATATTCGAAGCATCGCGGTTTAATAGGATAGTTAGTTGATTTTTGTTTAACTATAAATAGATTGATCGGATCAGATTAAGGCACTCACTTTCTTTCACACACTTTACTCTCTAGCTTCTAGCAATCACTACACACAAACACTTGTATTCAAATTATATTGTAACACTTAGTGGATCCGCATCATATCCTGCACTGCATCCTGATATTTGAAGCAATAGAAGAACAAGGCAGCTGCGATTGTCAGCTCCCGAGGTTTTGTGCCGGCGATCTAGATTGATCAAGGGCTTTCCTCGTACATCTGGTGTCACCCTTTACATTTTTGCTCATTGTTTGATCACAGATACAGCTCTATATCCTGAGCCGTATCCTGAAAATGTTTTTGCAAATAACTTGATTAACATATTTTCGACACACATTTTTAGCACACTACCTCACTTAACTAATTTGATCACTTAATTGCTTTGGTAATTTTTGACCAAAACACAGAGGTTTCGCTAGGTTTCATTAGGTAGCGTTAGGATACGAAAGAATTTGGTATGACACGATACGGTGAGAGTGGGCTTGATCAGGAATGATGTCATCACATTTATGTGATGACATCACAATCATACAACATCACATTCGTATGAAATGCATGCATGGAAGTTCGGTTTCGCACAAAATGGGAGGTATGAATGCATGCTATCAATTCGCACGAAATAGGATGTATACATTCATACGAAATGCATTCATCTATAAATACAGTCAACCAGTTCGCACCAAGGATCAGAGAACAACTTCACAACCGTTCATAACCGTCAAACACAAGTTCATCAGATCTTATCTAACACTCTCGTTTACGTCACGTTGATTAGATTACGGGTGTCTAGAGTATAAATCGAGTCGAAAATCTGTCCGGATGTCGTCGTTACGTAATAAAACGATAGTTATTTACGTTTTTGCGCACGATTACGGTTCGATTTAACGGTTTCCGCACGTTAAATCGAATTCATCGCAGATCTAGTGATCGTTTACGATCCAATCCTGAACTCACAATACCGACAATCAAGGAATCGTATTCCTTAAAGAGCAGACTACCCCCAAAATTCTTCCATTTTATGATCTCTTGCGTTTTCCACGAAAATCCAAAGTACCCGTTTCTTCCAAGGAAACGAAGTACAAGGCGCAAGTTACAACTCTGGACAAATACCCAAAGTGCCTCTATAAATCCTTAATAGGGTACCTAAGGGTATTTCCGTAAGTCCTTAATTGTTGTGTATCTTAATTCCAATGTTATGATTCATTGTAATCAAAAATCGAATTTTTGGAAGATCACCCTATCTTTTCAGATAGATTCTTGAGGACGTTGAAGTCCATCGACTGGGTTCCTGGTGTACCTTGAATACCCATGTTCAAATTGATATCAAGTTAATAACAATTAATAACAAACTGATGACAAATTAACAACTAAGAAAACAATTATGTGCTTATGTGTCTATGTGTTGACCCAATCAAAGTTGTCTCAAGCTTGTTCAAATTCTATCCCTTTCACATTATGAAATACACTGTGCGGACTGTGCAAGGAATTACGTAATTATGGATGCATACATAATTATGGAATTCAGTACACAGAAACCACAGCAAGTTTTGTCATGTGTCTAGAGTTAATTCTATTCATTCCCATTTCTGATGAAGCACCTGTTGAAAATGACTCTGTCCATTCATTTTCGTTTCTGAAGAATGTCCGTTGAGGGAAATGAATATCCTTTTGAGTTAACTCTATTCATTTCCATTTCTGATGAAGCACCCGTTGAAAATGACTCCGTCCGTTCATTTTCATTTCTGAAGAATGTCCGTTGAGGAAATGAATATCCTTTTGTTATTCTATTCATTTCCATTTCTTAAGAATACCCGTTGAAAATGACTCCGTCCGTTCATTTTCATCTCTGAAGAATGTCCGTTGAGGAAATGAATATCCTTTTTGATTATTCTATTCATTTCCATTTCTGAAGAATACCCGTTGAAAATGACTTCGTCCGTTCATTTTCATTTATGAAGAATGTCCGTTGAGGAAATGAATATCCTTTTTGATTATTCTATTAATTTCCATTTCTGAAGAATACCCGTTGAAAATGACTCCGTCCGTTCATTTTCATTTCTGAAGAATGCCGTTGAGGAAATGAATATCCTTTTTGATTATTCCTTCATTTCCATTTCTGAAGAATACCCGTTGAAAATGACTCTGTCCATTCATTTTTATTTCTGAAGAATGTCCGTTGAGGAAATGACAGGATTATGCCTTGTATATCTTTGGTGGTTATTTAACACAAAGTCACAGACAGACTCCTACGAATAAATTTCGGGATGAAATTTCCTAAAGTAGGGGAGACTGTGACACATGTGCCTCTGAGACCATCAAACAAATACCAAATCAATGAAATATTGTGTTTCATGCTTGGTATTTGTATAAATATGTGTATCATGTGCACATATCAATTCATGTTCGATTTCAAGCTTTAAATCGCGTTCTGGAAGGTTATACGCAAACTGATACGTAAATATAACCAGCTTAATGCAACAAAAACTCCAGAACAGTGACATAGGCTTAACATACCATAAATAACCTTTACATAACTTAGAAATAAGTTTTGGATGGTTTGGTGTGTCGAAATCAAGTTTGTTCGATCGCAGGGACTATTTGTGTCAAACTATACCGATTTGTATAGTAATGAACGTTCCAGAACTTTGTCATAAGTTAAACATGTCCTAAATATACTTTACATAGCTAAGAAATAGGCTTTGTGGTGTTTTGGTGCGCAAAAATAAACTTTATTGATCAATAGGGACTAAAAGCGTTAAAAAATGCATAAGTTTGCATTTTCGCGCATATCTTACGTTCTGAAAATATCCGGACATCCAAAAATTTATGTAATCATTAAAATATTTTATTTTAGTGATTGGCATGATAAAATTCCATTCGTCACGTAATTTGGATCGTTTTTGCGTTCGTTACGATTTCCGTCGTAATTAACCGAACAACGCAACCGTACGACCAAACGAACCGACATCCGAGATATTTTTTAGCACATTTCAACTTCCCTATACTTTAACTATATTTTAGAGCCTTGAAATGGAGTTAACGGGGCTTAAAAGTGCCAAAAAAATCAAGTTTTACAAGTACAGACACCATTTTTGAAATTTCTGGCAGATACATTGAACTTGGTCCATTTTTGAGGTTTTGATGGTTTTTGATGTGCGTGAAGTGTGTTATAGTTTTAATGTTTATTTTAAGCCCTTTTACACTTTTTTTAGCCAAGTTTTAAATTTATAAAACACGATATTTACTAACACTAAACACACATATGGGCAAGTGCACCCATCGTGAGCGTAGTATAGTGTTGGTAAGATACCGAGGTCGTCCAAGGACACAAGAGCTTTTAGTACCGGTTTATCCTCAACGTCTAATTAAAATCAAAAAGTTAGAAAAATGTTTTAAACTATAAAAATAAAAACTAACTAAAATGCTGAAAATAAAATAAAAAGAAAAACAGATAGACAAGATGAATCACTTGGCTCCGACTCGTGTATAGCGTAACCTTTGATTATTTCCGCACTTTTGCACTTTTTAAGAGATTATCTTAGTTATTGTAGTAGGCCCCTCTTTTGAAGGTGACGTTACCCTCAACCCAGTAGTTTGAGTCAGCAAGGATACAATCCTAAATGGTCGGATTATTGAAAAATAATTAATTAAGTTATTAATGCATATTATGGTAGGCCCCTCTTTTGAAGGTGACGTTACCATCGGCTAAGTAATCTGAGTCAGCAGGGATACAGTCCTAAGTAGCCGGGTTAAAGTATTAATAGTAGCTTACATACGAGGGGATCACAGAGTTTGGACCCTCGCCATCCAATATCGTTAAGTATTGAAGGAGGTCCTACTAAATTTGACCCAGGTCCTTGCAGGATCTATACACTGAACAAGGCAAGACTTTTACCAAACCGTTCCCTTAACCCCCGACCAGGTAGCCAACATACCTCCATATAGACCGTGGAGATATGAATGGTGAAAATCTTTTATTTTATATAGACAGTAAAATAATGCCAAGACACCACGGACAAACGATAAGGAAAAATCACCTTCAACATAAGAAACTAGTTATTAAAGTCATTAATACATAACCAAGTAAAAAGTGCGAAAAGATTAAAAATAAAAAGTATTACACTAGACACTTTGTCTTCACCAAGTGATGTAAGAGACTTAGGAAAACATGGCCTTGATTGTCAATAACTCTTACGATCAATCTTGGATCCCGAGACGACTCACACACTCTATGATGGACAATGGATGATGGTGGTGGATGATGGTGTTATGGTGGTGGTGGGTGGTGGGTGAAGTGTGAGAGAGGTGGTGTGCCAAGGGATGGTTTGCAATTGAGCCAAGCACTCCTATTTATAGGCTTAACAGAAGCTCGGGCACGGTCCCATGTTCATTGGGCACGGCCCCGTGTCTACATCCTTCTCTGTCTTCATTAATTGCATTTTGTCTGCATCAGTTGACCACGCCTCGTGTCCACTGGGCATGCCCCCGTGTGCAGAAGCAAATCTGTACTATCAAGATTTCCCCAGATCCTGCGAGTCTTAGAGTTGACCACGGTCTCGTGTCCGCTGAGCACGACCCCGTGGTGGGCGATAGAAGCTTCTACAGCTTTGTCTTTTTTGTTGGCACTTGGGCACGCCCCCGTGTTCACTGAGCACAGGGTGTGTTCAGCCTTCTGTTTTCTTGTTTTGCTTGGGAAGATGCTGTCGTGGGGTCGAGCATGTCACGTTTGATCCTTTTCTTGTGTTTATGTTAGATTTAGCTGTCTTTTTGCTTCTTTTGTTAATTTGAGCTCATTTAATCTTGAAAATACAAAATGAAGACAAAAGCACACGTTTTCCAACATTAGTACTAAAAAGGGTTAGTTTTATGCCACAATTGATGTAATTTATATGTTGCATTTTGCACACATCAAATACCCCCACACATGAATCTTTGTTTGTCCTCAAGCAAAACTCTTTATAATGTGGCTTTACACTCCCAAATGGAATGGGTAGAAGAGAAGGTTTTTGGGCTTGTCATAGAGTGTCGGGATTTCCAAGATTCTTTATTAAGTTTTATTTTTATTTATTTACAGTCCTATTCGTCATGATTTATCTAAAACTTTTTATAAGATAAATTACTTATTAGGGCATAACATGCCTCTTTAAAATTCCATTTATATACAAGTTCACATACCTCACGGGGATCACTCAACACTTGGCCGAAAAATGTATTTTAGTGAATCACTCGAGAGCGGCATGGAACTTACTCCTACTATAGGCTTGCCAAGCAATCAATCCTCCTCCTTTTTAACTATACACCTTTGTAAATATCAAGATGACTTTTGGGGTGAAGGGTTAGGCTTGGGTTAAAGGTAGGTGGTTGGGTTAGTGGTTAGTAAAAGGGCAAAAAGCGTAACAAGCGTTGGTTTTCGTAAGACTTTTATTTTTGCAACTTTTATTTTGATGAAGCTTTTATTCAAACAAAGTTATTTTTGATAAACTTGTTTGTTTATTTCTCTTTTGCTTCATCATCAATATATATATATATATATATATATATATATATATATATATATTTTTTTTTGAAAAGTCCTACGAGAAACTCAGCTTGTTACTAAAACAAAAGGTTAAAAATAAAAAGGGTTTTGGTGGGTGAAAGGGTGTTTGCTTTGGGTTATGAAATGAAAAGGTTTAGGCTCAAATGGGCTAACTAGGGGGATTTTGGGTAGGTGGTAAAAAAAAATAATGGTGTAGAAATAAAAAGGGTTAGTCCTAATGCCTCCATCATTTACTTACTCGGGTTTAAGTTGGTAAGGACCGGGAATGTATCGTCGTGGCAAGTTCTAGAGTCGTAAGAACCAAGCGGCTATTCACACAAGAAACGGAAAATGAGCATTTAGTTTAATGATATGTATTTGTATGCTCAATAAAGGCTCAAAACTCACTTTTGTGGGAATGGGTTTTTATGTGATCAAGTATATATAATCAAATTTTAACTAAGCTTGTCATGCCGTTTCATAATTTTCTTATGTTGGTTATTTTTATCACGACGCTATCGGTTGTAAATTTGTAAAAATATAACCTTTTTAGAATTTGAAATTCCCAAGTTAAACCTAGACAAGTAAAAAAAATGAAAATTTTTGAAAACATTTGGGGTGATTAGCGGTTCCAATAGAGTTTTGTGTAAGGCTTGTAGTTAGGACTTGCAAGATTCAAGGTTTTAGCATCCCCCCCCCCCCCACACTTAAATTACACATTGTCCTCAGTGTGTCCCAAAAATAAGTTTTTAGGTTGATTGAATGTGTAAAAAGGTGTGAAAAAGCAAAAATTTGTGCTACTGGGCGCTAGACACGGCCCCGTGGTGTCCGGGCACGGCCCCGTGTTCAGTCGCCAGTAACAAAATAGAAAAAGAGAAACAGAAGCCTGGACACGGGGGCGTGTTGGGTGAACACGGCCCGTGTCCACTTTACCTGAACTGGGCATTTTCTGCAGACTGTGCAGCACGGGGCGGTGTTGGGCGGACACGGCCCGTGCTGAACTTACTGTAACGAAGAAAATTTTTGTCGGATGGCCCTGTTTTCCTGCATGGGGTGCTGGTTCAAGTTTCCCTTGTTCCCTTTGCCATCCCGAGTGTGTTTTAATCCTGAAAATTAAAACTAACTTAGAAAACATAAAAATTAATCTAAACTAAACTAAGGATAGTTCCGCGGAATGCCTCCGTGGTGCGCCACGTTTATAAGGGTCCTTGGCTAGACCCAAAGCCTGGTCATATGTCACCCAAGTGGGATGTTTTGCATCCCAAGCTACACCGTCGGAGAGCATCATCCAAGCTTGAGTCTATGACCTTCATGTAGTTGACCGGGTCTTCATCTTCTACTCTCTTTCCAACTCCAAACTTCACTTCCTCGTCCCCAAACTTCAATGTTAGTGTTCCGTTATTCATATCTACCACTGCTTGGGCGGTGGCTAGAAATGGCCTCCCGAGGATGAGAGGGACATCGGCGTCTTCTTCCATGTCTAGTATGACAAAGTCGGCCGGGAAGACGAAATTGTCGACTTTGACCAATAGATTTTCAGCGACACCTTGTGGAAATTTGACGAATCTATCGGCAAGTTGTATGCTCATCTTTGTAGGGCTCGTTTTTCCTAGGCCGAGTCGTTTGAACATCGATGCAGGCATGAGGTTGATGCTAGCCCCAAGATCGGCTAGTGCATTGCGAGTGGGGGATTTCCCAATCGAGCAAGGAATCGTGAAGCTTCCAGGATCAATCTTCTTTTGTGGGAGTTTGTTGAGTACTAAAGCGGAGCATTCTTCGCCTAAGTTAACTAATTGCAATGATTCAATTTTCCTTTTGTGAGTGAGGAAGTCCCTCATAAATTTTGAATATTTAGGCATTTGGGTTAGGACTTCGATAAAAGGAATATTAACATGCAATTGTTTTAGCAAATTTTCGAACTTAGCGAATTGCTCATCGGTCTTTTGACGAATTAACCGACCGGGGTACGGAACCGGAGGAGTCTTTTTGGGCTCTTGAGTTGGTGGAGAAGCCGTTTCTGGTTGGGGTGCGGGTGGAGTCGTGGTTTGCCTGGATTGGCTTCTCTTAGCTGGCGACAATGGAGCCTCCTCGGGACCCACGGTTCGGTTTCTTAATGTGATGAGATGTACTTGCGCTTTTGGGTTGGTTTCGGTATTGCTCGGTAACGCGCCTTGTGGTCTCTCGGAGAAATTTTGAGCTACTTGATTTAATTGTTTTTCAATGTTTTGAATGCTAGCTTGTTGATTTCTAAAATTCGATTCCAATTGTTGAAACCTATCCGAGTTTTTCTTTTCGGTTTCGGAGATGAGGCGAGATACAATATCTTCAAGCCTCTCTCGTCCACCTTGTTGTTGAGAAAAGTTTTGTGGTTGTTGAAAGTTAGTTCGTTGGTTTTGTTGGTTACTACTATTGCCGGGATCTCTCCAACCAAGGTTAGGGTGGTTACGCCATCCTTGGTTGTAGGTACCCGTTGGTGGACCCGGCGGCCTAGGTCTATTATCAATGTAGTTTACCATTTCCGTTTGATCATCTACTTCTTTCATACAACTCCAATTTTCATGTGGTCCACCACACCCCTCACAAGCCATTACCAAGGCCGTTTTTGCCATTTCTAATTTTTTGATTTTTGAAGAAAGGGCCTCGATTTGGCTTGTAAAGAAGTGCTTTCATCAACCTTATGGGCGCCCGGGGCAATAGTGTCACACCCCGACCGCGTAAAATAACAAATCGCGGCGGAAACATCGGGGCGTGTTGCAACAGAATTAATGTTTCACAACCATGGATACCAAAAAGTGTTTCGTTTTATTAAACATTGAATAATTACAACGTCTTGAAATCTAAATACACTAATTAAACATAGTCTATCATTGTTATTGAGTCACTAAGGCCTTGTCCAGTCCTATGTGAGGATGCATCTTATCAATCGATATCATTCAACAATACCTGAAACATATGTGAAAACGAGGTCAGCAAAGAAATGCTGGCGAGTACATAGGTTTTGTAGGAGTGTCGAAATCATGGCTAGTTTAGACGTTGCAATACTTTATTTAAAAACCTTGTTTTGAAAAGAGTATAATATTGCAACTTAATTAACCAACTCAAATCAAGCGGGTTATAATTTGTAAAACCTCGTAGCCATGACTCTTAACCCAAAAACATTTGTTTTAGTAAATTATTTGAAAAACAATGATAAGTTCAGGTGATATGTATAAATAAGAGAATAATGCATGATTAAATGAATAACCATGTAAAATGAGTTTGTATAAGATAAGTTGTTTGTAAATAAATGTCTTATGAAAAGTATGTTACTTGTATAAAATGTCCTATGTCTTAAACTGAAATGATTCAAATAACGCTACAATATGTAATACCATACAAACACTTATATATAGGAAGTACCAGCGGCGTATCCACCATGCTTGTATCATATTCCACACGCATTGTTACTTAATCACTTAATCCAAACCAAACCACCAAAGTAATGTTCATGCCCAAATGTAAATCATGTAATATGTATAACCAAAATAATATCGTATATCGCTTTGAAGCCAATCGTTTACCCAATCGTTAAAACATCGTGTGAAACCCAATCGTTACCCAATCGTTAAAACATCGTGTGAAACCCAATCGTTACCCAATCGTTAAAACATCGTGTGAAAACCAATCGTAAATCGTTTAATTCGTTTTAGGTCGTGAAACTACTTATAAGATCGTCTCGCTAATAACATTCAAACCTTCGTGACTTTCGTCGCTTCTCGTTTTCGTCGCTTCTCATTTTCGTATTAACAAACCTCCATAGGGTAAGTTAACAATTACAGATTCAGTCGCTACCTACCATACCCACACATAACCACGGGTGTAGTAAATAACGGGATTTGTCAGATCCTATGGTACCATAACCTAATACTGGTCGGCTTGATCATTGCTAATGAATGTCATTTGTTATGTAACTACAACCAACAAGTTTGTTCACTTTATGAAATCGTTATTAGTTTTGTATAAATCGCCTTAATTGTTTTTGAAACCATCGTTATAACATCGAAAACATTTAGCACATATGAGTCACCCCAAAACAATTGAAAACAGTAAAATAGGGGAAAATGTACTCGCCTGAGAATGCTTAGAGGTCTTGAACAACAACCAAACAAAGCTAGAGGGAGCACGGAATCAGTCGGCAAATCTAAACTATATAAATAAACCGGACTTAAATCGGGAGATCGGATAGAATGAGGCTTGGTAAACCAAATGAGTGTTGGAACTCATATGATATGGTTTAACAAGGCCTACATACTACAATGAAACCAAACCTAAGTGCTTTCGACCCATCGCGACCCATTAAGGTAACATATGCTACTTTAACGTGTCGTGCGCGTGAAACGCGTTCGGACCGTCTAACTAGTCCTATGACAAGTGTTATATGCCTAAACATGTTACATAATCAGTTATGTGACAAAAGTTTAGGTTACATATGCTTAATTACCAATTATACATGAAAAGGGTATTCTGGTAATTTACCTAAGGCATATAAACTACCTATCATACAACTACTCAAACGATGTGACCATAGGGTATAACCTCAGAAGGTTATGCCCTATACTAGGGTCACCTAATGTATTTGGTCGGATCCTAATGATCGACCAAACTGGGTCGGGTTCGAAGGTATAGGCGATTTATTAGATCGCCTACCCTACGACCCTAGACAACGTGGTAATCAGTGGGCATAGTCCCAAGGGACTATGACCAACGTGATTACACTCACGTTGCGAAGTTCAAACGAACTTCGCATTGACCATTACTGGTCAACGCTGAAAGTCAAACAAAGTTTGACTTTCTGACTCGAAAAGCAGTAAAATAAGGAAAAGAACGAAAGAATACTTACGAAGGGTCCCCGAATGCTAACCCAGATCAAAATAGCTCAGGTATGAAACGAAGGTTCCAACTTAGAGCCCAAATGATCAGATTTGTGAGAAATGAAGTAAAGGGGGTGGGGTATTTATAGATTTCGGGTAACCGTTAAGATCGTTTCTTGAATAACGTGCCTTAATCGGAACCGTACACTTGTCGTAAAGTTGTGGTGTCCAGGAAGTTTGTTCTTATCCGCTGACTAGACGATAGGAAACGAGTGGACACGAATCAATCAGCTGCAACTTGCAAACAAAACATTGAATCTGGTCAGTTTTAGGCAGTCGCGTAGCACGACTGGTAAGTCTTTAGGGCTCGCGCTACGCGACACCCCTCCCTGTTCCAGAAATGTTTCATAAATGACAGGTTTAGTCCCTGCACGTGTTTAAGCCCTTTTTCGATGCGTTTGAGCCCCGTTGACCTCATTTCAAGGCTCTAAAATGAAGTTAAAGTATAGGGAATCTCAAAACATACTCAAAAATATGCCGGATGATGGTTCGTTTGGTCGTACGAACGCGATGTTCGCTTAATTACGACGGAATGCGCATAAGCGCGAAAAACGATCCAAATGACGCGACGAATGGATTTTTCTTAAGGCGAACACTAAAATAAAATGTAGTCATGCTTACATAAATTTTTGGATGTCCAGATGTATTCAGAACGTAAGTTATGCGCGAAAATGCAAACTTGTGCACTTTTTGACACTTTTAGTCCCTGAATGACACAAAAGTTTATTTTAGCATACCGAACACCTCAAAGCCTATTTCTAAGCTATGTGAAGGATATTTATGGTATGTTTAACTTATGGTCATGTTCCGGGATGTCTGTTACAGTTCAAATTGGCATACTTTCGCAGTTTGTCAACTTTAGTCCCTGTAAGCGATTAAACTTTGATTTCACCACACCAAACCTTCCAAAACTTATATCTAAGTTATGTATAGGTTATTTAAGGTATGTTAAGCCTATTTCACTATTCCGGAGTGTTCTTTGGATTAAACTGGTTATATTTACGCATCAGAGCGCGTATAACCCTCCAGAAAGCGATTTAAAGCTTAAAATCAAACAAGAGTTGATATGTGTAAAAGATACACATAATTTTACAAATCCCAAGTATGAAATATAATATTTCATTGGTTTGGTATTTGTTTGATGGCCGTGGAGGCACAGGTGTTACAAATAGATTTATTGCCTCGGGGAGTGTGCCACTAAAAATTGGTTTGAGCAATTTCCTCAATTTGATTATATATTTCATTTGGGCGACGATTACCTAGAAGTCCCCCGGAGCTAGAATCAAGTGTTTGTCTCGTGTGTGGCACCAACCCATTGTAGAAAGTGGATACTTGTTGCCATACCGCTAGACCGTGATGGGGACACTTTCTTAGTAGCTCCTTGAACCTTTCCCAAGTTTCATATAAGGATTCCCCATCCTCTTGTGAATATGTATTAATTTCAGTCATTAATTTAGCCGTTTTAGCAGGAGGGAAATACTTATATAGAAACTTTTGGGCTAGTTCATCCCAGGTGTTTACCGAGCCAACTGGGAGGGTGTTAAGCTAAGCCTTAGCTCGGTCTTTTAGTGAAAATGGAAACATTCGAAGGCGGATGGCGTCATTTGATGCTCCATTGATCCGAAAGGTATCACATATTTCTAAGAAATTAGTAATATGTAAATGGGGATCCTCGTCCGCAAGCCCATGAAAGGTTGCGGAGTTTTGAAGCATTTGTATCAAATGTGGTCGAAGTTCGAAGTTATTGGCTTCGACATTTGGTGCATTGATAGTGGCGCCGAGATTACCTACAGTGGGCCGTAGGTAATCCATGAGGGTACATTGGTCCGCCATTGGAAGTGGGTCCCCCAAAACTTTCTCTTGGTTTTTAGCTTTAAGTCTTTTTCTGAGAAAGCGTTCGGGTTCTTCTAGAGGTTCTTTTATGTCTCTACTAGAACTGGAGCTCATACACTACGTAGGAAGTTCGAATGCGGCGCCTGGGTTCCAAGTCCTGCAATAAAAACAGAAAAGAACGTTGGTCAGAAGGTTCACCACGGCCCCGTGCTCAGTGAACATGGCCTGTGGTCGGAAGTACAGCGATTGTTTTCCGGATCCCTGTTACTGGGGAGTTGGACACGGCCCCGTGTTACACCGACACGGCCCCGTGCTCAGCTCTCTGTAACTTGAAAAATAAAAACTGCTAGTGATAATGCTGGACACGGCCCGTGTCAGACCAGGCACGGCCCGTGCTGAGCTCTGCAGAAACTGAAAAATTAATAAAAATCCTAAAAAAATATAGAAAAATAAGAAAAAACTATTAGGCCGTTGATTCCTAACTTTCTTAAAATCCTTGTGTCCCCGGCAACGACGCCAAAAACTTGATGTGCGTGAAGTGTGTTATGGTTTTAATGTTTATTTTAAGCCCTTTTTACACTTTTTTAGCCAAGTTTTAAATTTATAAAACACGATATTTACTAACACTAAACACACATATGGGCAAGTGCACCCATCGTGAGCGTAGTATAGTGTTGGTAAGATACCGAGGTCGTCCAAGGACACAAGAGCTTTTAGTACCGGTTTATCCTCAACGTCTAATCAAATCAAAAAGTTAGAAAAAGGTTTTAAACTAGAAAAATAAAAAATAACTAAAATGCTGAAAATAAAATAAAAAGAAAAACAGATAGACAAGATGAATCACTTGGCTCCGACTCGTGTATAGTGTAACCTTTGATTATTTCCGCACTTTTGCACTTTTTAAGAGATTATCTTAGTTATTATAGTAGGCCCCTCTTTTGAAGGTGACGTTACCCTCAACCCAGTAGTTTGAGTCAGCAAGGATACAATCCTAAAGGGTCGGATTATTGAAAGATAATTAATTAAGTTATTAATGCATATTATGGTAGGCCCCTCTTTTGAAGGTGACGTTACCCTCGGCTAAGTAGTCTGAGTCAGCAGGGATATAGTCCTAAGTAGCCGGGTTAAAGTATTAATAGTATCTTACATATGAGGGGATCAAAGAGTTTGGACCCCCGCCATCCAATACCGTTAAGTATTGAAGGAGGTCCTACTAAATTTGACCCAGGTCCTTGCAGGATCTATACACTGAACAAGGCAAGACTTTTACCAAACCGTTCCTTTAACCCCCGACCAGGTAGCCAACATACCTCCATATAGACCGTGGAGATATGAATGGTGAAAATCTTTTATTTTATATAGACAGTAAAATAATGCCAAGACACCACGGACAAACGATAAGGAAAAATCACCTTCAACATAAGAAACTAGTTATTAAAGTCATTAATACATAACCAAGTAAAAAGTGCGAAAAGATTAAAAATAAAAAGTATTACACTAGACACTTTGTCTTCACCAAGTGATGTAAGAGACTTAGGCAAACATGGCCTTGATTGTCAAGAACTCTTACGATCAATCTTGGATCCCGAGACGACTCACACACTCTATGATGGACAATGGATGATGGTGGTGGATGATGGTGTTATGGTGGTGGTGGGTGGTGGGTGAAGTGTGAGAGAGGTGGTGTGCCAAGGGATGGTTTGCAATTGAGCCAAGCACTCCTATTTATATGATGAAAAGAAGCTCGGGCACAGCCCCATATTCATTGGGCACGGCCCCGTGTCCACATCCTTCTCTGTCTTCATTAATTGCATTTTGTCTGCATCAGTTGACCACGCCCCCGTGTCCACTGGGCACGCCCCCGTGTGCAGAAGTAAATCTGTACTATCAAGATTTCCCCAGATCCTGCGAATCTTAGAGTTGACCACGGCCCCGTGTCCGCTGAGCACGACCCCGTGGTGGGTGATAGAAGCTTCTACAGCTTTGTCTTTTCTGCTGGCACTTGGGCACGCCCCCGTGTTCACTGAGCACGGGGCATGTTCAGCCTTCTGTTTTCTTGTTTTGCTTGGGAAGATGCTGTCGTGGGGTCGGGCATGTCACGTTTGATCATTTTCTTGTATTTATGTTAGATTTAGCTGTCTTTTTGCTTCTTTTGTTAATTTGAGCTCATTTAATCCTGAAAATACAAAAGGAAGACAAAAGCACACTTTTTCCAACATTAGTACTAAAAAAGGGTTAGTTTTATGCCACAATTGATGTAATTTATATGTTGCATTTTGCACACATCAGTTTTAACCCAATGTTTTGTACTCTATGGGCTGTAATTTGATGGTTTTAAGTATTCCCATGGTTTTGAAAACCATGTGCCCACATGGAGGGTCAAGATCAAGGCACGAAATGCGAGAAACGATCCTAACGGTTCTCCGAAATCTATAAATACCCAAGCTCCCATTCCATTTTCCTCACACCTTGATCTGATTTTATGCTCTAAGTTGAAGCTTTATGCTTCATACCTGAGTATTTAGATCAAGTTATTCCTAGCTTGGACCCGTTGTAAGTTTCTTTCATGCTTTTATGCCTTTTTAAGCGTAAAAGTCAAACAGTGTTTGACTTTCTGCTTTGACCAGTCTATGGTCAACACGAAGTTTGTTTGAACTTCGTTACGTGAGCGTAATCACGATGGTTATAGTCTCTTGTGACTATACCTACTGATTACCACGCTATTTAGGTGTAGTGACGAGTCATAGTTTCGGTCAAAATGCGTATTCATGCGTATTTTACAACCAAACTATTCTTGGGTATCAAGACCCTTTGTCTTGATATCAAACTTGTTTTCTAACTTCGTTAAACATGTTTTAACATGTTTAGCTCGTCACTTTAGGTTTAGTGCTTATATAGGGTCGTAAGATAAGCGGTCTAAACAACCGCTTAGACTTTCGAACCCGACCCGTTTGGTCGATCATTAGGATTCGACCAAGCATTTATTGTGACCATAGTTGTATAGGGAATAACCTTCCGAGGTTATACCTTATGTTCACTTCGTTTAGTTAGTTGTATGATAGGTAATTTATATGCCTTAGGAAAATGACCAAAATGCCCTTTTTACGCATAAATTCATTTTAAGCATATGAAACATAAATTTTGGCATCTAAACTGATTAGGCAACATTATTAGACATGTTAAGGCATATAATACTTGTTATAGGACTAGTTAGGCGGTCCGAATGCGTTTTACGCGAACGACGCGTTAAAGTAGCGTAAGCTACCTAAACGGGTCGTAATGGGTCGTAAGCACTTAGGTTAGATTTCGATTTAGTATGTAGGATTTGTTAAACCATGTGATATGAGTTCCAATACTCATTTGGTTTACGAAACCTCATCCTATCCGATCTTCCGATTTAGGTCCGGTTTATTTATATAGTTACTTATATTAGGTGCCGATTGATTTCCGTGATCCCTCTAGCTTTGCTTGGTTGTTATTCAAGACTTCTAAGCACCCTCAAGTGAGTACATAGTCCCCTCTTTTACTGTTTTTCAACTGTTTTGGGGTGATACACATGTGCCTACTTGTTACTTTCGTGCTTTTCATGCTTTTATATTATATACTTACTATGTTCATTAGTACGTATATAGTACATGATTTCATTATGTTTTGCTATGTATGTTTTCTTAGCATGCTAGCACATTGATTTTCATGTTACATTTTGTTGCATATGTTCATCCAGCATATGGACATATTGTTTTACATTTTGAATTGTTTTGAACCGTTGAAATTGTTTGGATCTATGTGAACCTTTTGAATCTGATTGATTATGTGAACCGTTTGAATCTGATATTATGTGAACCGTTTGAAATCTGATTTGATTATGTGAACCGTTTGAATCTGATTGATTGTGTGAACCATTTAAAACTGTTTGAACCGTTTGGTTAGGGAAGTGATTAGGTAACGGGGCGGGTGTAATGTGTTAAAAGCATGGTGGATACGCCGCTGGTACTTCCTATATATAAGTGCTTTTAACACATTATATATCGTTGCGTTATCTAGATCACTTGGGCAAAGGTTATCAAAACAAAGTTATATTACAAGGTTTTTCTAACAATATTCGAGTTTTATTACAAAAACAATTTACGATTTGGGTTTACAAAACAAATGTTTTGAGTTAAGATTCATGGTATCGAGATTTTATAAATTATAACTACACTGTTTTGACTTGGTTATTTCAATTTACATTACAAACATTTTACAAAACTTGGTTTTCTAATTATCAATTAACAAAGGTGTTCAAGTTATTTTCAAAATATAAACGAGCCATGAATCTGACACTCGCATAAAACCTATGTACTCGCCGGCATTTTTATGCTGACGTATTTTCACATGTGTTTCAGGTACCTTAGTTGATGATGTTTGATGATGATATTGCTGCATGCTCACATAGGAATGGACGAGACCTTAGTGACTTAATAACAATGAAAGTCTATTTGTTCATGTTATGTTTCTAATTTCAATGCAATGTAATACATTTAATTCAATAAAACAAAACTTTTATCCATGCGTTTTGAAACAATGATTCTGTTACGACACTCCCCGACGTTTCCGCCGCAGTTTATTGTTTTAACGCGGTCGGGGTGTGACATGGAAGAATCTTCAAACAACGTTGATGTAAGTTTATTAATTCTGAACTTTCTTTTATCCATCATGGTTGAGCTTACATTGAAAATTAAAGGGAAATTTAAATTTAATTTTTTGCATTAATATTTAGAGCAACAATCATTTAATTTATCCTACGACAACAATAAAGCAAATACCTTACTCTTACTACCAATAGGTCAACATTGCCACATATAACTATAGAAATGGTTTCCATCACCAGGTTAATAATTGTGGTTTAACTTTCAAATTCGGCCTTCTTTCAAACGTATCAATATGTATTTTCTAACTAGAATGGAAATCGGTTGGTTTTGGATTATGTTTATTAAACCTCTCATTTTTAATAGCAATATGTATAATTGGTTTGGTTTGGTTTGGTTAATTCAGTTAATCGGTTATGGATTTCTATATGTATACATTTTGAACGTTTGATTTTGACAATCTAGAGTTGAAACCATCTATTTGGAATTCATTACGTTATATGGGGGATTACTTACTTTTTAATTTACAACTATCAGTTTGAAGTTGAAGCAAGACGCTTGCACACAATCGCTTTCCATTGATCTAAGTCAGATTCTGACGCTAAATACCTATGGTCATATATGTTTGATGAATGATCGAATTGCAGGTTTCTGTATCGGAAAACACTTCTGATTTACATTTGAGTGTTCTTAATTACGCATTTATTTGTTTTTTTACTATAGGTTATCAGTAACTTTAAAGTGGGAACAAAATACAGAAGCGTACACTTTGTTTAGGTAACCGAAATTTGGATTTACATATTGAGGTTGCGAGATAATGTTACCAAAAGGGTTTTGAGAAAGCATGTTAGGGAGTCACTTCTGGTTCAGAATGATGACATATTCTTCACTGCTATCAACAGTAAGTTAACTTTAACTCTTTACTATATTTTGTTGTAACATATAAAATTACTGTAATGCATAACAATGATGGATATGTGTTAGGTGTATCAAAGGGTAAAGAACAAGACTCGCTACAAGGACCAAACATCGTGCACAAGACGCATCTATTGTTAATAATGCTGGACATCCTTTTTTTCTATATATAGCTTTATAAAACGCATACGTAGACACTTTAAAATTTGTAACTAATAGCATGAAGGACTTGATATAAATGAAATACCCCGTAGCACCGCGGAGGGGTATCTTCTAGTTATTTAACAAAAATAATAATAAAAAAGAGGATCATCCTCAACACCCTAGGCCCATCCTCAAGGTGTGAGAATGACCCTCTGATCATGTGGCACCCTACGTGATGGATCATCCCCAAATGACTAGCCTTCTCCACATCCTTTAGTCTTGTAATCATACCTTAGCCCTAGGAAAATCATATTAAAATATGTCCTAATCGTACCTAAAAAAATATTTTATTTTAGTTTCAAGGGATGGGTCAAAATGTTTAACTAAATAGGTAAAATAGTTCAGGTAAAAATCAAATACAAATAGCTTTATCATATAAAACATACGAAAGACGTGAAAAGATAAAAAAAACGCGGTGGTATTTTCGTAATTATTTACTCGTAGAGTAATTATCAAAATTACCCTACAAATGATCTTGTAGGTGAATTTTATCTTGTAGGGTAATTTTGTAGAGTATCTTGTAGGGTAATTTTGATCCTCTAGGGTTATTAGTTTATTACGAGAAAAATAATTACGAAATGCCATGACGTTTTTTTACCTTTTCACGTCTTTCATACGTTTTGTAAGATAAGTCCATTTGTAGAAGATCTTTACCCAAATAGTTCAATATGAACACAACACCTTCTCTTTTAAGCTTTCTTTCTCTTTAGAATTGGTTTAGACTAAACATAATTGTGACAACTGGCGAATTCATGATAATGTCCATAAGAGCCCTAATTCTTGCATCTATTGTGATCATACGTTTTGGACTTAATTTATGCTAATTATGTCGTCTTATGCATAACAACACCATTCGCGTCACATCTCGCATTTGTTTTTTTTTTTTTAAATACTAGATCACACACTAGTTTGTTTGACACACACGACCGTTGGTGATAAACAATCGAATGCCCGGGAAGCATCGTAGAACTCTTTAATACGTGTAATGGTAAAGTTATATGTGTATACAATAAATATATATTTGATACTATTTGGTATTTTCATCACGTAGATTTGTAAATTATATTTACGATACACGATTAGCGTGACGCAAATATAAACATACTAGGTTATGGGCTCGTGTGACACACGGGTTTAACAAATAAAAATTATATAAAGGTTAAAAGTAAGTAATTGAACATAATGTTTATCAAAAAGAGGACAGAGTTCAAATGATAAGCATGAAAATTATGCATTTTTACTTATTCTTTTTCTAGTATTCATGCTTCTAATCAAATAAAAAATCAGTAATGTAACCTGAATTTTATATATCAAATAAATAGGCTTTATTTTGAGCAATTACTTGCTATTAAAGTTTGGTCACCACAACGACAATAGACATACACAAAACCACATGAGCAGCAAAACATGACAACATACATTCAACTGAATATACCATAAAAACCTTTGCAAGCAGCATGATGACCACATAAAGAGCATTTTAATGGAGGACGAACATAGTAACAACAAACAAACCAACTTTAAACAAACCAACTTTAGAATCCTCTAAACACATTTTAAAGAGAAAATGTTTAAATCACCACTGATAATCAACAATTATAATAGCAAGGACAGTAAAAACCTTTAAAGAATTGTACCTTTCACCATTTAATAAGGACAAGAATCTTACACCGTCCAGTTTAGAGCTTTTAGAGAATAATAAGCAACAAAATCAGTAAGCATGTAATTTTTAAAGTTATTAACATAGCAGTCCATTTGTCTGATATCTCGATCTCAGCATATATATCAAGAACATTTGTTAAAAACTGTCCGCGAGCTTCATCAACAGACTAACATGGATTGCCATCAAATAAGAAAATATATATGAATAGCAGTTGCTCTACTTCCCCTACTTGAGATCTAATATTCTAAAAGAAAAAAAAAAACTTCTTATGTAACCGTGTCTTAACAATTTACAATTCTCATTAAATAATCGACATCCTTCTTAACCAAAGTACATAACTTGAACTCTTTAAGTTGGAACCGTTAAAATTAGTCATCCAACTAATATTTACACAAATTGAAAGATATGCGCATTTAAAAATGTCCAATGCAACAACAATATAAATGTTGGAAAGTTTGAATTAAATGTTCCTTTACGTGCAAGGCAAGGAAACTAATTAAGGAGTGGATAATTATAATTATGATTATCATGTCCTAAAATAGATAGATTTTTAGCAATCCTAGTTATAATCTAATAGGTGTGTTCAGATTATAAATACCATGCTTTGGGTATTAGGGAATGGATGAAATCAAGTTTTGTGATAGTTTCTTGACATTAATAAAATTTTGGTGCTTAGCAAAGTTTTATTATTTTCTGATTTATTATTCCGTTCAATACCGATTCATCTTGAATAAATGATATGAACAAATAACCTACCATACAATCGCAGGCTCACAAATCTACAAGTACCATAAGTAGCATTTTTCTCACAAAAGATCCAACTGAATGCAATTTGCATACAGCAAAATGAATGATTATATATTTTAAAAGCGTTCATTACAAAACTAAATGACACATGTGAGACTTGCTAACCTTAAGTTACATAGAAAATGCAGGTAGTCACAACTTCATAATAAGCATTATTACATTAACAAACCTAATGTATCTTCTCTTTGGTTATTGGCATATGTCCAATTAACTTCGATAAGCCCGCAGAATCAAGATAATGAAATATTGACTTAGAAGTTAATATTATTAATACTGTTATGAATGCATCATAATGTGGTGACTCTCCACGTTCTGAACTCCCGTCTCTTTACTTACTCTCGTATTAATAATATGGCCTATATATAGAGGTCCTATGTATTTGATATGATATACACAATATTCTAAGAATTATCTCATTCTCCATATTTCTTTCTCTACATGATCTATGTTCTCATGTTTATCGTGTATATTGGTTGCTAATAGACCATTGTTTTATAACACGTTATCAGCACGAACGCTTTTAAAGTTGGATCATGTTATCGTAAGTCAAAGTGACCATCGTTATATCTTTATATCAGTTTTTTTACATCGATCTACAAGGAACCTGAAATCCATCAATGTTACACAAACAAGTTGTGTTTGAAAATCTCACATGAACAAAAATCAAGGTATGATTCAATTTCCTTTTCTTCTCCAATTTTCTATCAATGCAAACTTATTTGGTTTGGTATGAAAATATGAATATGAGATTGTGAAAGATTACCTCGAACCATATTTTTCTTGGAAGCTATTACATGTGAATGTGGTACTAATTTTAATATATATCGTAGATGTTTCGACTCTTGAATTATAATTCATTTGGTATACTGTTTGAAGCACATTATCACTAGTCCACTTTCTTACTAATTTTCTTTTGGAATTTATTTGAATTTAGTAATAGTAATATAACTTAAATTCCATCAAATGCAACTTACGAGGGTGAATGGAATATTATTATTTGTAAAATATAATCGAAAAGTATTAATTGTGAAATTATTTCTCATTAACCTCATTACAAAACGTTATTTATTTGAATTTATGTTTCTTTATTTTTTTAATTATTACTTAATTAGTTGAATTAAGAAAAAGGTTAATTAAAACTTATAATAAGTTAAGTTTACATTTATTATTATTATAAAAGTATAGAAACATCAGTGGTCTTAGACCGTGGGGTATGGTGGGGTGTGGGTTGGGGGCATGGTGCGACACGTGGAGTATGGGGCACCCAAGACCAAAAACCAATTTCAAAGGGGTATGGTGGGCATGGCTGGGGTGGCGTGGAAAAAAAGTCAATTTCAAAGGGCTAGTGCTCTTGGCCAACGAGGTTCCGCCATGTCATGTTCGTAGCCCCGCCCAACGCCCGGGCTGAAACCCCCGCCCAAGGGGGCATGCCGAAACCCAAGCCCACCCGGGGTGGTGACGTGGGCGTTTGTACCCAACCCACGCCCCAACCCCCGCCCCATACCCCATAGTCTTATTATGAAGTTATCTCATGTTATCTTTATTCATAATTATCATAATTAATATTATTAGTATTATTGTAATTAAAAGTTCAATATGAGTAGAAGTGTAAATGTATAACAATGCAATTGTTTAATGTGTACATATATAATAGGCTAATTGTTTAACTGTTTAATTGTTTTATTATCGGAAGATTATTATTTGCCACATTATAATAATATGATGTACAATTATGTTATCATGTAGAAATTGTATAATTTACATTGGTCGATGTTACCACATACATACTTATGTTTTAACTTCATAATCTTTTTTTTATTAATTACCTGAGAATTTAAATATTTGAAATGTTTGTATGAAAAATGTATGTTGTATGATATCCGTCATTCAATATTATGTGTTTTTAGGAAACTAATTTTTATTTCATATATGATTGTGTACATAGTTATCTTATATTATGGTTGAAAGCATGATGTATGTACATAGGTTTATTATCATAGTCATGTGTTCCTTTCTCTGAGTACAATTCATATATAGAAATGCTTCTTATATGATTTATATACTCGGCGACACTATATGATTAAAAACTTTATATTTGTTTAGAAAACCTATGTAATGTATCATAGAGTTATGCAGTTAACACATTATCGTAAGAAAAGATATAACGTGGATATATTACATTAAACGTTTTAACAGTGCTTTTAATATATTCTTCATATTAAACCATGATTAGTAAGGAAAATAAAAAATGTATATTTTATTATATTGTATTTGATGAGAAGGCATCTTATATCAATTATATATTGTACAATTTGACTTTGTACATTAATATGCCATTGTTTATGTATAGAGACAGTCTTCAATGAAGCAGCTAAATTAAAGTTGTATATATGATCACACGTTATAAACATGATTGAATAGTGATCAAGATTTATTTATAATATGACATTCAAAGTTTCAAACTCACTAAAGCTTATTGTAAATTTATTGGTGCTTGTAAGATTTTGGACTGATAAATCTTAATGATTTGGTCATATAATTGATGTTATGTGGTGAAAAGATAGTTATACATGTGGAATAAAACAATTTCCACTTGTCAAACCTCAAATGCGCTCTTGATATATAAGGTTTGAAACAGTCACCATGAAAGTTGTGTGACTCTATTCCATTCATTGAAGTGAATGTGATGATATACTGATTAGTATAATGGTCGTGATTATGTACATAGTGAGGAAATTGTAATGATGCGACCATGAAAGTTATAATCCATTCACTGAAGAGAATGTGATGAGAAAAATATATATCATAATCCATTGAGCAAAATAATTGTCACACCTCGACCGCGTCAAAACAACGAAACCGCGGCGGAAACGTCGGTGAGTGGAGTGGCAGAATTATTGTTTCACAACCATGGATTCAAAATGTTTCGTTTTACTGATTCATTAGATAATTTACATTGTCTTAAAACAAAACAAACAAGTTAAACATAGTCTATCATCATTATTAGATCACTAAGGCCTCGTCCAAATCCTATGTGAGCATGCATCCTAGCAATCAACATCATTCAACAACACCTGAAACATATGTAAAAACAAAGTCAACAAAGAAATGTTGGCGAGCACATAGGTTTTATGAGAGTGTCGGATTCATGGCTCGTTTACATGTTGCGATACCTCATTAGACTACAAGAGTCAAAAGTTTTAAAACCTTGTTTTGAAAAGTGTATAGTATTGCAACATAATTAACCAACTCAAATCAAATTGGTTATAGTTTATAAAATCTCGCAACCATGATTCTTAACCCAAAACATTTGTTTAAATCGACCACATTTGTAAATCACCTCGTTAATAAAACTCATATGGTTTATATCATTTAGAAAACATCGTTATGTGACATCGTTTTAACCTCGTTTACCCAAGTGAACTAAATAATGCCACGGAATGTAATATGATAACAACACTTATATATAAGAAGTACCAGCGGCGTATCTACCATGTCTTTATCATGTTACACCCGTCCCATTATCTAATCACAGCCCAAAACCAATCGTTTGTTCAATTTGTTTAACTTGTTTAAATCGTTTCAGTCGTTTAAAATCGTTTAATTGTTTGAAAATCGCTCTCATTTTAATTGTGAAAACTACTTTTGGTCGTCTCGCTAGTAACATCCAAACCTTCGCAACTCGCCTATTGCTATTCTCGCATTAACAAACCACCAAATGGTAAGTTAACAATCACAGATTCAGTCATTACCCACATACCCCCCCCCCACACATAACCATGGGTGCAGTCTGATAATGGGATTTGTCAGATCCTATGGTACCATAACCTAATACTGGTCGGTTCGGCCAAAACTAATGAATGTTATTTGTTATGTAACTATGCCCAACAAGTTTGTTCACATTATCAAAATCTTTATTAGTTTTATATAAACCATATTAATTCTTTTTGAAACCATCGTTAAAAACATCGAAATAATTTAACACATATGAATCACCCCAAAACAATCGAAAACAGTAAAATAGGGGAACTATGTACTCACATCGAAGTGCAAAGTATCCACAATCCAAAGAACTCAACAAGCAAAACAAAGAAATCAAGTAGCACCAAGAAATCGGATCACCTAGTTAATAAATCGACACCTAAATCGGAAGATCAGATAGAAGGAGGTCTTGTAAACCAAATGAGTATTGGAACTCATGTGATATGGTTTAACAAAGCCTACATTCTAAATCGGAACCTATCCTGAGTGCTTTCGACCCGTTACGACCCATTAAGGTAGCTTATGCTACTTTAACGCGTCGTTCGCGCAAAAGCGCGTTCGAGACGCCTAACTAGTCCTATGACAAGTATTATATGCCTAAACATGTTTAAATATGTTGCATAATCAGTTATGTGACAAAAGTTTAAGTTACATATGCTTAAAATCCAATTATGCATGAAAAGAGCATTTTGGTCATTTTCCTAAGGCATATAAACAACCTATCATACAACTAATTAAACTAAGTGGCCATAAGGTATAACCTCGGAAGGTTATTCCCTATGCAACTATGGTCACATAATATGCTTGGTCGGATCCTAACGATCGACCAAACGGATCGAGTTCAAAAGTCTAAGCGGTTGTTTAGACCGCTTGACTTACGACTCTATACAAGCACTAGACTAAAAGTGACGAGTTAAACATGTTGAAACATGTTTAACTAAGTTAGAAAACAGGTTTTGATATCAAAACAAAGGGTTTTGATACCCAAGAATAGTTTGGTTGCAAAATACGCATAAATACGCATTTTGACCGAAACTATGACTCGTCACTTCAACTAATCAACGTGGTAATCAGTAGGTATAGTCACAAGGGACTATAACCATCGTGATTACGCTCACGTTGCAAAGTTCAAACGAACTTTGTGCTGACAAAAGACTGGTCAAAGCAGAAAGTCAAACATTGTTTGACTTTCACGCTTAAAAACGCATAAAAGCATGAAAGAGACTTACAAGAGGTTCAAGCAAGGAAGGATTTGATCCAAGATACTCAGGTATGAAGCAAAGGCTTCAACTTAGAGTATAAACTCAGATCAAATGTGAGGATTGCAATGAACCATGATGGGTATTTATAGAGATTGGACAACCGTTAGGATCGTTCCTCGATTTACGAGCTTCAATCTTGGCCCTCCATGTGTACCCACTATTTTAACATTCTATGGGTGCCTAAAACCAGCTCCAAGTATGAAGAAACCATGTCCAAAAAGCCTGAAACCAGCTGCTGTTTGCAAAAACTGGGTTTCTGATCTGGGCAGCTCTCGCGCCCCGAGTAAGAATAGAGTTCATCTTACGCGCCCCGCCTAAGACAAGTTTGGCAGAATTACAAGTTTAGTCCCTGCAGGCCTAAAACTTGGTTTTCGATGCATTTTTGACACGTTTAAGCCCCGTTAACCCCATTTCAAGGTTCTAAAATTAAGTTAAAGTATAGGGAACTTAAAATATGCTCAAAAACATCTAGGATGTTGGTTCGTTTGGTCGTACGGTTGCGTTATTCGGGTAATTACGATGAAAACTCGAACGGACACAAAAACGATCCAAATTGCGCGACGAATGGATTTTTAGCATGCCAATCACTAAAATAAAACATTTTAATGATTACGTAAATTTTTGGATGTCCGGATATATTCAGAACGTAAGATATGCTTGAAAATGCAAACTTATGTATTTTTGACGCTTTTAGTCCCTGCTGATCAAGAAAGTTTATTTTTGCGCCCCAAACACCTCAAAGCCTATTTCTAAGCTATGTAAAGGATATTTAGGGCATGTTTAACTTATGATCAAGTTCTGGAATGTTCGATATAGAATGAATCGGCATACTTTCGCAGTTTGACACAAATAGTCCCTGCGATCGAATAGACTTGTTTTCAACACACCAAACCATCCAAAACTTATTTCTAAGTTATGTAAAGGTTATTTAAGGTATGTTAAGCCTATGGCACTATTCCGGAGTGTTTGTCGCGTTAAACTAACTGCGCTTACGCACCAGTTTGCGTATAACTTTCTAGAAAGCGATTTAAAGCTTGAAATCTAACTCGAATCAAATCGAAAAATCATCAAACACAAATACACATACAATAAAACCAAAACACATTGTTTTATTGATAATTGATATTGTTTTACATTATACATCTATTACAGAGCACAGTTGTCACAGTCTCCCCTACTTCAGGAAATTTCGTCCCGAAATTTTAACTAGAGGAAGCTTGTGAAAACAAATGCGGATATTTCGCCTTCATTTAATCCTCACATTCCCAAGTAAACTCTGGGCCATGTTTGGACTCCCAGCGAACCTTGACCAATCGAATTCGCTTGTTCTTCAACTGCTTGATTTCACGGTCCACTACCTCCACAGGTTTCTCGACAAAGTGCATCGTTTCATCAACTTGAATTTCGTCGAGTGGAATATGAAGATCAGTATCGACCAAACATTTTCGCAAATTGGACACATGGAATGTTGGGTGAATATTCCCAAGCTCTGGAGGTAGCTCTAATCGATAGGCAACCTTTCCAATTCTTTCAACAATCTTAAATGGTCCAACATATCGAGGTGCAAGTTTTCCTTTCTTTCCGAATCTCACCACTCCCTTCCAAGGTGATACCTTGAGTAGGACATGGTCTCCGATTTGAAATTCTAAGGGCTTGCGTTGCATATCCGCATAACTCTTTTGACAGCTTCTAGCTGTCACTAGATTATCGCGAATCTTCTTGATTTTGTCTGTTGTTTCCAGAATGAGCTCAGGTCCAGTAAGCTGAGCTTCACCGATCTCATTCCAACAGACAGGCGAACGACATTTTCGACCGTAGAGAGCTTCGAATGGTGCCATATTAATGCTAGCATGATAACTATTGTTGTAAGAGAACTCGATCAACGGAAGATGAGAATCCCAATTACCACCAAAGTCTATCACGCATGCTCTAAGCATATCCTCCAATGTTTGAATAGTCCTCTCAGATTGTCCACCTGTTTAGGGATGATAAGCAGTGCTTAGATTTAGTTGGGTTCCCATAGCAGATTGCATGGTCTTCCAAAAAATGAGATGAAAATCGAGCATCACGATCAGATATGATATCCAAAGGAACACCATGTCGAGATACAATCTCATCAACATAAATCTTTGCAAGTTTATCAGCAGATAGATCCTCGCGAATCGGTATAAAATGAGCTGTCTACGTTAATCGATTGATAACAACCCAAATAGCACCGTGACCTTTAGACGTACGTGGTAACTTAGTGATGAGATCCATCGCAATGTTCTCCCACTTCCATACCGGTATCTCTGGTTGTACAAGCAAACCAGAAGGTCGTTGATGTTCAGCCTTGACTTTGAGACAAGTTAGGCATTTCGATACATACAAGGCAACATCCTTTTTAATACCAGGCCACCAAAACTGAGTACGAAGGTCCTTATACATTTTATCAGCACCAGGATGGATAGAGTATCGAGACTTATGAGATTTGTCCATCACTAAAGTGCGGAGATCATCTTGTTTCAGATCCCATAACCGATCCTTGAAATAGAGTAACCCGTCGTCTTTCGTCTCGAGTTTAAGCTCAAGTTGAAGCGGTAGTTCATATTTCATTAAACCTTTGGTTACACATGATCGTTGAGCTTGAAGGACACGAGATTTAATATCAGATAGAGTTCGAACAGAATGAAGCTTGACTCGCTCCTTTCGGCTAAGCGCATCGGCTACAACATTCGCCTTACCAGGATGGTAGCGAATTTCGCAATCGTAGTCGTTCAATAGCTCAACCCAGCGTCGTTGCCTCATGTTCAGTTCCTTCTGATTGAGAATATGCTGGAGACTTTTGTGGTCTGTGAATACTACACACCTCGTTCCATAGAGATAGTGTCTCCAGATTTTGAGAGCAAATACCACAGCTCCTAACTCAAGATCATGAGTCGTATAGTTATTCTCATGAACTTTCAGCTGTCTTGACGCATACGCTATGACTTTGCCTCGTTACATAAGAACGCAACCAAGGCCCAGATTCGAGGTGTCACAATAGACAACAAAATCATCGTTTCCCTCGGGCAAAAATAGAATAGGAGCATCACATAGCTTCTGTTTCAGCGTTTGGAACGCTTCTTCTTGCTTAGGTTCCCACTCAAAAGGCTTATTCTTTTGAGTCAAAGCAGTGAGAGGAACCGCGATCTTGGAGAAGTTTGAAATGAAACGACGATAATATCCAGCGAGACTAAGAAAAAAAACGAACTTCTGTTGGTGTCGTTGGTGTATTCCAATCCTTAATTGCAACAATTTTGGAAGGAACTACATGAATACCCTGCTCGTTAACTATATGACCCAAAAACTGAACTTCCTTAAGCCAGAATTCACACTTGGAGAATTTAGCAAAAAGTTGTTCCTTCTTCAGGAGTTCCAGAGTCAAACGAAGGTGTTCCTTGTGATCGGCTCGAGACTTCGAATAGATGAGAATGTCGTCAATGAACACGATGATGAACTTGTCTAAATAAGGTTTACAAACCCTATTCATTAAGTCCATGAAGATAGCTGGGGCATTCGTCAAACCAAAAGGCATGACAGTAAACTCGTAGTGCCCATACCTTGTGTGGAAAGCAGTTTTGGGAATATCATCTTCGAGAACACGAAGCTGATGATACCCAGAACGTATATCGATCTTGGAGAAACAAGAAGCACCTTGCAATTGATCAAAGAGATCATCGATTCATGGTAGGGGATATCGATTCTTGATGGTAAGCTTTTTAAGCTCACGATAATCGATACACATTCGAAATGATCCATCTTTCTTCTTCACAAATAGGACGGGAGCGCCCCAAGGTGAATAACTTGGTCAGATGAATCCTTTATCAGATAACTCTTGAAGCTGTTTAGATAATTCTTGCATCTCAGATGGTGCAAGACGATAAGGTACTTTCGCAATCTGGTTGGCATTAGGAAGAAGATCAATATGAAACTCGACTTGACGAACTGGAGGCAAACCAGGCAGTTCATCGGGAAACACCTCTGGATAATCTCAGAGAATCGGAATATCTTGAATACGCTTGCTCTTGCCTTTCTCCTCGGTCACATGTGCCAGAAAAGCAATATATCCTTTTCGTACACGACATAAGTTTCAATCCACCAGATGGTTTCTCGCCACGAACCTCTAGGACTTCACCAGACGACAGAGGAATACGAACAATCTTATCGAAACAAACCACCTCAGCATGATACTTAGCTAACCAATCCATCCCTACGATAACGTCGAAACTCCCAAGTTGCATCGGTGTGAGGTCAATAGGAAAATGATGGTTATCGAGGTTCAACTGACAATTGCGAATAACAGAATCGAGTACAAGAGGTTTACCAGTAGCAACTTCGACAGATAAGGGTTTCCTCAGTTTAGTTCTAGGTATTGCAAGTAAAGGCTCAAAAGATAATGAAACAAAACTTCTATCGGCACCAGAATAAAAAAGAATAGATGCAGGTTGATGGTTAACAAGGAACGTACCATTAACAACCTCATTATCAACACGCGCCTCGTTTGCATTCAAATTATACGCTCGTCCACGAGCGGGATTAGCGTTTGCAATGGCGTTCGGATTTTCATTCGCGTTCACTAACCTCGGGCAGTTGTTGCGGAAGTTACCAAACTCTCCGCAATTGTAACACGAGCCAAGTGGGAATCTAGCAGCATTCCCCTGAGCCTGTGCTGGATTCTGCGCAGCTTGATTATGACCCAAATGACAGATGTCGGCCAAGTGCCCAAGTTTACCACAATTAGTACACTGTTTGCAAGCACGTTGTGCAACATGATGACCGTTGCACCTTGTACAGTGAGGTGCAGTACCAGCATATTGCTTCTTCGCAGCAGGTCGTGCTGGTGGGTTCTGAGCATTCTAATTCATGATATCAAAATTCTGGGAAGCCTTGCGCTTCCTCGACCTCTTTGAAGACTCACCCTTCTTCTTTCCCTTACCTTTACTCTTCTCCTTGTCTTGAGCTGCATCAGCTGACTGCTTCTTATCACCCTTGCGGGTCAGTTTCCCTTTTCTAACCCGAGACTCGGTCAGAGTAGCGTCCAATTCGATCGCTTGACGAACAGTAGTAGGATTACTGCCCGTCACAATGTCTTGCACAGAATCGGGTAAACCATCGATATACCTCTCAATCGCTTTCTCCAATGGGGTAACCATGGTAGGACACAACAAAATCAGTTCCTCATAACGATCCGTGTAAGCACGGTGTTCTCCCCCATCTTGTTTCAGATCATCGAATTCTCGCTCCAAAGCCCGAATCTCGTGATGGGGACAGAACTCTTTCATCATGAGAGCCCGAAGCTCTTCCTAGGTTTGTGCCATCACCACTTTGGCACCCCTATCACGCATCACACCGTTCCACCACGTAAGAGCACGCTTCTCGAACACACTTGATGCAAACTCAACCTTACGCTCATTCGGACATTGCACATGTTTGAATGTGCTCTCCAAACTCTCGAACCACTGCAGGAGCGCAGTTGATCCTTGAGACCCAGAAAACTTCAAAGGTTTAGCTGCATTGAAATTCTTGAAACTAAACTGAACATTATTGTTATTGTTGTTGTATAATTGATGGATCTGGGTTACTATGTTCGGAAGCACAGTAGCCATTTGCTGAGAGACAAGGGCTGTGATTTCTTCATTGGATAAAGGTTGTGCATCTCGTCGAGGAGGCATTTTCTAAAAGGAACAAGGAAACATGAGAAACGAGTGAGGTCGACAATTGGATAAACAAAAGAGGTATTGAAAAACATCAACAAGACATAAGGAAGGCGATTATTTGTTCGTTACTTTGAACAAACAAACGACACGCGGTGACTAATCAAAGTAAATGGGTCAATATAATATATCGCGAAGACATGCTTTAGCCTATAAGTGGACACTCACCCCAAGAGTTCCCAGGTAAGAGTGACTGGTCCGATTATGTGGATTTGTACGAACACTCTAGCCTTAGACAGAAAACTCAGGATACAGGCATCCACTCTTCCAGATTGCACGTGTTGACACTATAAGCCCCAAACTTTGACGAGATTTGAAAACTTAGAGGGTTCAAAACCTTATAAGAAATCATCCTAGAACAGATGATTGATTTTCAAAGCGGATTTGTTATTGTGTTCTCGTTGTGGTTATCACCTAAGGATAGGTGACGGTATTGTTTTAAAAATCTAAACACAAGTAAACTTGTGTTAGGGTCCTAGAAAAGTTATAGTCTAGGTCAAAGCATTACTAATAACCTAATTCCCTATAACCATTGGCTCTGATACCAACTCTTCTGTCACACCCCGACCGCGTCAAAACAACGAAACCGTGACAGAAACGTCAGGGAGTGGAGTGGCGGAATTATTGTTTCACAACCATGGATTCAACATCATTCAGCAACACCTGAAACATATGTAAAAACAAAGTCAGCAAAGAAATGCTGGCGAGCACATAGGTTTTATGAGAGTGTCAAATTCATGGCTCGTTTACATGTTGCGATACCTCATTAGACTACAAGAGTCAAAATTTTTAAAACCTTGTTTTAAAAAGTGTATAGTATTGCAACATAATTAACCAACTCAAATCAAATTGGTTATAGTTTATAAAATCTCGCAGCCATGATTCTTAAACCAAAACATTTGTTTAAATCAACCACATTTGTAAATCACCACGTTAATAAAACTCGTATGGCTTATATCATTTAGAAAACATCGTTATGTGACATCGTTTTAACCTCGTTTACCCAAGTGAACTAAATAATGCCATGGAATGTAATATGATAAAAACACTTATATATAAGAAGTACCAGCGGCGTATCTACCATGTCTTTATCATGCTACACCCGTCCCATTATCTAATCACAACCCAAAACCAATCGTTTGTTCAATTTGTTTAACTTGTTTAAATCGTTTCAGTCGTTTAAAATCGTTTAATTGTTTGAAAATCGCTCTCGTTTTAATTGTGAAAACTACTTTTGGTCGTCTCGCTAGTAACATCCAAACCTTCGCAACTCGCCTATCGCTATTCTCGCATTAACAAACCACCAAAGGGTAAGTTAACAATCACATATTCAGTCGTTACCCACATACCCCCCCACACATAACCATGGGTGCAGTCTAATAACGGGATTTGTCAGATCCTATGGTACCATAACCTAATACTGGTCGGTTCGGCCAAAATTAATGAATGTTATTTGTTATGTAACTACGCCCAACAAGTTTGTTCACATTATCGAAATCGTTATTAGTTTTATATAAACCATATTAATTCTTTTTGAAACCATCGTTAAAACATTGAAATCATTTAACACATATGAATCACCCCAAAACAATCGAAAACAGTAAAATAGGGGAACTATGTACTCACATCGAAGTGCAAAGTATCCTCAATCCAAAGAACTCAACAAGCACAAGCAAAACAAAGAAATCAAGTAGCACCTAGAAATCGGATCACCTAGTTAATAAATCGACACCTAAATCGGAAGATCGGATAGAATGAGGTCTTGTAAAACAAACGAGCATTGGAACTCATGTGATATGGTTTAACAAAGCCTACATTCTAAATAGGAACCTATCCTAAGTGCTTTCGACCCGTTACGACCCATTAAGGTAGCCTATGCTACTTTAATGCGTCGTTCGCGCAAAAGCGCGTTCGAGACGCCTAACTAGTCCTATGACAAGTATTATATGCCTAAACATGTTTAAATTTGCATAATCAGTTATGTGACAAGAGTTTAAGTTACATATGCTTAAAATCCAATTATGCATGAAAAGGGCATTTTGGTCATTTTCCTAAGGCATATAAACAACCTATCATACAACTAATTAAACTAAGTGGCCATAAGGTATAACCTCGGAAGGTTATTCCCTATGCAACTATGGTCACATAATATGCTTGGTCGGATCCTAACGATCGACCAAACGGGTCGAGTTCAAAAGTCTAAGCGGTTGTTTAGACCGCTTGACTTACGACTCTATACAAGCACTAGACTAAAAGTGACGAGTTAAACATGTTGAAACATGTTTAACTAAGTTAGAAAACAGGTTTTGATATCAAAACAAAGGGTTTTGATACCCAAGAATAGTTTGGTTGCAAAATACGCATAAATACGCATTTTGACCGAAACTATGACTCGTCACTTTGACTAATCAACGTGGTAATCAGTAGGTATAGTCACAAGAGACTATAACCATCGTGATTACGCTCACGTTGCAAAGTTCAAACGAACTTTGTGTTGACCAAAGACTGGTCAAAGCAGAAAGTCAAACACTGTTTGACTTTCACGCTTAAAAACGCATAAAAGCATGAAAGAGACTTACAAGAGGTCCAAGCAAGGAAGGATTTATTCCAAGATACTAAGGTATGAAGCAAAGGCTTCAACTTAGAGTATAAACTCACATCAAATGTGAGGATTGCAATGAACCATGATGGGTATTTATAGAGATTGGATAACCGTTAGGATCGTTCCTCGATTTACGGGCTTCAATCTTGGCCCTCCATGTGTACCCACTGTTTTAACATTCTATGGGTGCCTAAAACCAGCTCCAAGTATGAAGAAACCATGTCCAAAAAGCCTGAAACCAGCTGCTGTTTGCAAAAACTGGGTTTCTGATCTGGCCAACTCTCATGCCCTGCGTAAGAATAGAGCCCATCTTACGCGCCCCGCCTAAGACAAGTTTGGCAGAATTACAAGTTTAGTCCCTGCAGGCCTAAAACTTGGTTTTCGATGCATTTTTGACACGTTTAAGCCCCGTTAACCCCATTTCAAGGCTCTAAAATGAAGTTAAAGTATATGGAACTTCAAATATGCTCAAAAACATCTCGGATGTCGGTTCGTTTGGTCGTACGGTTGCGTTATTCGGGTAGGTACGACGAAAACTCGAACGGACGCAAAAACGATCCAAATTGCGCGACGAATGGATTTTTAGCATGCCAATCACTAAAATAAAATATTTTAATGATTAGATAAATTTTTAGATGTCCGGATATATTCAGAACGTAAGATATGCGCGAAAATGCAAACTTAAGCACTTTTTGACGCTTTTAGTCCCTGCTGATCAAGAAAGTTTATTTTTGCGCACCAAACACCTCAAAGCCTATTTCTAAGCTATGTAAAGGATATTTAGGGCATGTTTAACTTATGATCAAGTTCCTGAATGTTCGATATAGAACGAATCGGCATACTTTCGCAGTTTGACACAAATAGTCCCTGCGATCAAATAGACTTGTTTTCAACACACCAAACCATCCAAAACTTATTTCTAAGCTATGTAAAGGTTATTTAAGATATATTAAGCCTATGTCACTATTCCGGAGTGTTTTTCGCGTTAAAATGACTGCGTTTACGCACCAGTTTGCGTATAACTTTCCAGAAAGCAATTTAAAGCTTGAAATCTAACTCGAATCAAATCGAAAAATCATCAAACACAAATACACATATAATAACACCAAAACACATTGTTTTATTGATAATTGATATTGTTTTACATTATACATCGATTACAGAGCACAGTTTTCACAATAATTTCCATCGTTAAATATCATTGATTGTTAAAGAATATATATAAAGTTTGAAACAACAACCATGAAAGTTCTATGGTTCTAATCCATTCCCTGATGTGAATGTGATGATATAATGATCAATTCAAAGGTTATGATCATATACATAACTAAGAAAATTGTAATGATGCCACCATGAATGTTGTATGGGTATAATATATTCCTTGAATAGAATGTGATGATATAATAATTGGTGTAAAGTTCGTGATGATGGTAATTGAGGAAATTGTTAGGATGATCATGTAATAAGATAAACCATGTTAATAGTGCAATGAGTATACAATGATCGTTATAAAGGTCATGATCATGGTAACTGTGGAAATTGTAGTAATCCTCATGTTGACAACCATTTTAATATTAAAACTGACCACAAAAAGTGGAACACTTAGGGAATGATTATACGAACATAAAACATGGGAAACATGTTATACCATGAATGTTGAAATAATATTACATTATTCTCTCATACTTCCTATCGTGTATTGAACAAACACGATTGCAACTAAAATATATACGATCATAAACCAGAAGTTTATGGATTGTGATTATATAATTCAATGGCATGACTGGTCAGACCATCCCGAGTTATTGATGATGTGAAACATATTGAAGAACTGGAAGGAACTGGAAGATTTTTCAAGATAATTATTAGCATGTAATGTTTGCTCTCAAGGGAAATTATATATTTTCAAAATAAACGAGGGTGTGTGTACCTAAATATTCTGGAAGCGATTAAAGGATATGCATATCCCAACATGATATCATTTAGTTTTTTTAAATCAATGCATCGTCTAAATGGTTATCAAATCCACAACCTGAAGCTTGTGTGATTGTGGCTTAGCTAATGTGATAGCAAGCACACTAATCCAGATTAGTATATTTATTTGATAATAGTAAATTTGATTCCCAAGTTATTAACGGTTATTGGAATAAGTGTTTTCAATTCCCTTTTGGGGAGCGTCTTGAATACATCCCTAATTTTGAGCTTCATGTTACTCCTACCAAGAAACATGTCAGGTAAGGGCATCCCGATTAGATTAAATGGGATGAGAGTTTCTCATTTCGAATCTGTAAAATCAGAATTTCGATCAAATCACACACCGCAGTATACTAGGTCTTCTAATTCGTTAAGAGGTTTATATAAAAGATTCACAATATAACTAGGAAGACGTTTCAAATACCACACATGCATTACGGGGTATGCGAGTTTGATGTAGCCCATTTGATATCTTCGTATCCGAGAATGAACAAACTTTGTGATCACTAAACGTCAACTATTGGTTACAAAGCCAATAATCATGAGAGAAGCAAAAGTTCATTTAGGTACATGTAATTTTATATATAGTACCATCAATTCAAATCAAGCCAATAAGTTAAAGTTTTCCCCATACAGTTGGTTTTTGGTCAGGAACCAAATATGTCTCATCAAAGATTTTGGTTATGCGACATATATTGAAACTCATCCACCACACCGCACAAAGATGGGACTTCTAAAAAGTTTGATAATATGTTGGGTTAGTATAAATAATCGTCTATGATTAAATACTTAAAGTCATTAGTGAAAATTCGTTTATGGCTCATTGGTTTTCACTTTAATGAATGAATGTTCCCAACATACGGGGGAGATGACAAGCAGTTGGAAAGTGAAAAGTGAAATGAATTATCATGTCATCTTGATCCTCAGACTATAAACTATGAACTAGAAGTTTAAAGTATAATTCATTTACCAATATTAAGGAACAAATTACCAGACAAGTCACATAATCAAAGCTTATGCTCAAGTTATATTTGTGTCCCAAGAAGACAAACACATATTTTTATAATGAGTCTATTGCACGCCTAAAGCGTGGTAGACTAGTTGATTCCAATAATAAAATTCCTCGAAAATTGGAGCAACTAATTAAGATGGTTAAGTCGAGGTTATAGTAATAAGATCTTGATGTGCTGAATGCGGTCTATAAAAACTAACCTAATCTAGACACCCTTGTTTTAAATTTATAAACTAAGACTCTCTAAATGCAAGACCACTGATAGGAAAGTGTATCTATCATACGTAGTAAAGCCTAATGAAGTCCGAGTATCGAACCCACGAGACACTAGCAACGCTATACTAGACACTGACTCAACTAATTACTTAACTGGTTTATTTGATTTGATTGGATTTTGGGGTTTTAACTAATAAAACTAAAGGAATTAACTAAGACGAACTAGACTACCTAGACACAGGCTGAAGGATACTAAGGTGAAATCAAGGATGAGAAAGTACTACCCAGGTTTGGAATCCTATTCGTGACTATCGGTTTTCTCTCGGCACTGGTAACTATGATGGAACCAGCTTCTAGTAATACGACACTGTAAGACTAAAGATAGGTTGAATCTCCTCCCAGTCTCATCAACTTCTCCTAAGGTCTAAAGGTCAAATAAAGCTCACTAGTATGGGTTGGATCACCTCCCGGTCTCTCCAACAATACTAAAGTACCCAAAGACTAGATCTCCTCCCGGTCTCACTAGTCACAATACACCATAGAGTGCACGAGGTAACCTAAAAACACTTGACAAGACTTAGGAAAACAAATAATACTAGGCCACTTAGACAGATCTCCTCCTGGTCTCACTGCACCTAAATACCTAGCACCAAAGACAAACCTAACTATCTATCTCCTTTCGGCCTCAAGAATAGATAGAACACTAAACTCCTCTAAATTATCAAACAAAGTTCCTATGGAATTCTAGCTAGGAAAACCATAAACTAGTTACAAACACACAGTAGGTAACCTAACATACATCTATACATGAAAGACATTCCACAAAGACACATGAGGAACGATTGAACGACAAAAAATTAGAGTAAAGTATGCACACACATCTAGCCAATTATTATTAGGTCGTTTACATTAATATTAAACCATCAATAAATTACCAAAACTGAGAAATTACTGATTAAAAACGAATATTCATCACAGACCTGAGTAGAAAAATAACTAGCCAATAATCATAGTCAAGAACAATAAATATGTCTCAAACAGTAATGAAAACATGTTCATAGAGTCTAATAACACAAAGTAAATTAAACCAAACTAACAGGTTTATGAACTGAACTGGGATGCCGTTCCTTAGCCTTGAATCTTGAACTAAGCTTTTTTTCCTCTTTGAAAACCTTCCGCCGTCGAACAGAATGTTGTTATTCCTTTTTTCGTCTCAGTGTTCGTTGAATATCTTTTTCCAATATTGCGGCTCCTCTAATACGTATTTGATTTGGTTTATAATACGTGTTTCACAACTCTCATCAAATGGGCTGCTGGCTAGTCGCTTAACAACAGGCCCGAAGCCTTCTTAATAAATAAATCAGCCCAAGAGTAATAGTAGAATTAGGACAATGGCATTATGTTGTAATTATTGAATTTCATTAAGACCATCTTTGTAATTCTATACATTCTTTAAATCTTGCATCTTCCAACCTTTTCAATTAATCGTCATCCAAAAATTTGCCTTCCAACTAAATGGTACCAACAGTCATCCAAAAATTTGCCTTCCAACTAAATGGTACCAACAACAAAAGAATTATATGTGGTCAACGAAAATTAGAGCTGATCAACAATACCAATTCACTTCATCTTCACTTTTTGTCTTGACATTTTGCAACGAAAAAAGAATTATATGTACATGAACTAGTTTTTGCCCCGCCCGCGTTGCGGGGCAATAAGCCGAATATTTCTCTCTCATAGCATCTATGTCTGTACAGAGGGCAAAATCGTAATTATATTTTGAACGAGAGGCGAAATCATAATTTTAAACTGAGAGCAAAATCATAATTTTGAGCTAAGGGCAAAAACATAATTTCATTTTGAACGGTGGGCAAAAGCGTAATTTTGAGCTAAGGGCAGAATCGTAATTTTGAGCTAGAGGAAAAAAACAACATTTTATTTTGAGCTGGGGCAAAAACGTAATTTTAAACGGAGGGCGAAACCGTAATTTTAAACTGGGAACAAAATTAAAAGTGAGTTTTTGAACGGAGGGCAAAAGCATAATTTTAAGCTAGCGGCAAAATTATAATTTTATTTTGAGCTGGGGGCAAAAATGTAATTTTAAACAAAGGACGAAAGCGTAATTTTAAATTGGGAATAAAATTAAATTAAAACTGGGCTGGTCCAATAGGGAAGTGCCAGACAAATTTTGAACTGTGGGAAAAAGTCGTAATTTTAAACGGAGGGCGAAACCGTATTTTTAAACTGGGAACAAAATTAAAAGTGAGTTTTTGAACCGAAGGCAGAAACGTAATTCTAAGCTAGGGGGAAATTATAATTTTATTTTGAGCGGGGGGCAAAAACGTAATTTTAAACGAAGGATAAAAGCGTAATTTTAAACTAAGAATACAATTAAATTAAAAATTAGCTATTCCAATAGGGAAGTGCCAGGTAAGCTGCCTGGCACTATTCCCTCAAGTTGTGTTTTGTATATGTAGGAAATTATTCAACTTTCAGCATAATGACACTTCTAGTCCCTCGACTCTTGTGAGCTATTTTTAAATAGCATTCACCTTTTGCAGTTTAGTCCCTTTGATTTATTCCACACTCCCGCTTTGTTGTTTATTTATCCGTTTAAGCTCGTTTATTTTCCTTTTTCACACCGGGACCTGTAATAATAATAAATAATAAAATATATGTCTAAATATTATAAAAATGAATCTAAACTATTAAAATAATATATAAAATACGCAAGGAAAATAAGATGCGTTTGCAACACATCAAACATCCCCACACTTAAACATTTTTCGTCCCTGAAAAATATGCAACGAAATCATAACTAGGATAGATGGTTTCCAAAAATTAGATTAATTCCTTAAAAGACATAAACACGTATAAACCACGATTACCGGTATTGTCATCTACCTAAACCCAACCGTCAACTCATTAAGCCCATTTCATGCTAGCATTATGTTCAAATTAACAATCAATCAAAGGGTCTCACACTCAAGATCCACAAATCCACCTAATCCCATATTAAGCTTATAATGTAAAGATTAAAAAATCTACCACTTTATATAAATAATCTTTATGTATTTAAAATTAATTTTTTTATGGAATGATGGATGATGATGAGCTTTGGCAATTTTTTTATGTTCAACTCAGAGGGCATTATCACCAAGTCACTATCCCAGTGGGAAACACCATGAGCCTCACATTTTTTCTTCAACTTCCACCTAGCGGGTATACCTCACCCGAGTCACCATCCCAGTGGTTAATACCATAGGCTTCAGTTATATATTCTTTTAATTAGCTCAAATAGATGGATGACGGAATTTTTTTTAGGCGCCACCAGAATCCTGTTTATTCTCATAAAAAGGATAAGCAGCTCCAAAAACACCCGAATGGAGATTGAGTATGGGTGGTACAATTCAAACATACATAAACAAAAACAAGAAAAAACCAAAGCAGTACCTATAACAACCCTCCTAAATATTTCCGACACACTTAATATATTTATAATATCCCTATACTCCTTAAAATTTCACCCCGTATACGATAAATAGCCCTTAATACCTTTATATAATTAAAATAAAAATAAAAACAAAATAAAAATGTCGCTCGCCGGCCGCGAAGACCTTGTCTTCGGGCTACGCGGGGCGCGTCAGGTTAACCACCAGGCCACTCCCGGTGGTGCCACGTGTCACGACGCGTGTGGAAGCTATGGGTCGAATCAGCCAAGCTAGGGCCTACCCTAGCTGGCCTCGCGGGCCGCGAAGACCATAGCGGACGTCTTCGCGGGGCGCGACAAACTCAAAATCAGGCCCTATAAATAGAGGCCATAGGCTGTTCATTTCAGTCGTTCATTTCTTTGATTCTCTCTCAAATTTCTGCATAGTATACATAATTTCCGGGCATAATACCCCCCTAAATAATGAAGTTCTGCCTCGTTGTAACTATTATAACCCCCTATTACGTATTAGATACGCTGCCCGATTGATCTAGTGCTCCGTAACGGCTGTCGAGGTTTTACCCGACGTAGTCGTTGGAGTTCAGTCTCGGGGAGGGTATTACTTATGTAAATATTGGGTTATGATACTAACGCATGTGCATTATTTAAATTATTATATTATAATCAGGAAAACATCAGGAAAAGTCTAAACTAGCAATGTGAGTAATCTCCTTTCTGTAAACCTTTTTGCAAACCGTTTTCACAAAACCTCAATGCTTTACATTATGATTAAACAGTGATTGAGTATTTGTAATTCTACAATTATCGTCGGTATGTTGGGGTTTTGTATACAAAATTTGTTACTACACAGTGAGTAGTAATGTAACACCCCGAAAACGGGATTGGAAATTGAAACACGTTAATAATAATGAACAGGTAAAATACTGTTAGTGGTAAAATTAACCCGGTGAATATTAGGATTTAAACAAATAATCCTAATATTAATTAAAAAGGTGAATAAAAGCTTTGAGAAAAGTAAGTTTATAAGAAGCCCGAGTTAACGGGACTTAAAATAAAACGGGTTATAACTCCCGGAACCCACTAAATAACTAGGAATATCAACCAAGTTAGTTAAGTGTTTTAAAATAATGAAGGAACTTGATGTAGTAACCTTTATAAATCTGGGTAAAGTTGAGGGACCAAAATGGTTAAAATGAGAAATGGGGTTGTATTAATTAAAACTAAAAACACCAAAACACACACCTTTGTGTGTGTTCTGGTCGCACAAAACACAGGAGCCAAGAAGGGCTCTCAAGCTCAAACCCTAATCAACATAAATTCATCAAATTGAAGGGGCAAATCAGTTCCAAAACGAAATTAAAGCTTAGATTGGTGATCTCCACTGCAAGGGGGTCATAAGGTATGTGAATCTTGAAGGAAATCTCTACTTTGATTTCTGGATGAATTTATAAAATTCGAAAATTGTTGATGCATGTATGAGATATTGATGAAATAGGAACAATATAGTGTCTAGGAGTAAACCCTAGACAAGAACATGTTGAAATCATGCTTAATTCTAGTAAATTCCATGAACACCATTGAAGGTGATTAGTGGGTTTTGTGAAACTTGATAAACACTAGGATTTTGATTGTTGTTCTAGTGTAATTTGATATTTATGAAGTGATTTCAGATTTATTGAGGTTAACATTTATATAAGATAGTTCGATTGATGTTAATTTTGGCTATATAACAAGTTATGAACTTGATAATGAACCATGTAAAATAATGCCCTTTAGGTGTTTGTTTAAATGCCTAGAAGAAGGCTAAATATAGAAAATTATGAATAAAAACGCATATTAGAATGATGAGATGAATTATGCGTGATATGTTGTGAAAGGAGTTCTAAACAATATATGGTTGAACTCTATAGGCAAGGAATCCGGATCCTCAAGCGGACAAGCCAGTGGAGACACGCGTTGAAAGGAGCGCTCTAAAGGTACGTAACCACGGTTTCGTTACGTTATGTTTGTTATGTATTTTTACTAGTAGACTTGAATTTAGAATAATGTATGAATTCGGATGTCTAGTTGAAGTGACGAAGATCACTAAATGAGTAAATGGGTTAAATGTTGGTTAGAACAAGTTTGGTATGTTGTAAAATGGTGGTTCCCATTAAACAACCAAACGGGTCAAACAATGGTTGAATTTGTAGTGTTGAAGTGACTAAAACGTCACTCATTAAAAATTGAGCTATAAAACGTAATCCGTGGAATGGACGTGATACGCTAAGATTGACAAGCCCCGGGAATGGGTAATCATGGTTAGAAACCAATGTTGATGAATTATGCAAGTATGTAACTCGATTCGTTACATTGAGTAATTTGATAACTAGAATATGTTTAGTTGTGTTGTTAAATAAAGGTTGTGTTCATTGAAACGACAAGGTTCGTTACTTGAATAAATAGGTTAATGTCGGTTAAAAGTCGTTTGGTTGTCATTATAATGGTGAATTCCATAGATGAGCCAAACGGGTCGAATAATTAATTAGTACGTAGCTAAACGCTTCGTTAATATGGTTATTTGGTACTTTGTTATTGTTAATGATATGAATATTAGAATATGAGATTTTGATAGTTTGGTTTGCTTGAACAATTAACTTCCTAAGGGCAAACTAACGGGTTATTAAGAGAAGGTATAAACCGAGTAACGGTCGTATCTTACTCGAAGAGTTCGAATCCGAGTGATGGATAGTGATTTACTAAATACGTAAACCGATGATGGGAGTGTGGGTGTTGAAGATAAGGAACCCATGGTTTGGGACTTCTTATTAAGAAGTGACATTCTGTCCATGCAAGTTGAGTGAAATGAACAAATGGGTCAAAACAACAATGTTACAGGAGCTACCGTAAGTTACGGTATCTACCGTAACTTACGGTAGAATTCAAATTGTTACGGCAGATCAATATTGCCTTACGGCAGACCAAAAATTTTCCAGTGACTACCGTAACTTACGGTAGACACCGTAAGTTACGGTAGAGTCCAGACTTTTGTTAAATTTTTTGCATATCGTAGTTAATCGAATCCGTTTTTAAGCGTAGTTTCGATTGTGCAATATTTCTAAGAACTCTAACACTAATGATTGTTAAAAATCTCCAACTTTTAGGTATTGCAAGTACGTGGATGTTGGTCAAGCCAATGCTCTCGAACCGAACACAATCTTTTGAAGCTTCCGCATTAGATTTATCCCGTTTAGACGATGTTTATAATGTAAACAATTTGCTAATCATGTTTTGGAGTGGTGGAACTAGTTAAGAAATCATCTAGTATGTAATCACTTTTAAACTTAAATTTTGTACTTACTTTGAAGTAAGGTACCGTTATTTATATAATCATGCGTATTTACATTAAATTCTTATAAAAATTAAGACGGGTGTTACAAGTTGGTAATCAGAGCTCAAGGTTGATAACAAAGTGTGTTCGGTTCAAGCTTGATCAAACATCCGGTAAGAATTAGTTGCTTTAGTAGATTTTATTAAATGTTAGAAAAAGAAAGGTGAATGGACGTGCACGGGAAGAGCGTGTTAACACACTCAAACCCGGAAAGTGCACTAAACACGAATGGTTTAAGCAAGTTACAAACTTGGCTAAATCAAAATGAAAGATGCAAATCATAATGAAACAAAATGTTTGACAATTGATATAAACATTTCAGATTCGAGATGTCTAGTGTTGGTAAAAGATGATTAAGTAGTATGAATCCTAATCATAGATTGATTGTAAAATAAGTACTTGTAAAGTAAGTATATTTGAATGTCTCGTATAACAATACAGGCAACATTGAATAGCAAGATTAGTAATAAATTGGAAATGTTCGAATGATATGATGACCGCATCTGAAGATGGTGATGTGTGCAAAATGCAACATATAAATTACATCAATTGTGGTATAAAACTAACCATTTTTTAGTACTAATGTTGGAAAAAGTGTGTTTTTGTCTTCCTTTTGTATTTTCAGGATTAAATAAGCTCAAATTAATAAAAGAAGCAAAAAGGCAGCTAAATTTAACATAAATACAAGAAAAGGAATAAACGTGGCATGCCCGACCTCCCCGAAAGCATCTTCCCAAGCAAAACAAGAAAACAGGAGGTTGAACACACCCCGTGCTCAGTGAGCACGGGGGCGTCCCAAGTGTCAGCATAAAAGACAAAGTTGTAGAAGCTTCCATCGCCCACCACGGGGCCGTGCTCAGCGAACACGGGGTCGTGGTCAACTATAAGATTCGCAGAATCCAGGTAAATCTTGATAGTACAGATATGCTTCTGCACACGGGGTCGTGCCTAGCAGACACGGGGCCGTGGTCAACTAATAAAGACAAGAGCAATTAATGAAGAAAGAGAAGGATGTGGACACGGGGCCGTGCCCACTGGACACGGGGCCGTGCCCGAGCTTCTGTTCAGCCTATAAATAGGAGTGCTTGGCTCAAGTTCAAACCATCCCTTGGCACACCACCTCTCTCACACTTCACCCACCACCCACCACCCACCACCACCATAACACCCTCATCCAGCACCATCATCCATTGTCCATCATAGAGTGTGTGAGTCGTCTCGGGATCCAAGATTGATCGTAAGAGTTCTTGACAATCAAGGCCATGTTTGCCTAAGTCTCTTACATCACTTGGTGAAGACAAAGTGTCTAGTGTAATACTTTTTAGACAAAATTGCAGAAAACAACCTTTATGTATACCCCAAACTGCACTTTATACCTTTCACTATGAAATCCGCCAAAACCAACCTTTACGTTCATGTTTTGTTACAAATCACAACCTTTACACCTAACCTAGTCAAAAAAGTCAGTTAAGTTGCCCCACGTGCGATGCACGTGAGGGCATATCTGTCTTTTCCTTTGGCCCCTTTTACAATGAATATTAAATTTAATACTTTTTATATATAATATGATTAAATTCTAAAACGACAAAAAGAGTGTCGTTTCCCTTAAAATCTGTTGAAACAATCAGCCGCCAAAATCAAGAGCGATGGTGGAGGTGATGACGGAGACGGTGTTTATCGGAGACGATGAAGAACGATGGAACGGAGATGGCGGCCGGCGACGATGACGGTCACAGTGGTCCGATGACGGAGTGTGTCGAAATGATGAATGATGAAGAACAATGACGATGATGGTGAAGGAGACAGTGGCCGGAGAAGGTATGAAGACGGAGGTTGAAGGGTGATCGGAGCGGCGGAGGTCGTCGGAGACGATGACCGGTGTTGCAGGTTTTTGAAGATGAATGATGACGAAGAAGACAGGAGGTTGAAGGTGACCGGTGACGGTTGATTCTTGACGATAGTGGTGGTGTATTATCGGCAGTGGTGATGGACGGAGTTGCAGGTAGGCGATTATGGTGATGTGTACGGGAGAATGACGATGGTGCACGGAGGTGTTCGACGAAGAAAATGAGTGACGAAGACGGTGGAAGGCGACAGTGGTGATGGTCGGAGGTGGTGGTTATCGGAAGCCGGAGTCGATGACCAGTGATCAGTTTATGGTGTAGTGGTGAGACGGAGAAGGTGATCGGTTTATGTCGATGTCGATGACGGTGGTTGATAACATAAAAAGCATTAAATATAACATTTAATGTAAAAGGGGTCAAAGGAAAAGACAGATATGCCCTCACGTGCATCGCACGTGGGGCAACTTAACTGACTTTTTTGACTAGGTTTGGTGTAAAGGTTGTGATGTGTAACAAAACATGAACGCAAAGGTTGGTTTTGGCGGATTTCATAGTGAAAGGTATAAAGTGCAGTTTGGGGTAAACATAAAGGTTGTTTTCTGCAATTTTGTCTACTTTTTATTTTTAATCGTTTCGCACTTTTTAATTGGTTATGTATTAATGACTTTAATAACTAGTTTCTTATGTTGAAGGTGATTCTTCCTTATCGTTTGTCCGTGGTGTCTTGGCATTATTTTACTGTCTATATAAAATAAAAGATTTTCACCATTCATATCTCCACGGTCTATATGGAGGTATGTTGGCTACCTGGTCGGGGGTTAAGGGAACGGTTTGGTAAGAGTCTTGCCATTGTTCAGTGTATAGATCCTGCAAAGGACCTGGGTCAAATTTAGTAGGACCTCCTTCAATACTTAACGGTATTGGATGGCGGGGGTCCAAACTCTTTGATCCCCTCATAAGTTAAACTACTATTAATACTTTAACCCGGCTACTTAGGACTGTATCCCTGCTGACTCAGACTACTTAGCCGAGGGTAACATCACCTTCAAAAGAGGGGCCTACCACAATATGCATTAATAACTTAATTAATTATCTTTCAATAATCCGACCCTTTAGGATTGTATCCTTGCTGACTCAAACTACTAGGTTGAGGGTAACGTCACCTCCAAAAGAGGGGCCTACTACAATAACTAATATAATCTCTTAAATAGTGCAAAAGTGCAAAAATAATCAAAGGTTACACTAAACACGAGTCGGAGCCAAGTGATTCATCTTGTCTATCTATTTTTATTTTTATTTTTATTTTCAGCATTTTAGTTAGTTTTTATTTTTCTTAGTTTAAAACATTTTTCTAAACTTTTGATTTGATTAGACGTTGAGGATAAACCGGTACTAAAAGCTCTTGTGTCCTTGGACGACCTCGGTATCTTACCAACACTATACTACGCTCACGATGGGTGCACTTGCCCATATGTGTGTTTAGTGTTAGTAAATATCGTGTTTTATAAATTTAAAACTTGGCTAAAGAAAGTGTAAAAGGGCTTAAAATATACTTAAACCTACATATACACCTAACGCACATCAAGTTTTTGGCGCCGTTGCCGGGGACACAAGGATTTTAAGAAAGCTTAAAATCGACGGCCTAATCAGTTTTTCAAAACCTATTTAAAACGCACGCACATTTTTCTGCATTTTAGTTTAATTTTGCATTTACAGTAACCTGAACATGGGCCGTGCTCACTGAACACGGGCCGTGCTCACTGAACACGCCCCGTGCTCAACGAAATCAGTAAATTTAATTAAAACACCCAGATACAGATTCTGTACACGGGGCCATGTCCACTGAACACGGGGCCATGTCCAGCCTCTGTTTCCGTTTTTATTTTTGTTTTCTGATCTCGTGACTTGGTTGTGGTCTGCTGAGTGATTCTTATGGATCAATACTTAGGAGGATACAACTACACCTGTGAGGAGGATGATTATAGGAGTAACTATTGCACTAATTGTAGTAATCCACACTCGGTTCAATATAGTCACTCATATCAACCATCCAATTCATATACCTACTATGAGGAACCCAGGTACGAGCCATCAACTTTATACACATCCTATGAAGACCAAAGGTATGAACCTCCTCCCTCATACTCATATTTGGATGAACCAATGTATGAACCTTCTTACTCATACTTTGAGGAACCAAGATATGAGCCACCACCTTCGTATGCTTATTATGAGGAACCATGGCGTAAACAACCCACCTCATATGAGTATTATGAAGAAAAAAATTACGAACCTTATCCATCATATACTTACAATGAAGAACAATGGTGTGAACCATCTACTTCATATGGGTATTATGAGGAACAAAGGATCGAACAACCGGATTCAAGCTTTGAAAATCCCGATCCTTTTTCTATAACCGAAGTGACCGATAGGATATTAGAACACCTTAGAGTTATCGATCGCTATATAAAAGAATCTCGCACAAGGGAAGAGGAGTCCCGCGCAAGAGAAGAATTAATTAAAGAAGAAATAACTGAAGGTGTAAAAATGGAAGAACAAATAAGTGAAAAACCGACACATGAGTTAAACAACGAAAAAGGTGAGTCCGTTAACGATAAAATTCAAGAAGAATCTAATTTTGAAGAAATTAATCTCTTGTCACCTTCTTTTGAAAATCATTGTTTAGTTCCAACTCATGCTAAGTTTTTAAAAGAGTTAAACACTAACACTAAAATTGACGAAACGGTAAGTGTTAAGTTAACTACTGATCAAACCTCACTAATAAAAGAAGACCCATTTGAAATTAACATTACACCGGTTCCATGTTTCTTTCAAAATTCATTTATTAGTAATGTCACAATCGATAAAGATCTTTGTGTTAACATAATGCCTAACTACATTTTTGAAAAATTAAGTATTAGTGATTTTTCTCCACTTCAAATACCCATTTTTCTATCCAATCGAAAGGTAATAAAATCAATCGGTGTAGTTGAGGATGTCTTGGTTCAAACAAATCAAATGGTAATCCCAACCGACTTTGTCATCCTCGATGACGCTCCTCTAGTGTTGGGACGACCCTTTGTAAAAACCCATGAAGCTTTGAAAAACCGGAAGTACAACAATCTACCTCTTCAATTAGGGGCATTTAAAAAGAGTGTCGATCTTGAGCGGTCAATGAAGTATCCATTCGGCAATAATGACCCCCTAATTGAAGATGAAGATGAACCACCCGATACAAGTGAAAAGTTTGACCACTTTGTTGAAGAAGAGGTCACCATAGAATAAACTTTTAAGGTTCTTGATCAAAATGAGCAACCAAATAAGGAGTCTCCTAAAGACCCACCTCTTGAGCTCAAAGAACTTCCAAAAGATCATGCAGCCATTCGATATCTCTTCAAAAAGCAGGACGCGAAACCACGTTTGATTCGGTGGATTCTACTCCTCCAAGAATTTGATATTGAAATCAAATATAAAAGAGGAGCAGAAAACACCGCAGCAGATCATCTTTCACGCTTAGAAGACCCAGCTTTGGAGGCAACCAGGGACGAACAAATCAACGAAAAATTTTCAACAGAGTCCCTAGAAATGGTGGAATACAAGGAAGAACCATGGTACGCCAACTATGCTAACTACCTAGCTAGCGGTATAGTCGCTAAGGGTTGGCCACATCATCAAAGAAAAAAATTCTTTGCCAATGTGAAACACTATTTTTGGGAAGATCCATATCTTTTCAAAATGTGTGCCGACCAACTCATCCGACGATGCGTACATGGTAGTGAAGCACGAAGAATTCTCCGCCATTGTCACGAAGGTCCATATGGAGGACATCATGGTGCCGCAAGTACCGCACGAAAGGTATTTGATTCAGGATTTTATTGGCCAACCATTTACAAAGACGCCCAAAGTCTTGTCAAGACTTGTGTGGCGTGCCAGAGAACAGGTAATATTTCTTCCAAAAACGAAATGCCACAAAATGGCATTCTTGTTTGTGAGATTTTTTATGTGTGGGGACTCGACTTTATGGGACCTTTCCCACCCTCAAAAGGAAACAAATATATACTTGTGGCAGTAGACTACTTGTCTAAATGGGCCGAGGCCGAGGCACTTCCAACAAACGATGGAAGAGTCGTGGTAAGATTTCTGAAGAAATTATTCTCTCGTTTTGGCACACCTAAAGCATTAATAAGTGATAGAGGTACCCATTTTTGCAACCATCAACTTGAATTTTTTTTAACAAGATATGGGGTCTATCACCGGGTCTCAACGGCATATCACCCTCAAACAAACGGACAAGCCGAAGTGACTAATAGAGGTTTAAAAACGAATACTCGAAAAAACCGTAGGGTTAAATAAAAAGGAATGGGCAGATAAATTAGATGATGCTTTATGGGCTTTTCGAACTGCTTATAAAACAACAATAGGTACAATCCCATATAAGCTTGTCTATGGAAAAAGTTGTCACTTACCAGTAGAAATTGCACACAAAGCCTACTGGGCAATTAAAAATGTAAACTTAGATTTGGAATTTGCTGGTAAAAATCGATTTTGTCAATTAAATGAATTAGACGAGCTTAGGAATTATGCATACTCAAACTCAGAAATTTACAAGGAAAGAATGAAAAACTTGCATGATAAACATATTAAACCTAATGAATTTCGAGTAGGAGATCTAGTTCTTTTGTTTAATTCACGACTTCGATTGTTTCCTGGTAAATTAAAGTCTAGGTGGTCAGGACCTTTTTCCATCACCCATATTTTCCCACACGGTGCAGTAGAAATTAAATCTCGGAATGGACCCCCATTCAAAGTCAATGGCCAATGGCTGAAACTCTATCAAGGATTCATTGAGGATGAAGAGGAGGAGATCTCGCTTCAAACGATCGAAGAATGAAAACATCAACATCATACCTGGTAAGTTACGAACGATTGGGACGACATCTAAAGCGGTAAGTTTTCTAACCAAAGTTTTTGGGAAACAAGGGCACTCACACGAGCACTAAAAAAAAATTTAAAACTTGGCTCGGCACGAGGCCGTGTCCGCTGGACACGGGGCCGTGTCCGCGCTACTGTCGGGATATGTTCCCCTTTTCATAACAGTTACTTCATTCCACACGCCCCATTTCCCCGAAAACGCTCTGGTTCCAGGCGATTTTCCGCAGATTTTCGACGTCTCCTATCATTCTAACAACATCAAGGTATGATTCTATCACTATCATTAGTTAGATTTAGCATTTGCATGTAGTTAAGACTTCAAAAGTTTGGGGAAAAATCTAGGGTTCTTGAACTACACCCGGATCGAACCTCAAATTTTTGCTTTAATCTGTTTGCATTTAGTTAGGTTAGTGTTAAAGGAAGTAAATCCACTTGTATTGTTTATAGATTCGCCCGATTTCTCATAAAAACCCCAAACCCTTGTTTTTTGAACCGAAAAAGATAAAATTGAATGGGTAAACAGGTTGTTTTGGGAAAAACGGCACTTGGGGTTTCATTTTCGGGGGAAACCGCACCTATTGGACCAAAAATTTTCAAGTTTTCGAAACCGGGTCGAAAAATGATGTTTTTGAGTAACAGACGCCTGGACACGGGGCCGTGTCCGCTGAACACGGGGTCGTGTCCAGCACACTGTTTGCAGTTTTGTCCGAAAATTCTAATGTTTCGTGCTAATTTTTGGTGTATTCTTTCAGATGGCAAGGAAGTTCACAAGGTTTAACGCAAATGAGCTCGATGCTAGGGCTAGATACGAAGTACTTCAAACAAGGCCGGAGGAATACCCAAGGCAAGCATGCACGGATTTGTTAGCACTGGTGAACCAACTCGACCGTTTCAACAACCTTGTCACAGGACCACTACGAGTTGCTTTAACAACTCGACTCCGTTCCGTCCACGAATGCACTTTGGAATTCTATAGCACCTTCACGTTCAACTCAAGGTGCGACCTATTCGACAATGATGGGGTAGCATTCCGATGTGGTGGAACTAGGTATTCGATCTCTATGGCACAATTTGGGTCGATTGTCGGGTTGTATGCGGAAGAAGATGCAGGTAACGAGGAAAATACTGGAGGGATGCGAGAGATAGAGGAGAACGATCGCCAAGCCGCGTGGGCTCAGATTGGTGAAGGGCATTACAATCCGAGCAGCACTAAGAGCATGAAGTTCAGGGATCCGCTCTACCGATACATCCATAGGCTCCTCGGCTACTCTCTTAGCCAAAGGCATGATAGCGGTGGCGTTGTCGGGTTAAGAGATTTAGTTGTCCTCCACTGCATCCATAACCCCAGGCACCTCGATGTTCCGTTCCTCATGCTCCGAAACATGCATCATAACCGCCTTGCTACTGCACCAACCCCTATCTTCTTTGGGGGATGGGTGTACCGTCTCTTCAAGCACTTCACCAACATACCTAGGTCATTCGGAAGGAGCCCATGGTCGGGTAGGGTAGATATACACATTTGCCGCTCAATGAACCTAATCTATGAGGCTGAAGACGGGACGGTTAGCTTCCAAAGGATGCAAGGGCATGCATGGAACCCGCAAGAGGCACTTGTCCTTCACGCTCCACAACATCATCAGTACCAGTACCAGCCCCATGGTGATCCAGGCCAGTCCTCCTCAGGAGGCGGTTTTCCTAACTTCCAAAGTTTACATGATTTATTGCAGGAAAACCTCATGTGCACTAGGAACACCTACAATATGGCAAGCAACACGTACAACCGGGTTGGGGCGATCGAGAGAAACATATCCGATATCCAAGATGATATTGGAAATATCCGGGAGTACATTGCTGGGCATGGTGGAGATGATGATGATGAGGACGAGGACATGGATTAGGCGGGAGGAGCGGAGGAAGAAGCGGTTGGTTGGTGATTCCCCAGGTTAACCTTTTATTTTGAACAATTTCCGGCCTGCGTGCTGTGTGTCGAACAATTTACTTTCCTTTAACTCTTTTATTTTCTGCATTTTCTTTTTCTAACTTGGTGATGGATGGGATGTTGAACATTGGTAATCTAGGATATTTGTTATGTTTTGGTGGAGTGTTTATTGATAAAACAGGTACATACGAGGCTTAGAGCACTAAACCTTAGTGCTACTAAAGCCGGGACAGGAAAACCAGAACCAGAAACCTGTTTCTCAACCTTGCAGACTGTCTACACGGGGTCGTGTCCAGTCGACACGCCCCCGTGCCCACTACCCCAGACCTGCTGTTTGTCTAAATATGCAGACTTTTTGCCAGACACGGGGTCGTGTCCAGCCGACACGCCCCCGTGTTCACCTTCTGTAAGTTTTCGTTACTGGCACTTAAACACGGGGTCGTGCCCACCAGGCACGGGGCCGTGTCCAGCTCCCAGTAACACAAATTTTTGCTTTTTTTTCACACCTTTTTACACATTCAATCAACCTAAAAATTTATTTTTGGGACACATTGAGGACAATGTGTAATTTAAGTGTGGGGTGATGCTAAAACCTTGAATCTTGCAAGTCCTAATAACAAGCCTTACACAAAACTCTATTGGAACCGCTAATCACCCTAATTTTTTTCAAAAATTTTCATTTTTTTTACTTGTCTAGGTTTAATTTGGGAATTTCAAAATTCTAAAAAGGTTATATTTTTACAAATTTACAACCGATAGCGTCGTGATAAAAAGAACTAACATAAGAAAATTATGAAAAGGCATGGCAAGCTTAGTTAAAATTTAATTATATATACTTGATCACATAAAAACCCATTCCCACAAAAGTGAGTTTTGAGCCTTTATTGAGCATACAAATATATATCTTTAAATTAAATGCTCATTTTTCGTTTCTTGTGTGAATAACCGCTTGGTTCTTACAACTCTAGAACTTGCCACGACGATACATTCCCGGTCCTTACCGACTTAAACCCGAGTAAGTAAATGATGGAGGCATTAGGACTAACCCTTTTTATTTCCACACCATTATTATTATGGAGGCACCGGTCCTTACCGACTTAAACCCAAAATCCCCTAGTTAACCCCTTTGAGCCTAAACCTTTTCATTTCTTAACCCAAACCAAACATCCTTTCACCCACCAAAACCTTTTTATTTTTAACCCTTTGTTTTACTAACAGGCTCGGTTTTTCGTTTGACTTTGTTGTAAAACAAAATTTAATTATTTTATGTTTTGTTGATGAAGCAAAAGAAATAAAACAAACAAGTTCATCAAAAATAACTTTGTTTGAATAATAGCTTCATCAAAATAAAAATTGCAAAAATAAAAAGTCTTTCGAAAACCGACGCTTGTTACGCTTTTTCGCCCTTTTCTACTAACCACTAACCACTAACCCAACCACCTACCTTTAACCCAAGCCTAACCCTACACCCAAAAGTCCTCTTGATATTTACAAAGGTATATAGTTAAAAAGGAGGAGGATTGATTGCTTGGCAAGCCTATGGTAGGAGTAAGTTCCATGCCGCTCTCGAGTGATTCACTAAAATACATCTTCGGCCGAGTGTTGAGTGATCCCCCGTGAGATATGTGAACTTGTATATAAATAGAATTTTAAAGAGGCATGTTATGCCCTAATAGGTAATTTATCTTATGAAAAGTTTTAAATAAATCATGACGAATAGGATTGTAAATAAATAAAAATAAAACTAAATAAAGAATCTTGGAAATCCCGACACTCTATGACAAGCCCAAAAACATTCTTTTCTACCAATTCCATTTGGGAGTGTAAAGCCATATTATAAAGAGTTTTGCTTGAGGACAAGCAAAGATTCAAGTGTGGGGGTATTTGATGTGTGCAAAATGCAACATATAAATTACATCAATTGTGGCATAAAACTAACCCTTTTTTAGTACTAATGTTGGAAAAAGTGTGTTTTTGTCTTCCTTTTGTATTTTCAGGAATAAATAAGCTCAAATTAACAAAAGAAGCAAAAAGGCAGCTAAATCTAACATAAATACAAGAAAAGGAATAAACGTGGCATGCCCGACCTCCCCGAAAGCATCTTCCCAAGCAAAACAAGAAAACAGGAGGTTGAACACGCCCTGTGCTCAGTGAGCACGGGGGCGTGCCCAAGTGTCAGCATAAAAGACAAAGTTATAGAAGCTTCCATCGCCCACCACGGGGCCGTGCTCAGCGAACACGGGGTCGTGGTCAACTATAAGATTCGCAGAATCCAGGCAAATCTTGATAGTACAGATATGCTTCTGCACACGGGGTCGTGCCCAGCAGACACGGGGCCGTGGTCAACTAATAAAGACAAGAGCAATTAATGAAGAAAGAGAAGGATTTGGACACGGGGCCGTGCCCACTGGACACGGGGCCTTGCCCGAGCTTCTGTTCAGCCTATAAATAGGAGTGCTTGGCTCAAGCTCAAACCATCCCTTGGCACACCACCTCTCTCACACTTCACCCACCACCCACCACCACCATAACACCCTCATCCACCACCATCATCCATTGTCCATCATAGAGTGTGTGAGTCGTCTCGGGATCCAAGATTGACCGTAAGAGTTCTTGACAATCAAGGCCATGTTTGCCTAAGTCTCTTACATCACTTGGTGAAGACAAAGTGTCTAGTGTAATACTTTTTATTTTTAATCTTTTCGCACTTTTTAATTGGTTATGTATTAATGACTTTAATAACTAGTTTCTTATGTTGAAGGTGATTCTTCCTTATCGTTTGTCTGTGGTGTCTTGGCATTATTTTATTGTCTATATAAAATAAAAGATTTTCACCATTCATATCTCCACGGTCTATATGGAGGTGTGTTGGCTACCTGGTCGGGGGTTAAGGGAACGGTTTGGTAAGAGTCTTGCCATAGTTCAGTGTATAGATCCTGCAAAGGACCTGGGTCAAATTTAGTAGGACCTCCTTCAATACTTAAAGGTATTGGATGGCGGGGGTCCAAACTCTTTGATCCCCTCATAAGTTAAACTACTATTAATACTTTAACCCGACTACTTAGGACTGTATCCCTGCTGACTCAGACTACTTAGCCGAGGGTAACGTCACCTTCAAAAGAGGGGCCTACCACAATATGAATTAATAACTTAATTAATTATCTTTCAATAATCCGACCCTTTAGGATTGTATCCTTGCTGACTCAAACTACTGGGTTGAGGGTAACATCAGCTCCAAAAGAGGGGCCTACTACAATAACTAAGATAATCAATTAAATAGTGCAAAAGTGCGGAAATAATCAAAGGTTACACTAAACACGAGTCGGAGCCAAGTGATTCATCTTGTCTATCTATTTTTATTTTTATTTTCAGCATTTTAGTTAGTTTTTATTTTTCTTAGTTTAAAACATTTTTCTAAACTTTTGATTTGATTAGACGTTGAGGATAAACCGGTACTAAAAGCTCTTGTGTCCTTGGACGACCTCGGTATCTTACCAACACTATACTACGCTCACGATGGGTGCACTTGCCCATATGTGTGTTTAGTGTTAGTAAATATCGTGTTTTATAAATTTAAAACTTGGCTAAAGAAAGTGTAAAAGGGCTTAAAATATACTTAAACCTACATATACACCTAACGCACATCAATGGCGGGGGATAAATAATATAAAGAGCGGAAGGTTCGGAAGCATGACAAAGAACATGCTAGCAAAGAACCTAAATCAAGTGATGACTTGAGACAACGGAGTACATCAAGGCGAGTATCAATCAGGTACACGTTCTAAATTACGATAAGACAAGTAGAATGCAATAATTCACACAATGAACGATAGTTGCATATGGGCATATATGATTAGCGAAATGAATGAATTATGTAAAAGAAAAATATATATGTATGTATATATATAAATAAATAAATAATGGCGAGTATGTTAAACCGGGGTAAAAGTAATCTTCATAAATACTGCAATGGGAAGGAGTGCACGTACACTCGAACCCGAGAATGCAATAAAAGATAAGTGTCGTAATGGGAAGGAGTGCGCGTACACTCGAACCCTGGAAACTTAATAAAGTAAATAAATGATGTTTTGGGAAGGAGTGTAATTACACATGAACCCGGAAATTTGCAATAGTAATAGATGACAAGGACAAGGTTATAGACTTGGCCAAACCAAATAAAACATGTAGAAATATCGTTTATATCAATAAACGATGTGGATAAATTCCATACAACGATATGGAATAATAAAATGAAATGAATTGATTTTGTTATTGTTACAATGGACTAAAGTCAAAAATGAGAAATTAAGACTCGGATAGAAAATATCCTCGAGAAAGAAGCTAAATGGATGATACGCATTATTCGCTACTGTGAATAACGAAGTACCAATAAATGCGGATTTAGAAACTTGGGTATGCATAACCACCCAAGTAAGACATTATTAATCAAATCCTTGCGAGGAAGAACGACGATCACAATGATGGGTGTAATTGTATAAAAGATTAGTGAAATAAACGAATTAAAAGTGTTGGAACGAAAACGGGTAAAACCCCAAAATCCGTATAACAATAACAGTGGTTTTATCAAATAAGGCTTAAGAAATGGACCTTCAGGACATTAATAAAAGAGACGGACCTAAGGGTCGTTAACAAAAGAAAGACGGGTGTTCGGATCAAATAAGTAAAATGTTTTATAATAAAGGAAAACACAAACCAGTGAAACTGGAGAGTTAAAAAAAACATTAAGATAGAAAACCCGGGTAATGGGCTGTAAAAATAAATAAATAAATAAATAAAAATAAAAAAAATAATAATAAGTATGAACCGGATAACGGTAAGCGAAGAACAAACCGGCGTGTAAATGACGGAAGAAGTCATAGAGTCGGAATAATAGTTCAAACGAAAACAAATGTAGCATTGGACTACGGTCAAGGTCAATAAAATTCAAAAGCGAAAGTGAATGATTCCAAACATAACAAGGGGTGCCTTGATGCCATATATGTGGATATACATTTTAATAATAACGCGAGTAAAAGATGAATCTACGGGATCATCATAACCTTCGGGATTAAAAGCAAATGTTAAGGTCTACGGGACCAAGAAGACCTTTGGGTCACAAATTGAAAGAAACGAACTATTGGGGTCTCACCTTAAAAAGGTGAAAATCTAAAGAAATAACCTACGAGGCTAAGCAAAAGAACCTACGGGTCACTTGGGGTAAAGCATGGGGATTAGTTACGATTCCCCGCGTAATATAATAGCGGAAAAAGAATAAATTCTTGTCGTCAATTACTGGATTGAGTAATTGATATAAGTTAAAGAGAAAAATGTTAAACTAAAATTCGTTTTTAGTAAGAAACAACGTTTTTAACAATTATGAATATTATGAGAGAAAATGGAAAATAGCTAATAATAAAGGATATAGGTCTTAACACCGAGAGGTGTAAGACGATACGTTAGAAAGAAGATTTTGATAATGAAAAGTTTATAAAAAACTTAAATATGACGCGATGCGATGCGATCATAGTCACAAAAGTGATATAGAATATAATCATGTCGTAGCATGAGTTGTGGGATAGTAGATCAGAAACTCACGTAAGGCCGAGTATGGCAATATGGTATATTGAGTGACAGGGTATTAAGTGACAGTGACTAATCAGTATAGCCGGTAGAAAACCATTCAAAATCGGAATAATATTGTGACTTATACAAAGCACTTGTCAATACAAGATTAGCGTGGAGTAAACATGTGGACGAACTAATATGACCGAGTGGTTAAATGGAAACTAGGTCAAATAGACGACAAAGATAAGAAATATAAGGTGAAAGCTAAGGTCCATGAGGACTTATACATAAAAGACACCCATGTCAATACGAATGATAACTCTTTACCGAAAAGAAAGAATGTCATGAAAATGAAACTAGGTTCGTTGGTCTAACCAATGACTATGTAAAGAAGGTTTCGGGGACGAAACCTCTTTAAGGGGGGTAGACTTGTAACACCCCGAAAACGGGATTGGAAATTGAAACACGTTAATAATAATGAACAAGTAAAGTACTGTTAGTGGTAAAATTAACCCAGTGAATATTAGGATTTAAACAAATAATCCTAATATTAATTAAAAAGGTGAATAAAAGCTTTGAGAAAAGTAAGTTTATAAGAAGCCCGAGTTAACGGGACTTAAAATAAAACGGGTTATAACTCTCGGAACCCACTAAATAACTAGGAATATCAACCTAGTTAGTTAAGTGTTTTAAAATAATGAAGGAACTTGATGTAGTAACCTTTATAAATCTGGGTAAAGTTGAGGGACCAAAATGGTTAAAATGAGAAATGGGTTTGTATTAATTAAAACTAAAAACACCAAAACACACACCTTTGTGTGTGTTCTGGTCGCACAAAATACAGGAGCCAAGAAGGGCTCTCAAGCTCAAACCCTAATCAACATAAATTCATCAAATTGAAGGGGCAAATCAGTTCCAAAACGAAATTAAAGCTTAGATTGGTGATCGCCACTGCAAGGGGGTCATAAGGTATGTGAATCTTGAAGGAAATCTCTACTTTGATTTCTGGATGAATTTATAAAATTCGAAAATTGTTGATGCATGTATGAGATATTGATGAAATAGGAACAATATAGTGTCTAGGAGTAAACCCTAGACAAGAATATGTTGAAATCATGCTTAATTCTAGTAAATTCCATGAACACCATTGAAGGTGATTAGTGGGTTTTGTGAAACTTGATAAACACTAGGATTTTGATTGTTGTTCTAGTGTAATTTGATATTTATGAAGTGATTTCAGATTTATTGAGGTTAACATTTATATAAGATAGTTCGATTGATGTTAATTTTGGCTATATAATAAGTTATAAACTTGATAATGAACCATGTAAAATAATGCCCTTTAGGTGTTTGTTGAAATGCCTAGAAGAAGGCTAAATATAGAAAATTATGAATAAAAACGCATATTAGAATGATGAGATGAATTATGCGTGATATGTTGTGAAAGGAGTTCTAAACAATATATGGCTGAACTCTATAGGCAAGGAATCCGGATCCTCAAGCGGACAAGCCGGTGGAGACACGCGTTGAAAGGAGCGCTCTAAAGGTACGTAACCACGGTTTCGTTACGTTATGTTTGTTATGTATTTTTACTAGTAGACTTGAATTTAGAATAATGTATGAATTCGGATGTCTAGTTGAAGTGACGAAGATCACTAAATGAGTAAATGGGTTAAATGTTGGTTAGAACAAGTTTGGTATGTTGTAAAATGGTGGTTCCCATTAAACAACCAAACGGGTCAAAGAATGGTTGAATTTGTAGTGTTGAAGTGACTAAAACGTCACTCATTAAAAATTGAGTTATAAAACGTAATCCGTGGAATGGACGTGATACGCTAAGATTGACAAGCCCCGGGAATGGGTAATCATGGTTAGAAACCAATGTTGATGAATTATGCAAGTATGTAACTCGATTCGTTACATTGAGTAATTTGATAACTAGAATATGTTTAGTTGTGTTGTTAAATAAAGGTTGTGTTCATTGAAACGACAAGGTTCGTTACTTGAATAAATAGGTTAATGTCGGTTAAAAGTCGTTTGGTTGTCATTATAATGGTGAATTCCATAGATGAGCCAAACAGGTCGAATAATTAATTAGTACGTAGCTAAACGCTTCGTTAATATGGTTATTTGGTACTTTGTTATTGTTAATGATATGAATATTAGAATACGAGATTTTGATAGTTTGGTTTGCTTGAACAATTAACTTCCTAAGGGCAAACTAACGGGTTATTAAGAGAAGGTATAAACCGAGTAACGGTTGTATCTTACTTGAAGATTTCGAATCCGAGTGATGGATAGTGATTTACTAAATATGTAAACCGATGATGGGAGTGTGGGTGTTGAAGATAAGGAACCCATGGTTCGGGACTTCTTATTAAGAAGTGACATTCTGTCCATGCAAGTTGGGTGAAATGAACAAATGGGTCAAAACAACAATGTTACAGGAGCTACCGTAAGTTACGGTATCTACCGTAACTTACGGTAGAATTCAAACTGTTACGGCAGATCTATACTGCCTTACGGTAGACCAAAAATTTTCCAGAGACTACCGTAACTTACGGTAGACAATGTAAGTTACGGTAGAGTGCAGACTTTTAAATTTGTGAATATCGTAGTTAATCGAATCCGTTTTTAAGCGTAGTTTCGATTGTGAAATATTTCTAAGAACTCTAACACTAATGATTGTTATAAATCTCCAACTTTTAGGTATTGCAAGTACGTGGATGTTGGTCAAGCCAATGCTCTCGAACCGAACACAATCTTTTGAAGCTTCCGCATTAGATTTATCTCGTTTAGACGATGTTTATAATGTAAACAATTTGCTAATCATGTTTTGGAGTGGTGGAACTAGTTAAGAAATCATCTAGTATGTAATCACTTTTAAACTTAAATTTTGTACTTACTTTGAAGTAAGGTACCGTTATTTATATAATCATGCGTATTTACATTAAATTCTTATAAAAATTAAGACGGGTGTTACAAGTAAAATGACCACAAGTCGGGTTGACAGTACCGTGGGTGGTAATTAAAGTAAGAATTGGAAACAAATGTAATTGCTGATTGCCCTCAATACTGTACAAGGATAAAACCTGTTTTGATTAAATTGGGATTTACTCACCAGTATTTCCCACTGACAAAATGTTTTTAAACGCGTTTCAGGTAACAAAATGTGAAAGTCAAAATAGAAGCCAGCTGAAGAGCACTGAAGGCTTGGAAAAATGTGGCTATAAAAGTTACCTAATAAAGAAAGATGTTTTATTCAACAAAAATAGGGTTTATCCTTATAAACATGTTATAACAGAAACTTGGGTTTTACCCATGTGTTTATTAATATAAAAGTATGGTGTTTTACTCTGATAAAATATTTCCTAACTACGGTCCTGATAAAATTCCCGCTGCCAAATAATGTTAAACACCGATACCACCATCTATGAGTAGGCCGCGGCCGCCCGCCTCCTGAGGCAGGGGTTGGGGGTTGCGACAGTACCGACTCTAAAAAAATGATTCAAACGATGCTAACTTAGACTCAATATACAAAAACTACGACTCTATACAAACTCTATGAAACCTCCCCACACTTGAATTTAATCAGGAGGTTTCTCCTTTATCTAACCCCTATCCAAACCGTTTAATTCCACAAGTTCCTTATTATTAATTAAATTTTTAATAGTGGAATGTATAAACTTTTTAACATTTTCGAACGGATCAGGCCACCAATACTTAAACTTACCTGGACCAAACCTGATTCGTGGCATGTAATGAGAAGGATGGTGTTGTGCAAACTTTGGTGGTTCCTCCTTCTTTTTCCTTTGGTACCATCCTCGAATCCTCAGAAGGTGTTGATCCAAGCTCCTTCTCGCCCTCTCCCGTGTTCTCGATCATGGTAGCAATCTATCTTCTAACTTCTTCACGGGTAGGCTATCAAACTCCTCAGCCACTTTCTCTTCTTCTACTTTTGGTATTTGTTTGATCTCCATGGTTGGCTTCTCTTTAAGTAATGTCTCTAGGTATGCTAGATCACCAACCGGGTCAAATTCTTCATCTATAAGTGTTGGTAAACCAACCAACTCATCACCAAACTCATCCTCCTAAGATGGTACATGCTCCTTCTCATCCTCTATCTTGTCTAGTCGCTCACCCCCATCTTCCCCCTCATCATCATTCCAGAAGTGATCATCCATGGGTTCAGGACCGTAATACCATGGCATGGAATACCAATTAAGTGTCAAGTCCTGTTGAACTGGAGGTGGGACTGAATCGTCCGTTGTCGTCTCCAATTCTACATCTGACAACTCTGGATCACCGGGAAGCACTTCTTTAACATGTTCTTCCTCAACTTCTTCTTCTTTCACTCCCTCAGAGCTCTCAAAGTCAATATGATCATCGTAGTAATCATCTCATGTAAATCGTATTGTACTTTGATATTTCTTCTGATTCATGTAAACCGGACAATCTTCATACCAGTGCGGTCCACCACAGTGTTAACACCTTAGATCCACATGTTGATTCATGCTATCCTTAATCATTTGACTAAGTGTCTCGATCATTCGCTCAAGAATAGTGAACATTTTGGGAAACCTCGGATCTCCTTGGTCCTGTGCTGTTGTCGTTATCTGAGCGAATATTTGACATGATTCCATGAACGCCCAAACATATGGAGGGTACTCGCTATGATAACCTGCCATGAAGAGTGTAGCAAAAACAGCACAAAGTAGAGAGAGGAAAGAAAAAAAAAACTAACTAACTAATAAAAAATATTTACAAAAATAAAGACTCGACACACTACTACCAGACACAAACTCTAAGACTCAAACCCTAAGACTCAAACTACAAATAAGACCAATTAAACTCATAAGATCAGTCAAAGCTAACAACGCAATCGCCTAAGTGTCTTTGACAATGGCGCCAAAAACTTGATGTGCTTAATGCGGTCTATAAAAACTAACCTAATCTTGACACCCTAGTTTTAAATTTATAAACTAAGACTCTCTAAATGCTAGACCACTGACAGGCAAGTGTACATATCGTACGTAGTAAAGCCAAATGAAGTTCGAGTATCGAACACACGAGACACTAGCAATGCTATACTAGACTCTGACTCAACTAATTACTTAACTGGTTTTGATTTAATTGGATTTTGGGGTTTTAACTAATTAAACTAAAGGAATTAACTAAGACGAACTAGACTATCTAGACGCAAGCTGAAGGCTACTAAGGTGAAATCAAGGATGAGAAAGTACTACCCAGGTTTGGAATACTATTCGTGACTATCGGTTTTCTCTCGGCAATGGTAACTATGATGGACCCAGCTTCTAGTAATACGACACTCTAAGACTAAAGATAGGTTGAAATTCCGCCCGGTCTCGTCAACTTCTCCTACGGTCTAAAGGTCAAATAAAGCTCACTAGTATGGGTTGGATCACCTCCCGGTCTCTCCAACAATACTAAAGTACCCAAAGACCAGATCTCCTCTCGGACTCACTAATCACAATACACCCTAGAGTGCACGAGGTAACCTAAAAACATTTGACAAGACTTAGGAAAACAAATAATACTAGGCCACTTAGACAGATCTCCTCCCGGTCTCACTGCACCTAAATACCTAGCACCAAAGACAAACCTAACTATCTATCTCCTTCCGGTCTCAAGAATAGGTAGAACACTAAACTCATCTAAATTATCAAACAAAGTTCCTATGGAATTCTAGCTAGGAAAACCATAAACTAGTTACAAACACACAGTAGGTAACCTAACATGCATCTATACATGAAAGACATTCACAAAGACACATGAGGAACGATTGAACGATAATAAATTAGAGTAAAGTATGCACACACATCTAGCCAATTATTATTCGGTCGTTTACTTTAATATTAAACCATCAATAAATTACCAAAACCGAGAAATTACTGATTAAAAACGAATATTCATCACAAACCTGAGTAGAAAAATAACTAGCCAATAATCATAGTCAAGAACAATAAATATGTCTCAAACTGTAATGAAAACATGTTCACAGAGTCTAATAACACAAAGCAAATTAAACCAAACTAACACGTTTATGAACTGGGATCCCGTTCCTTAGCCTTGAATCTTGAACTCAGTTTTTTTCCTCTTTGAAAACCTTCTGCCATCGAACAGAATGTTGTTCTTCCTTTTTTCATCTCAGTGGTCGTTGAATATCTTTTTCCAATATTGCGGCTCCTCTAATACGTATTTGATTTGGTGTATAATACGTGTTTCACAATTCTCATCAAATGGGTTGCTGGCTAGTCGCTTAACAACAGGCCCGAAGCCTTCTTAATAAATAAATTAGCCCAAGAGTAATAGTAGAATTAGGACAATGGCATTATGTTGTAATTATTGAATTTCATTAAGGCCATCTTTGTAATTATATGCATTCTTTAAATCTTGCAGCTTCCAACCATTTCAATTAATTGTCATCCAAAAATTTGCCTTCCAATTAAATGGTACCAACAGCAAAAGAATTATATGTGGTCAACGATACCAATTCACTTCGTCTTCACTTTTGTCGTGACATTGACATGTACATGAATTATTCAACTTTCAGCATAATGACACTTCTAGTCCCTCGACTCTTGTGAGCTATTTTTAAATAGCTTTCACTTTTTGCAGTTTAGTCCCTTTGATTTATTCCACACTCCCACTTTGTTGTTTATTTATCCGCTTAAGCTCGTTTATTTTTCTTTTTCACACCGGGACCTGTAATAATAATAAGTAATAAAATATATGTCTAAATATTATAAAAGTGACTCTAAACTATTAAAATAATATATAAAATACACAAGGAAAATAAGATGAGTTTGCAACACATGAAGAGACAATGGACATGATGGTTCAAGAAGAACCTCAGGTACCTGAAAATAAAGAGATCTCGATAAGTTATATCATGTCTAAGATATGTATGGAATCAAAATAAAAATCGACGTCGTTACACTTTTGTATATAATGTAGCGCTTAAAATGATTAAATGATTAGGATCAAGATTAAGATTTGCCTATGAATGAATATTAAGAAATGATTGGCCAAAATAGAAAGACGCAAATAAGGCAGAGTTTAGTTCTCTAATGAAATGGAAAGTTTCGGGACCAACAGTTCGTATAACTAAAGTTGTAAAATATGTTGGATACAAAGGTGTCTTTTACGCAAAACATGTGAAAATCAAATTAAGTGATATAAGTCAAAATTGCTGGCACAAGAATTTTCACAAAGACCTATGATTGATTATGAGGAAACGTATTCTCCAGTGGTAGATGCATTGACTTTCCAATATTTTATTAGTATGGTAATATAAAGAGAGAATTGATATTCGTCTTATGAATATTATGTATCATTTGATACTGAGAGTTTACATGAAAGTCCCGAATGATTAAATTACGTAGGTCATGTAAAGTAAGTTCTCGAGAACAATGTGATCATTGTATACATATTCAGATTTCGAACAGGTTATGATTTTTTACATGCTGGATATAATTGAAACTGCTGATGAGTTTCTAAGGCAATTGGGTGCTTAAAAGGTTAATTGAAACATCTTAACGATGTAATACTTGTGCATCAAGAAACGTACATAGAAATTTGTACCTAGTGATTGTGATATCTCAATAAATAGTGTACACGCATGGTACAATATGGATTTGAAGATAAAAGCAAGTGTTCATGACATTTTTGCATATGATATAGACATCTATGTGTTATATGGGTAAGTTTATGTAGCAAAACTCATGAAGAGTGAATGCACATGTATATTTGGATAAGATGGGCAGAATTCCCTCATGGATTGATAATGCCAGAAGCATTGATATAAAAACCTCAAGAACATATTATATGAAGTTGACAAAATACGTATGGGCTAAAATAGTTGGGTCGAGTGTTGTACAACTCGAGATATTCGCATAAAGAGGGATATAAGTTTGATTAAATTAGCCATGTTCTATGAACATTCTACTTTTAAAAGTTCACTATAATAGCAAATTTACAGTAATGATGTCTAGGCATCATCGAGAGAAATTGTCGAGCTTTTAGAGAGAGAATTTTTGAATGACCTTGGCACGGTCTAATTATTACTCGAACTGCAGTTCGAGTATATATGTAATTATATTTTACTAATCCCTCAAGTACATCTAGAAGCTGATGCTTGGCTATTTTAGTATAGACATAGTTAAACCTTAAAGTATGTTAAAGGTTGTTATAAGAAATGCCTATTATCATCTCCTACCAAAGTAGAGATTCTCATTCTAGAAGTACCATCGTTAAATGCATAAGTGCATTAATATGCTTTGCTAGCTATGTATGATTATAATATCTTTCACTTGGGCTTATTGTCATGATATAACCTTTGTCAAGCGAAGAGACATTGGAATGAGTTCAAAGAAATATTTCAGGTATAAACGATATTTGATTATATTTTACTAACCCAACAAAACAAGTTTGGTTAGTCTTGTAGATGTAGGAATGTAACAAAACACAGTCGTGGACATATGATATTTTTTTTGGAAGGAGGCACCTAAAGTCTCGTTAGAAGATTATACAAAATTGCTTAACATAAAGGATTGCACATTAAGGGATCAAGCGACAAATCATTTGATACAAAAGTTTTATTCGACTTTCAAGGAAGATGGACACACGTCACTTAAAGGATACATGTTAAAATAAGGGGGAGACTTATTCAAGTTACACTCTTTTTCCCTTGACTAAGTTTTGTCCCATTGGGTTTTATTAATAAGGTTTTTAACGAGGCAACACACCTGATCCAAAAGTATCAAGGGGAGAAAATACGCGCTGCACTCTTTTTTTCCTTAGCTATGGTTTTATCCTATTGGGTTTTTCTAGCAAGGTTTTTAACGAGGCAACATCACCTAGCGTATTAAAAGAATAGTAGACTATTATATTTCAACATGTGGATAGTCAAGGGGGAGTGTTATGAATGCAACATAATGTTGTGACTCTCCACGTTCTTAACTCCCGTCTCTTTACTTACTCTTGTATTAATAATATGGCCTATATATAGATGTCCTATGTATTTGATATGATATACTCAATATTATAAGAATTATCTCATTCTCCATATTTCTTTCTCTACATGATCTATGTTCTCATGTTTATCGGATATATTGGTTGCTAATAGACCATTATTTTATAACAAATACATCAATAAACCTGACATATGTTCTCTTTGACTGGCATATGCCTGATTAACTTTCATAGGCTTCCCAAACCTGTAAATATATGTTTTCAAAGGCAATTAGTAGCGAATAATAAAAAGAATGAAAAATAGATATTGATTAAAGTTTCTTTATTTACTGATGGCTTCCATTAAGAGTCACAATAGCAAGAGCAGCCAAATGTTGATAAAAAAATTCTACAAACCCGAATGATGAGTTGATGAATTATCCAAGATAAAAAACACCAAAAAGATTATTATTTTTATATACAAATAACTCAACACTCAATAGGATGAGATTACGTCTATTAGAGAATTAAAGTCATTCTATAAAATTAGAAAGTTAATGAATTAATCATACGTTATCTTTCCCAATGAGATTCTGTTTCATTTGAGTGATAAATGCAAGTAATTATCTAATATTCTTTCGAGAGAGAATATTAGGGTACTCTAGATTATATATTTTAATATATATAGATTGCTTGTGCTTCTGCCTATGTATTTATTTTAGGATTTAATGAGCTAATTCCAAAGGAGATTGAGTCTTCAAACTTAAAAGTTTATGGTTAGCGAGTAAGACATTGTTTTCAACTGAAATATATATATTAAAATATATAATCTAGAGTACCCGAGTACGCCTATAAGCAATCTAGGACTACTTGATGTAATCTAGGACTACACCTCAATATCCTCAAATAAACTCCACATGTAGATTAAATTTTCCGTCTACGTATACTTTGTTCTGATAATTAACACTTCAGCGAGTTAGCAATAAACCGCATAAAGAATTTGAATGGCCCTAATTTGTACCTAAATTGCAAACCCCAAATTAGGATTCTTGATAATACATATATATGAACTGATATTGCTTCAATAAATGTCATCAAAAGTTAAAAGTAGAAATAAAAGGGAAGGGATGTCGTATAAACGGGTTGCGATCGATGCATAGATAGGGATTTTCATGGAGAAATGTCTGGACGGCGGGAAAATCGCCGCAATGAGCGGATACTGAAGCCCCTTAAGAGACGATGATACAGGAAGGGGCAAGAGACGATGATCCACTGATATGATAGAAACAAGAATACAGAGAGAAGAAGTGTAACAATCAACCAAGCTATCATACATTCAGTTAATTCGGTTACTTATACTACCTTACAACTAACAATAATGACTAACAACTTCTTTTATAGCCTAACCCTAAACTATTAGCTAATGACTATTTAACCCTTCTAACTACATTCAAACATTTATTACATTTTATCCCCTCCACTATTACAACTGTAGCATTACTCCCCTGTTAAACATGAATTTTTCCCTCAAAATTCAAAATTGGGGAAACGCCTTTGTAATTCCTCAAGATCCTCCCAAGTTGCTTCCGTTGCTGGTAATCCTTTCCAATGCAATAAACCTTGAACCCCTGCTCTTGAACCCTTTTTCAGTAATTTCCTGTCTAAGATTGCCCTTAGTTGAATCGACTCAGCTGGAAATTGCGGTAATGGAGTGACAATCATAGCTGGTCCTGGAGCGGATTTAAGCAAGGATACATGAAATGTAGGATGAATACTCGCATCAGTAGGTAAGTTTAGCTTATAAGCCAAAGTACCTATTTTATCCAATATTTCAAAGGGTCTAAAAAATTTTGGTCCCAATTTCTGATTAGAATGTTGTTAAGAGATATTTGTGCATACGGTTGAAGCTTCACATAAACCCAGTCTCCCACCTTAAATTGTCTGTCAGACCTGTTTTTATCAGCCATTTGTTTCATACGATTTCTTGTTTTGTTCAAATTAGTTTTTAAGGTAATCAACTTAGATTCTATTATCCTGAATAATTCTTCCAATGTTTCAATCTTTGTTTGATGAGGAATGTATGGAATGTGTAATGGTCGAGGTACTCCGTATAGAGCCTCATAGGGTGACATGCCAATTGATGAATGAATAGTATTGTTGTACCACCATTCAGCTAAAGTTAACCATTTAGGCCAACCCTTCGGATCATCCATTACCATACATCTAAGATAGGTTTCTAAACACCTATTTAAGACTTCAGTTTAGCCGTCTGATTGTGGGTGGTATGCAGAAGATAAAGCCAACTGAACTCCCTGCAGCTTCATAAAATCTTTCCAAAATTTGCTTACAAATATTGGATCCTTGTCTGAGACTATTGTACCTGGACACCCAAGTAGCTTAAAATATTATCCAACACAACTTGAGCTACTTGTGTTGCAGTATAAGGGTGTGAAAGTGATATGAAGTGTCCATACTTTGTATATCTGTCCACCACAACCAAAATAGTATCTTTCCTATTAACCTTTGGTAACCCACTTATAAAATCCATAGATATATCAGTGAAAACAGAATTAGGAGTAGGTAAAGGTTGTAATAGACCTGGACTAGCCACCCTCTCATACTTTTCTTTGTGACACGCTTGACAATTTTTAACCCATTTCTTAACATCACTGTCACATTTCTTCTAATAAAAAAATTGTTTCAACTTCTATAGTGTAGGATGATAACCTGAATGGCCACCAATAGGAGAAGAGTGACATAGTTGTAAGATATCATTCCTTAACTGAACATCCTCCCCAATCACTACCTTATTCTTTCTCTTTAACATACTACCATCCCAGGACTAATGTTTAACTGAACTATTTTGCTTCAGCTTCTGAATTATATCTTGCAGTTTTGTATCATTAGCCCAGCTGGCTTGAATTCTTGGCCATAAACAAGGGTCAATAGAACTTAGAGTCAGTTCAAAAAAAGTCAACCCTTCAACCCTAGATAAAGCATCTGCTACCTTATTTTCAATTCCTTCTTTATAGACAATCTCATAATCATAGCACAAGAGTTTAGCTAACCACTTTTGCTGCAAAGGTGTACTAACCTTCTGTTCTAACAGATACTTCAAACTCCTTTGTTCAGTTTTGATTATGAAATGCTTCTGTATTAGGTATCGATGCCAATGTTTTACTGGCATTAAGATGGCCAACAACTCCTTTTCATAAACTGACATAGCCTGTTGCTTGACAGAAATACCCCTACTAACATAAGCCAAAGGATGGCCATCCTGCATTAACACAGCATCCAGACCTTTTGAAGAAGCATCAGTCTCAATGATAAACACCTTAGAAAAATCTAGCAAAGCTAATACTGGAGCTGTAGTTAAGGCTGTTTTTAACTCTTCAAAATCCCTTTGAGCTTCTAGGTTCCATAAAAATGCATCATTTTTAAGAAGATTGTTAAGAGGATTAGCAATGGAACCAAAAGATTTTATAAACCGCCTATATGTAACGCCCCTAACTTATCTTTTCAAAGATTCTTAACGTGGTTAATAAATGTTAGAGATTTCGGCATGACCCGTACGTAAATAGACCACTAACACCTGTATTATACGGTAAACCATTTTTAACATAAACATCCTTGACAAAAACCCCAAAACGGAACGTTAAGTTGTTTACAACAAAACTACCACTAATAAGTTTTTAACCAAACCAGAAAGACATCAAAATACTACACAATTTAAGGTACATAAGACCAAAAGTTTAGACCACATTATATTAACTTATGACGGAAGCTTGTAGTGGGCGAAGATCAAGTGTGCTCATTCCAAATTGTCCGACCGCCTAGATTAAGGATTTACCTATATTCAACATAAACAAATAAGTTAGTATTTCGTTACAACCACAATTAATTAATAAACCGATTCGTCTCTTTCATGGTTTTACATCATTCAATTTCTTTACTAACCGTTAAACGGTTCATTACATGCTTGCCTCGAAGTAGAGACTAGACATACTTTTCTTAACATACCCGCTATCGACGGATACTAATATCATTAACATACTTTCATTCGATTCTTTCATGACGAACAAACATATTTTTATCATTCTTGCACTCATACTCCAATCCGAGAAAGACGGATCGAGTAGACTTTCATTCGCTTCATACTTAACCTTCCATACCCGGTTCGACTAAAAAGAACCGGATAAGATGCATTATCTTTCGTAACCTATTCATTCATCACAATCCGTTTATGACGGATCTTACTTTCACTTATGAATAACCGTAGATTTCAATTCTTCTAAATTTTATTATAACAACACAATACAATTGAGATTATTATACATATGACAATATTATAGAAATATGGTGTACACTAACGTACCTCGATCTTGTGAACTTTCCGATTTCCTAGTATTGGAACCTTCTTCCTTCACGCCTATAACAACACATTCATTCATTATTCTTCCAATTTATACACATTTTTCTTCTAAGCATTTCATCAAACACTTGGTGGTCATCAATTTACACACATCAATTACAAGCATACAAATCATGAATTTCTACTAGTTCATCCTATAACTCATCAAAATCAATCCAAGTTCATACCTTTCTTTTATTCCACATAATTTTTCTAAGATTCAGGCATTACAACATAATCATATTTCAAGGTTTCACATAACTAAAATCACTTAAATCATCCTATTCATATCACAAGTTCATAAAGTGGGTTTTACTAAAAATCTTTCAATTAACCTAAAATCAACATGATTCTTGTTCTAGAAAGTAATCCTAACTCAGATTTCTCACATTCAGACACAAGAATTCGAGATTGGGGTTGAACCCCTCATCCTTCAAATCATGATTCCAGAAAATTAAACTTACCAGTTTGGAAATTGAGGTTAGCTACTCGAGTTTAGGGGATCATGCATTGAATTTTTCCTTTGATTCAAGTTAAATTGCTTGATTTCTTGATGCTAGGGTTTCAACCCTTGTCCTGCTCTCTTCTGTTCGATCGACCAGAACCCACGCACAGAGTGTGTGTGGGTTTTTAACTCTTTTTAATTTAATTAACTTAAATTTTGATATGTTACAACTTTAGTCCCTTAAGTTCCTTTACTTATTTAGTTTTAAACTTCACCCCTTTATTATTTATAATTTAACTTATGTCTAAATAAACATTTTTGGGGTGTTACAAGTCTACCCCCCTTAAAGGAGGTTTCGTCCACGAAACCTTTCTCATTCAAACTAGACCACTTCTACTCTTACTTTTTCATCTATTCATTCACGATGCTTAATACAACATAGATGCATTCGGGATCTTGGCAAGAGTTTCATTCATGCATAAACGTATTTGTACGCATTGTCCCTCCGTTCTTAAATCAAGTAAATTACTTTCATAATCACATATAAGTCTGAATCTGATCCAGAGCTCTTATTAGTGTCGTTTTCACTTTATAATGCTAGTTCCTAGCATACATCATCACTAGCGATTCGTTCATTGAAATTTATTCCAAATGTATACTATTGGTCGTACAAGCTTATGCTTACGGCTTGTTTCTATCTTTCTAAATAAGCGTAACATATTCATACATTTATTAATATAAATAAATCGATTTATTTCATTCCGCACACGAATCATGCACGATATAATTCATTATTGTAATCATGAGCAAACCCCATTATCCCATTACTAACGTTTTTCTAATTACTTTCTTGTTCATATGAGGGCTTAGCATAACATTATACGTATACTATAAACATTTAATGACTTAGTGGTACTAATACAAAGATACCCACTTCCTAATTACTTTTTCATACTTAATACGAGTATAAGGCATCATTCTACGGTTACTACCGTCACTTGAACTAATTACAAATTTGAGTTTAGCCTCAAATTTAATCCTTCGCACACTTTATTATTATCTCCTTGCATGAACTACTTATGATAACAACTAGGTATGTTGTGTACGAGCACCATACGAGCGTTTAACCAATTCAGCTCAAACTTTCATTTAAGGCCTTTAGATCTCCCTCTTAATGACATTCATACCTTCTCACGCTGACCGTTACAGGTCGATCATTGTATACCATACCATAATTATTCTACCATTCATTTTGTTCACACTTACAAATAAATCTACGGATTCTTTATCATTAATCAAGAATTAAACATTTCACTAACCTCGCCTTCAATGCATAAGTCAGTTATCCGTGTGCCGGATCGATCAGCTTCTTTATATGTACCTTCCGTACCAGAATTGGTCTCATTCATTCATGAAATATGCTCCCACTCGTGAGCATCCTTCCACTAGCTTCATTACTATCATCTCACTAAGAATTCCATCATATTTATCTATAAATAATAGTTAGCACATAACCTTTCACATTTGCGTCCTACAGGGTGTTTGTTCGCCGATTGTCTCTTTCACAATTTTCTTACGTACATGCTAAAACATATCATACATTCCATTTCTTACTTACTATCCTTTCATTTTATTGGTTATTTCGTCAACTTTCGCAGTTTGACCTTTCAAGGTCAGACTAACACCCCCTTACTTTTTGTGGTTGCATCGAGGTACACGTTCGTACCTTATACTCACATAATTGCAAGGACTTCATTTACTTCGTTTGACTTTTCGGAAATCTAATTGTAAATACATTCTTACATATGGGTATCAGTTATCCTATTCTGACACATCATTCTCTAGTCGAGCCCTAAGCTCCTATTAAAATATAATCTTTTTATACATACCTGGCGCGGGTCAAATCCCTTGACTCGTTATTCATACTTTGCGATGGTTAATACTTTCCAAACTGTGACAATGCATGCCCATACATTATGCTCACCTATAAGTAAGAAACTTGACAACTCGAACATTAAATACCGGGTTCAAATGGCGATTCGCCATTCGACCCATATAACTTATTTGAGTTTGGTACTTAGTTTTTATTCTTACTTTTTTAATATTTCTTCACTTACGGATTCGGACTTTTAATTTATTACCCTTCACTCTTACTGGTTTGATCCGTGTTTGCTTATAGATCCCTCCTTTCATTCCTTACATGGTTGAATCCATTTCTCAGATTCAAACATTTTCCTCCGTACCTTTCTTTCTTCTGCCGTATCATTTACCATGTCATTTCTTATGAAACGTTTTCGTATTAATCTTCTACATTCAACTTCAAGTGTTGGGTCCTAACACTTAATTCCATGTCCTAATTCATGTAGCGCGTATCGACGCGACACTCTACATCCTATTTCTAATGGTGTTCCCGCCCTTCTTTCTTAAGTTTGTTTTACATTCAATCGTAGGCTTATACTTTTCATTCTTATCTTTCTTTCTTATGTTGATCCGTTCCTTTAAGAATCGTTAGACCCATTTTTGCTAGCTTGACCGGACATAAGTGAGATGATTCTCGTGTTTTTCTCGAGCTTCGGTCAATACATGACCATCCCTTAATATACCATTTCCATTTGTTCGTTCACCGTTTTTGGTGTTAATTCACCTACGTTCTCTAACATGTCTCTCACTAATGAGTATCCTACATTACACGTTGTATTTCTTACGTAATACTTCCAGCATTTGTAAGTAATTATTATTCACTGACTTCTACAATATAACCTTTTAAGGTCAACCACCACCCAGTACTTTTTGTATATAAGTATTGTAGTATGTGTTGTACATACCTTAAATTCGAACATACTTACAAAACATCTTTAGCTAACATCTGAACTAATATCCTTTCCATACCTTTCATTAACATTACCAAGTTCTCATTTATTTATACGTTCCACTTAATTTCAAATATTTAAACACGTATACATCTTCATGTAAATAAATTCGAAGTGATTGCGAATTCACCTTCTTTCTATTCATACGTTAATCGACTTTCGTTAGTAGAATTTCATATGAATGAGACATTCATTAATAGTTATCTCATTTCAATTCCATACAACTAAACTATCATCAAGCATAACACGTAATTCATCTAGTACATAACACATTAACTCTTTACTTTAACAATTGTGTCTAATGGCCATCCCATGATATCACTATATTGTTGACTTTCAGAAAGTCAACTGTCTCGTTTACACACTTTAAACTTTTAAACATGTATTCATCTAAATATGGTAGGTCATAATAATAATATCCTACGTATTTCATACTCGTATTGTATGACATGTACAATTTACGTGATCCTCTAAACAATACACATATACATTCACATACACGTACTTTCACATGCTAATGCTCCATGATTCTACAAATAGCAAATTTCATTCGAAGCAACTATATAACATAATTTCAACATATCCTTTACTAATAAGCTCGTATGATTCACATTTAGCACATATTCGCCTCTTAATCATACTAAAGAAAATCATTATATACACATAAGTATCACACCATTCCAAACACAGGGTACTAGCCTTTAATGCATAATTCTGATCAAATCATACATTTATCCGAATTCTCATACGAATTCCATCTAACTCACATTCTTCAAATTATTTTCACCACTAATCTCATCATTTTTTATTCATTTATTAACAATTCAGGTTCCTTCACATATTCAAGTACATTAGTCTACATTTACTTCCTTCATTATTCATTACCATACATTTCCAACTCCACTTTATACATTCGTCATTCATTTCATGCCATTCCATACGTTACATTCGACTTTTATAAATTTTACTTTATCGCCAATGATCTACGTAACTTTACATAACTTATTATATCTTCTAATAACTTGACAAGAACATAAAATGGGCATTTCTGAGAAGTACGGGAACTTAAATTATAATTCACAAGTTTGACCCGACATTTGAAAAATATGCATAAATTGAAAAATAAACATTCTGTTGACTTTTTAATAACAAGTTTGACCCGACATTTGACCTAGTTAGAGTGGGAATCAGAGGGTGCCCTTTTAAGGGTTTATTGCCCACATAATTACCAACTTATAACTACTTTCAATTCGACTAATCACTGGACCATTAGTGATTAATCGTGAAGTCAACTGTTAATTACGACGGTTTGACTTTTAAGCTTATACTAAGTAAAAACTTAACTAAGAGAGGTTAAGCATACTTACTGAAGTCCTATGCTTGATTAGGAAGGACTTGGGTCTGCTCTTAAGCTCCAGAAAGCTCCTCAATTGCAGAATGAAGGTGTGAAGAAATGGTTGCAACCTTGTGGCCTTTTATAGTGTTCATATCTTCATAGATTGTTGACAACAAGGTCTACCATTGATGTTTGATCACTAACAAGTGTCCCTAAGTGTCCAAGATGAGGAAAATCGAGTTAAATGCGGTTACAAGGGCTATGGCAGACAAGAATCCAACAAAATCAACATTCTGATCAGGTAAGGCCGTCGCGTAGCGCGACGGCATAGGGTGTTAGTGCTCGCGCTACGCGAGCATGTGTGATCTGCCAAATCAATTTTCCATTAATTGCAGTTTTGGTCCCCGGTCCTTCTAAAGGTCGCTTTCATGTCTTGTTTTGCACAATGAGCCCTCTAAATTGACTTATAAGGGCTTTAAGACATTTACCCACTTTGTTTAGTCCTCGATTAACTTTATTGTTACCCGAAAAGTCATGAATTTCAACGTTTACGCTTTTAACCCCTTGCATACGAATATTGTCATAACTTTCTCATATGATAGCGAAATTTGGTGAAATTTTTATCATGTATTCTAGTGAGCATAATTGATCGTTACAAAGCTTCGGGTTTGCTAAAAGGTCACTCAGAGGTATACTTTAAACATGCTGACACATTTAACCCCTGTAGTTTGTAACCTCTCACTTTCTTTCACAATTAGCTTCGTATGATCCATGAATCATTCGTTTAAGGGTATAAACATCATTTAGGGATATTGTAGGGTATATTTATCCATTGTTGACATTTTGAATCCTTATATTCACATATTTTCCATGTTTGTCAACTTTAGTCCTTCTAGAGTATTCTTTCACACGTTCAAAGCTTATGACACGTGTCAATACATTATAGGACGTGAATTTTCGAGGTGTTACATCCTCACCCCCTTAAAAGAAATCTCGACCTCGAGATTTGTTAAAATTATGGAAGTACTTTTTGTCGTATCATGGATTTAACTTCCATAGTATATTTGGGCCCCCAAGGGTATCCCAGTTGACCTATACAATAGGTGCATACTTTCTTTTGGAGCTCCTTAACCTGTCAGTTCTCAATTGACATAGGTTGCTCATACTATCATAGATCTGCATATCATTATGTGATAGTGCTTTTCGACTTATTGGTGACACGTTGCTAAATCATTAGTGTGGGTCACATTGCGCGTTCCACCAAGCTCCTAAATTAGGTCTTTGCTTGTAAGTTATTTTGATCTTGATACATTCGATTTCCTTCGAATGATTCGATATATTCAGAGCTTAACTAGCCTGATTATTTAACAAATTGGCACACCCTTCCTGGGTGGTATCTTTTGTTGAGTCTTATTCTTTAACAAGATCTTAGGAGGTTTGCTACTTTCATTAATTCTTGATTTTCTGCCTAATACTGGCAATTTACAGATGGTTAGGGATTTGTATGAATCTTATTCGTTGTTTCCAATGCAACCTTCAGATCCTTATAAGTGGACTTCCCAAAGTCTCGTCCATCCAACGGATGTTTTGATATTTCATTTATACAAGGTCTCCAAAGGAGCCACCTTGATACTTATATAGCAACTATTATGGAAAAGCTTATCTTAAGGTGAGATGGTTATTCCAACCATTGCTCAAAACTGATCTTAAGGAGTAGCTAATCCTTACATTTGGTCGAACAAATCGATGATCCTGGGCAGCTGATGGCGATTCTCAATCGTTGCCTAATTAGGGTTGCGGTAATTAATATATAAGCAATATGAACCGCCTTTCTTATTCACTAACATAAAACCCTCAAAATATTGAGTCAGGCTATATGAGCCTATGTCTTAAAACCTACTTACTCAGGGTTTCGATTATTCAATAATCAACATGGAGTTTTCACAATACTCCAGCCCACAGCGGGATGTTAATCTAAACTCTACCTGCCTCTCAGGAGGTAAGCAGGGAAAACTTATGAGAATATACTTAGGTATAAGGAGATTACAGAGATTTTCCAAATCTCAGGCTCCAATTCATCCATCAATGCTTGTGTCAAATAAGTGACACTTGTATGTTACAATTCCATGAATTTCCTTAACCGGGAACATTTACTTGGACAATTTCGTTCTGGATATCTCCCTTGAATACCATTAGTTGATTTTAGTACTATATGACCTCTCGGAATATCTTTGTGATCCCATGCATTAAACCTCCATACTGATCAGGCATGGAAGCAATCTATGGAACTTATTAAGATATACCAATCATCATACGGTGCTGTTCATCATACCGTTTGGTATTCGCAATCGTTAGAGATCAAAGAGATATCAACTCTAAATGTTGACGCATTACACCTGGAGAGGGGATACTTCTAAAATTCTACGACTGAAGACCTTACACTTAACATCTGGGGTTCTTACAGGGAAAATTTTTCTAAAAGTTTGCTAAGTTTATGGTCTTATGAGAGACTTAACAGCACCAGAAACCACATGTAATTTCTAGCAATAAAATCACAAACAAGGATTTATCTGGTGACATTCCTAATGTGAGCTGCCTCTAATCATTCAACAGGAGGGTTAAACGCCTCTATTCTTAGTCCTTCTAAACTTAGCTGTAAAATCTTAGATAACTTTAGGGCAGTCTCAGCTTTGACTGGTCGTTTCTTAATCTATAAAACGTGAGTAGCTGAGGTAGATCCATAATGGATTTATAATAAGCAGGCTTTGAAACCTTAATGTGCCCTTAAAACTTGGACCATCCCATATTATGTAAGGGGATCTTTCTTGTGGACTTTATAAATGTCCTTACTAATTAAGGGTATTTCTATCGAATGACTGTGATGTATACCTTACCATGTCCCTTCCAGCATAATCGCTGATATACCAAATGGTTTCTACTTCATCCATCAATTTCCTGAAATCGATGGTCCCTTATTATTATTGAGGTCTCTTGACTTCTAAGAGACGAAGTACTTTTAAGTACATCCTAAAATGGGGCTCCTTTCCATATATGATTTTGTTTAGTTTATTCATCGTATTTGAAGTATGAATATAGCTCTTCTTATGAGCAGCGACATGTGTTTTAAAGCGAACATCATTCAGCTTCTCAACCTTTTCATGACTTTTCTCATAGCCTTTCTAATAGCTGCGTTAATTACAGTTTTGGAGATTAACTCCATTAACATTGAGGTTCACATCGGATGCACCATTAACATTCGTCGCATCCCCAGCATCGCAACTGTTGTTTGTATTTTCTGAGTTTTCCATACTCGAATATTTGGTATTAAAAACCAAATTTAACAAGTGCTTGGGTAATCCATACCCAGTATCTCCTTGAATGGTCAAAGGCTCACCATAAGGAGTCTTGATAACTACTTGCTTCTCATTACACAAAGTATGGGTTTGGCTACAGGATGACCAACTCATCTTCTATTATTATATCGAGTCCCGCTATTTTAATGGAACAAGGACAGTGGAAAAGAATGATTCCTAACGGACATATAACATCCAGCTAAAATTGCTGAAGCAGTCTCTGAGGTACTATCAGTCAATTTTACTTTATTCTTAACGCTTAGAGTTTTAACAGGCAGATTTAATGATTTACAAAATCTATTGTCTACGGAAGACTTATCTGAACCTGAATCAAATAATACTCTAACATGAGCGTTATTGATATAGAAAGTACCTGTTGTGACCTTGTCATCCTGAATAGCCTCTTGAGTATCCATTTGAGAGTTTCCGGTTTTGGTCTTCTTAGCCTCGCCAGACTTCTTGGTTTTATTAGGGAAATTAATTTTGATGTGCCCTATTTCATTGCAACCATAGCAGGTTGCGTCTCCCAATCTCTTGCAATCCAAGGTCTTATGTTCCTTGGCCTTGCAGATTCCACAGGGTAGAGACTGAGATTCCAATTTGCATTTCCCGAGGTGGTATTTCCTACAGATTTTGCATTTGGTCTTTTCACCTGACTGCTGGTTGTTCATGAGGTCCTTGCATTCATGGGTCTTGTGATCCATCTCCTTACAGATGACACATCCCCTGGTCTGATCATAGAAACATTTTCCAAAGTGCTTCTTCCCGCAGGTTCCACATTCGGGTTTTGCCTTCTTTGGCTTGGACCGGTTATAGCTCGAACTGGTCCTACCCTTTTTGTAACCTTTATTCGGGGTATTATCGTACTTTCGCTTATGATCCCTTAACGCTCGGTTCACGGCCTTGTTTACAGCTGTATCTAACATAGCCTGTAACTCGGCGCCCGTTAAATTCAGTCTTGTATCATCATTCTGATTAACTGGATGATTGTGAGCTTCAGAGGAGTCAAGCATGGTGAAGCTTTGAAGGCTACAAACCAATTAGTAATAATTGATTTAATTATATGGTGAATTGTTGAATTTTGTTGATTAAATAGCTATGGTGTAAATAAACCATATATGCCAAAAGATAGTATTTAAGTTATTTGATTATGTTCTGCCTAGGTTTTTAAGTAAAGCATCCTTGGCGTGTAAACATAATATAATCCTTCATATTTATTAGACAGGGGACATAAATCACGACTGTCAATGTCGCACTGACATTTTATATAGCACAAGAGCTTGTTCCCAAGGACTCTTGATGGCACATGGCCTTGTCACTAGGGAAAAATCTAAAACATAATCGATGATCCCTTTGGATCGGAAAATTTCATAGTTCATTGTCTTGACAAGAATTTATGAATTAAAAACTATCTTTTCATGTATACACCTTTGCCCGTAGGTATACATCCCAAATGGATGTTTTGATGCTTACATCATGTTCGACGTTTACTAGCCATGATTCCTATTGATCATTTACGCTAATTATGGGATTTGGAAAACTCCTAATATAAGGATGAAAAGTGTGAGTTTATCGCATCACTGTTGTCGGGAGTGTTAACACATTTTCATATATTAACGAGGATCTGAATCTCTTTTTAAACAGGTTTTACCATCTTAGCTAGGTCTTCAATGACATTCAAGCTAGGTCAAACCTTTTAAGATTCTCCTTTAATAATTATACTGGCAGGAAAGGAAGGATATTTATTTTTATTCAGGATTTTTATTAATATTATCCTGGATTTAATTAAAATATAACTATAGCACAAAAAGTCAAGTCACAAGGACAAGTTTAATTTATAAGCCATGATTTCAGAGAATCGAGGCAAATTTATAAGTTAGTAATAGCACAAAAGGCCTAGTCACGTGGACAAGTTTAATTTATAAGCCATGATTTCAGAGAATCGAGGCAAATTTATAAGTTAGTAATAGCACAAAAGGCCTAGTCACGTGGACAAGTTTAATTTATAAGCCATGATTTCAGAGAATCGAGGCAAATTTATAAGTTAGTAATAGCACAAAAGGCCTAGTCACGTGGACAAGTTTAATTTATAAGCCATGATTTCTAAATCAATAGACTAGATAAGAAAATTGGAAGAATCCAATATAAGAATGACTGTTGTGATTTTCTCGAATCACATCTGTCAAGAGTGCTAACACGTTCTTAGGTGTTAACAAGGATTTGAATCTCTTGAATAGGTCCTACCATCTTGGCCTCGTCATATAGGCTAGGTTTACCTTTAAGATTCCTTTTTTTTATAATAACCGCAGAACAATCCTAACTTGGGATGTTAATAAGGATCTGAACCTAAATTGAGGAACTGCCATCTTGGCCGGGTCTTAATAATGACACAAGGCTAGGTCTTATCCCTTTTTAGATTTTGCCATTTTATTATAATGGTAGATCTTATAAAAGGAATGTTATTTTTCATTTATTTCATATTTCCTGATTAGGATGAATATTTAGTCATTCCACTATAAAATTAAAAATTCAAGGTTGCCCTAAACGGGACTTGAAAGGAATAATGTTGTCCTCGAAGGGACTAAAAGATAAATATCGTTATAAAGACTTTTAAGGAAATGATCTTCAGCAAAAGAAGTTTCTTCTTCATTTTATTTCTGAATGCTTTCTCCTTGGTTGCACGTTTCATCCTAGCCGCTGTACGAAGGTCAGCAATTCAAGGCTCCGGGTGTGGAGAATTCCTATTACGGCTTCTTCGCTTGGCGACGTATCCAATATATAAAAATTGGAAGCAAAATTTCCAGATGAGGATTGAGAATATTCCTATGTTAAGTCTAGACTCAGAAGGTCAAGGAATGTGCTAATGTGTCATTGAGATTAAACACAAAAAGGCTAGTGTTTAATTCACTCAATGTTGGCTCTGATACCAACCTGTCACACCCCTTTTTCCACGTGTCACCGGTGGGCCCTGGTGGGGAGTATCGTGACGTAGTTGATATCATCATAGTAAAACAATACAATATATAAATGCACAGCGAAAGCAAAAGATAAATATATTACAATCCGATTCAAAGTAATATCAAATATTACAACGGAACGTAAGATGGATCCACGGGCGGATCTTTAACAGAAAAATAATATCGTTCAACAGACTTTAACATCTAAAGCTTGCGAGACTTGATTATTGATGCCTGGAGTAGCCAGCCTATTACGTATAGTACCTGCATTTAGCCTTTTTGGAAAATACGTCAGTTTACACTGATAAATACAATTAACTGACTCATTTTGAAAATGGTTTAAGAAAATTGATTTGGATGCACGTGGCATAAAATATCTTTTATAATTTGATTAAAATGCACAGAGGCAAAATTAAGCTTTTATACTTGGGACAATTATTTAAATATATAATCTCGTAAAAGAATTACATGTTACTTATGCGTTCAGTAGCCCGGATCGTGTCTGGGTTAAAGATCAATAGACGCACTGACGGGTGGTCCGTAGGACAACCCTTAAAAGGTTTAATACAATGCACATTCTACACTTTATTCGGTTAATTGTTTGAACATGATAATCACTAGATGATGTGATGTGCAGATGTTATAATGCTCAAGATACATGTTTTAGAAGGTTGGATGAATGTTGGGACTTGATGGAAACTTAAAATGAAGGAATTGGCTATGCATGAAGAAACAAAGGAAGAAAATGTCACTGACCGCCGTAACCTACGGCCCTTAGCCGTAGGTTACGGCTCTTATGTTGTTGTTGAATGCATGCCGTAAAACAGGGGAGACCAGCCGTAAAGGATTGATGATAGCCGTAAGGTAGGGCACCCAGCCGTAGCTTACGGCTCGGGGTTGACTTTCTGGGCTGGTTGACTGCCGTAAGCTACGGCTGAGAGGCGTAGCTTGTGGCTCCGTCTGATCCAAAATGTGTAACTCCTCATTTAATGGCCAATTTGATGGATTTTATGGAGGCTTTTCACTTGTTTTCGGTTATCAATCATTGGGGACGAATTTGTGAGCTATCTTGGAGACTTTTTGGCAACAAGAACACTTCTCAATCATTAGTTTGGTGTGCTTTGATCCATATGAACATTGAAACTTTTGTTAAGATGTTGTTTGAAGCTATGCGTGGCTAAACCCTTTATGATCATCCTAGGTTGAAGGTTTGTTTAAGACGGTTGTGTTTTGATTCCATATTTCTAGAATGATAAACTTTATCTATGTCTTGTTTATCATGGTGTGTGATTGCTTAGTTGTAAATTGTTAATTCTTATGATTTTTTCTAGTTTGAAACCATACGTTCTTGGTGCCGTTGGCAATCGAGATATCATGGGTAAAATTAGGATTGGGTAAGGGTTGATTGGTCATCGGGTAACAACCTCATGTTCTCGGAATCTGAGTACTTCGTTCCCTTTTATCACAATAAGTAATTACACACGAACTATGTCTATGTAGTTCTTTCTAGTGGATGATAACACAATTGTTGAAACAAACCGGAAATCTAGGATGGTCATTTGTCTCTAATTTGCTCACAACCAAACTTTTCTCTTGCAATTTACTTAGTTTAATTTAGTCTAAAACCAATCTAATAAAACAATCCAACTCTTTGAATTTACTTTTTATTGCAATTAGTTTAATCTTAGTTAACTTAGATACACTTCTAAATAACACACATTCCACAAACTCCCTGTGTTCGATACCCTATTACCGCTATCTATATAGTTGTTATTGGGATTAAATTTGCGTGACCCACGACAATCACGTCAAATTTTGGCGCCGTTGCAAGGGAGTAGTGCGCAACGTGTGTTATTTTCTTTCTTTTTAAGTTTGTTATTTTTCCGGTTTACGCTGGGTGTGTTAGTGTGCAGGTATTGACAGGTGCATGCGTACTAGGAGCTCTCACAAGCTATCACCTTTGGCATTTGATCCGGAAATTGAGCGAACGTTAAGAGGAAACAGAATTTTGCTAAGAGAGAACAGAATCAGTGGTTCACCAACAACACCAACTACACCAATCACACCAATTCGATACATGGATCCACCACAACCACCACCCACTACGGGTGAACCTACTTCACCATTCATACCAACATCCACTCAACCTTCACCAAATACCACCATGCCTATTTCCACTACCGAATTTACTTCACCACATGGAGTTACATCAACCAACACCACATCACCTATTACTACCCAAGTCGAACCTACTCTTACCTATAGCCCTTCCGCAACAATTCCACCACTTTCACACTTCTTTCCTCCAACTACGGGTCAATCATCTTCTACTCACTCATTACCACAAAGCTCAACCGTTATCCATACTACTTCTACATATCGACCATCGAACCAACCCGGTATGCAATATTCGTCTTATCCTTATATGCAATCTTCGGGTATAGGAGGAGATGGGTATTTTAAAGGTTATGAAGAAGAGTTTGAGGGATACGAGGAAGAAGGATATGCTTATGGGGGTGATGGAGATCAAGGAAAGTTTGGGTATGTGCCGGGTCAATCTCAAGGGATAGCAAGTGTAGGTGGAGTGCCACAACAACTTATACCGCAACATATTCGACCAAGACCACAAGGGCCACCAATGCAACGCCCTATACCTTTGCAACAAATTCGGCCACAGAATGTACAACCAAATGTTCAACAATTCCAAAGGCCAATTCAACGCCCACCAATGCCGCAGCAGCAATTTCAACAACCAAATGCACCACAAGGGCAAGTACCAAGGCCAATGGGTCCTATTCGGCCAAGGGGTAGGTTTGGTATACCAAGGAGACACCTTAGACACATTTTCGGCCGGTAATCACTCAAAACCCTTCACCGGTAGTTATTCCTCACAATGATCAAGGGAGAACATTTGAAGTGAGGACCAACTCTTTGCAAAGTTTACCAAAATACAAAGGGTTGGCAACAGAGGAGCCTTACTTTCATTTAGAGGCTTATGACTCGATTTGCAACACTCTTGGGAGTCAAGGGTTCTCGGCTGATGACATCAAATTGGTATTATTCCAATTTTCTTTGGAAGATAAGGCGAAGAAATGGTTCTACACGTTACCTTCGGCATCCATATATACATGGGGGGAGATGCAACAAACTTTCTTGGATGAGTTTTACACCGCCCAAAAGACAAACGATGCTAGAAAGGGATTGAGAAGCTTCCAACAACAACATGGTGAGATGTTCCATGAGGCATTTGAACGTTTCAATATGATGATCAAAAATTTCCCTCACCATGGAATCGAATTGTGGGAATTAATGAATGCTTTTCACGAGGGGTTGAGTGCTGAAGATGCTCGTGATCTCATGTCTATTACCGGTGGGACTTTCGGTACAAACTACGAAAATGATGATTGGGAGTTTTTGGAGAACATGGCCACTACATCAAAAAGAAAAGCTCAAGCATCAAGGAGAGCTCGACCGGCCATTGCCCAACCTCAAGTGCATGCGATAGATGACGGTAATGTACAAACTTCTAATCAAATTTATGATGTTTGTGCTTTATGCAATGAAATAGGTCATGCGGCTGAAAATTGCCAAGGGATGGTGGAAGGGCAATATGAAGAAGTCAATGCAGTACAAGGTCAAGGAGGGGGTGGTAGAAATTACAACAACATGAATTCTAACACTTACCACCCCGGGTTGCGGAATCATCCGAATTTTCGTTATGGGAACCCTTCGAATCAATCAAACCCGAACTTTCAAGGTAGCCAAGGAAACTATGGTTCGCGCTAACCTTATAACAATCAAGGTGGATATAGAAGTGGAAACAACCAAGGGTACCAAAGGCAAACGGGTCAAGAACAAGGGGGGTCTTCGGGTGGAAACGAGATGATGGATATGTTGAAGAGCATGCAAGCGGAGATGCAAAAGAGAAACCAAATGGATGATGTTCGTATACAAAAGGATGAGGCTCGAGATAAGGCAATTCAAACTTTGACCACCCAAATGGGTCAACTTGCAACCGAAGTGTCAGAATTGAAGAAAAATAAAGGTCAATTACCAAGCGACACTAAGGTAAACCCATCTCATGGTACTTCTAGAGGTAATCATGTTCCCATTCATCATGTAAGTGTTTTGAGGAGTGGGAAGGAGTATAAAACCAATCCTTCACCGGATTTGGTTGATGGGGTGGTTGAAGATATAACGGGTCAAGATAGTGAGGAAGAAAATGAACCACCTATTGTTTCTTCTAAAAAACCCAATTTTGAAAAACCCGAAGCTAGTAAGGAAAAAGAAAAGATAAATGAGGGTGAGGGATCTAGTGAAGTACCATTTCCCTCGGCTTTATTGGATCCGGGTAGAAAAATTTTTATTTCAAAACGGGGTCCTCAAAAAGAGGAAATGTGGGAGGTTTTTAAACAGGTTAAAATCAATCTTCCTTTGCTTGAAGCTATTAAACAGGTACCCGCTTACGCGAAGTTTTTAAAAGAATTGTGTACCCAAAAGAGGCAACAAAAAGTGCCTAAATTGGTTGATTTGAAGGAGCGGGTAAGCGCGGTTTTGAAAGGAGATCTTCCTCCTAAGCTACAAGATCCGGGAACGCCTCTTATAAATATTCAAGTAGGAAATTTTCAAACTGCAAGGGCGTTATTGGATCTTGGAGCCGGAGTAAGTATCTTACCGGGGGGGTTATATGACCAATATGATTTTGGTCCATTGAAACGGGTTGAGACAACGGTGGTATTAGCCGATTTGTCTCATAAACTTCCTCGGGGTATTGTACGGGATGTGATAGTTAAGGTTGATGAGTTTTATTATCCCGTGGACTTTCTTGTGCTAGACTACTCATCCGCGGACCCAATTCAACAACAAAATATTATTTTGGGTCGGCCGTTTTTAAACACCGCACATGCCGTTATTGATTGTCGATATGGTACGGTCGACATGACATTCGGTAATAGAAAGATGAGATTAAACGTTTTTACTAATGGTACTAATGTTTATGATGAGTGTTTTGTAGCAAACTTCATAGATGAATATGACCCAAAGGAGTTCGAGGAAGAGATTTTGGGTTCTTGTGTTCGTGGTGTGTCTTTGCAGGTGCACGCATGTGATTTGGAAAAGGAGGAGAAAGAGCAAGAGGCTCTTGCGGTAAAAGAAGGAAGACCGCCATGGACCCACCAAACGGATACTCTACCGGTGGAAATTGATTCGGGTACAAAGCCTTCCTTGGAATGTCCACCAAGTGTGGAATTCAAAGAGCTACCAAAGCACCTAAAATATGTATTTTTGGGGGAGAATGACACTTTACCGGTAATCATTGCTTCCAATTTGGAGGTAGCTCAAGAGGAGGAGTTGATACGGGTGTTGAAGGCTCACAAGGCGGCAATTGGGTGGACAATAGCTGATTTAAAGGGTATTAGTCCTTCCATTGTAATGCACAAAATCATTACAAGTGAGGATGCAAAGCCGACCCGTGAAACACAAAGAAGGTTAAATCCGAATCTGAGAGAGGTGGTAAAGAAAGAAGTTATCAAGTGGTTGGATGCGGGGATCATATATCCCATTTCGGACAGTGCGTGGGTAAGTCCGACACAGGTAATGCCTAAAAAATCAGGCATTCAGGTAATTAAAGATGAGCAAGGTGAGCAAATCGCCACCCGCCCGGTAACCGGGTGGCGAGTTTGTATCGATTATAGAAAATTAAACGCCGCTACCTCCAAAGACCATTTCCCGTTACCCTTCATTGACCAAATCATTGAAAAACTTTCTGGTAAAAAATATTATTGTTTTTTGGATGGGTATTCGGGATATAACCAAATTGCTATTCACCCGGACGACCAACACAAAACCACGTTTACATGTCCATATGGAACATTTGCTTTTCGGCGGATGCCATTTGGACTATGTAACGCCCCTGCCACATTTCAAAGATGTATGATGAGTATATTTTCGGATATGGTGGGGGAGTCTCTTGAAGTGTTTATGGATGATTTTTCCATTTTTGGGCCAAGTTTTGACTCTTGTCTTGATGAGTTAGAAAAAGTTTTGAAAAGGTGTGTGGAAACAAACTTGGTCTTAAGTTGAGAAAAGAGCCATTTTATGGTTCAAGAGGGTATTGTGTTGGGGCATGTGATTTCGGACCGGGGAATGGAGGTAGATAAAGCAAAAATTCGGGTAATTTCATCTCTACCCCCACCAAAGAATGTTAAGGGGGTGAGATCATTTTTGGGACATGCGGGATTTTATAGAAGGTTTATTAAAGGCTTTAGTGTAATTACAAAACCTTTATGTAACTTATTATTAAAAGATGTTCCTTTTGATTTTACTGACGAATGTTTGCAAGCGTTTCATGTGTTGAAGGAACAATTGATAAAGGCTCCTATCTTGCAACCACCGGATTGGTCGAAGCCGTTTGAAATTATGTGTGATGCTAGTGATACGACCATTGGAGCGGTTTTGGGTCAAAGGGTTGATAAGAAACCGGTGGTGATCTATTATGCAAGCAAAACTTTGTCCGAGGCGCAACTGAATTACACCACGACCGAGAAAGAATTATTAGCGGTGGTGTATGCCTTGGACAAGTTTAGAGCTTACATTTGGGGGAGCAAGGTGATTGTTTATTCGGATCATAGCGCGGTCCGATATCTAATGGAAAAGAAGGATGCAAAGCCCCGGTTGATTCGTTGGGTGCTTTTGTTGCAAGAATTCGATTTAGAGATCCGGGACAAAAAGGGGTGTGAAAATGTTGTTGCGGATCATTTGTCCCGGATCCCATTGGAAGGTGTTGACGACCCGAGTGAGATTAATGAACGGTTTCCCGACGAGCAATTGTTAGCCGTATCTACTTTTGTTGCACCTTGGTACGCCCATTATGTGAATTATTTGGCTAAGGGTGCAATTCCGAATCATTGGACGAAGAAGAGACGGCAACAATTCTTGAGTCAAGTTAAACAATACATTTGGGATGAACCGGATTTGTTCAAGATTGGACCCGATCAAGTGATAAGGAGGTGTGTTCCCGAAACTGAAGTTTTAGAAATTTTGACCCATGCTCATTCATCGGCATGTGGTGGGCATTTTAGTGGGAACAAGACGGGTTACCGGGTGCTATCATGTGGGTTTTATTGGCCCACAATTTTCAAAGATTCTTGTGAGTACGCCCGAAATTGCATCAATTGTCAAAGAGTTGGAAGTATATCGAAGCGGGATGAAATGCCTCTACAACCGATTTTGGTGGTGGAGGTGTTTGATGTATGGGGAATAGATTTTATGGGTCCGTTTCCTAATTCAAATGGGTTCTTATACATATTGGTTGCGGTTGACTACGTTACAAAGTGGATAGAAGCCATTGCTACAAGGACCAATGATCATTCAGTGGTGTGTAAGTTTGTGCAATCCAATATATTCGCTCGTTTCGGTGTGCCAAGGGTGATAATAAGTGATGGTGGTTCACATTTCAAAAATTTTAATTTTGCAAAATTGCTTAAAAGATATAATGTGAACCATCGTGTGGCGACACCGTACCATCCGCAAACAAGTGGACAAGTTGAAGTGTCCAACCGTCAAATTAAGGAGATTCTCATGAAGACGGTAAGAACGGATCAGAAAGATTGGTCAAGTAAACTTGATGATGCGTTGTGGGCATATCGAACGGCCTACAAAACTCCAATCGGTACCACCCCTTATCGGATGGTGTATGGGAAGGGGTGTCATTTACCAATGGAGTTAGCACATCGAGCGCATTGGGCCATTAAAACCGTCAATGCGGATTATGACGAAGCGGGTCGAACAAGGAAGTTGCAATTGAATGAGATCGAGGAGATACGAGATGAAGCCTATGAATGTGCTTCCGCATACAAAGACAAACTGAAGAAAGTTCATGATGCAAAGATAAGGAAAAAGAACTTCGAAGTGGGTCAAAAGGTGTGGTTGTACAATTCAAGGTTGAAGATGTTTGCGGGAAAATTTAAGAGCAAGTGGATGGGTCCTTACATCATCCGAAGAGTTGGAAAATTTGGTGATGTTGATATAGAAGACGAACAATCCAATAGGCAACAAACGGTGAACGGGCATCGACTCAAACCGTACTTGGAAGGTAATGACATTAACCATATTGATCTCGACAAAGTGGGCTTCATTTTACGCCCATTGGATGATGAGGAAACTTGAAAGAGGCCCAGGTTTGGTATTTTGTACATATTGTAGTGTTTAGTTTTGTGTTTTGAATAAAGTCCCGTTTAGAACCGGTGTTTGAAACAAGTGTGGGGAAATCCTTGCGAATTGCCCGAGCATAGTGTTGAGGACAACACGGGTTTTTAACGGGGGGTAGGGTTAATTTTTTCATGTTTTCATAATATATTAAAAAACCATAAAAATTAAACAATTTTAAATAAGTTAAAAAAAAAAAAAAAAAATTTTTGACACTTCAATAAAAAAGTCAGACCTTTGTTGCCCAGCGATCGCCGTAAGTTACGGCACCTAGCCGTAGCTTACGGCCCTTGTATGTAATTTTGAACCTTACGGCTCGAGCCTCCTGTTTTACGGCGACATATAAGTTTCCAGATACCACCGTAACTTACGGCTCCCTGCCGTAGGTTACGGCTCGCAGTCATAATCGAGGGTCCCCTTCTTGTCGGCATTGTATATAAAAAAAAAAAACAAAAACCAAAAATAATAATAATAATAATACTTTTAACATAAACTTCTCTTCACCCTATCCACATATCTTGATCAAATCACCCCAACCACACATTATTTCTTCTCCATCTTTCCACTCAAGAACCCTAGTTATTCATACCTTCAAACCTTCATAAATCTCTCAAATCAAGCCCGTTTTCGGTGAATTTTGGGTCCATTTTGGGTGAAATTTCACAAGGAATTCAGATTTACTCTTGTATCTTGAAGATTCCTTTGTTTTGGGGTCGGATTTGAACCTAAGGGGTGCCAAAAATTTGGGACTTTTTGTGGGTTTTTGTGTGAACTTCAAGTTTTTGTGATTCTCATCTTCTACAACACCAAGGTATGCAATTTCTTGTCATTATTTGATGTACATTAAGGTTTGTAAGTTTTCATTATAGTTTTTGCTTACACACTTGCTTGTATGAGATAAATGATAGGATTTTAGTAAGCCATTGAATGTTTGGGTGTAAATGTGTTTGATGTCTAGTGGAAATTTTTGGAAAAATTCTGATTTATAGGGACATCATGCCAAAATTTTGTTTGAAAGAATGAAATTTTGATTTTTGCACATCTACACCCATAACATGAAGCAAGTGTGGGGAAGATTGGGAAAAGTATTAACTTGATTTGTTTATGTGGTTGATGTTTGAATGTGTGTAGGCATGGTGACGAAAAAAGGGAAAGGAATTGCAAGTTCTTCTAATGCACCTCAAGAGGAGCAACAAAAGAGGAGGAGATTGGCCCGGATTGGTGACCCGGACTCGGAGGAGGATGCACCTCCAAGGGGTCCGAAGCCAGATTGGACAACCGGCTCATTGTTAGATCAACCTGAGGAATGGAGAGAGGATCTGTTTCATGAACAAATGAACAACTTAAAACAAAGGGGTGAAGCGTTTATTTGTGAGAAGGAAATCAAAGAGGTTGAATTTGGGCCATTCGGGATAACGGACAGGTTTAAAGCATTGGGTTGGGGTGCAGCTTTGAAATGTTATGACGGGGAAGTGAAGAAGATGTACGACAAGCAGATTCAAGAATGGGTGGCTTCACTTGAATGTCCCCCGTATAAGTCCCTAAGCAAGATGAGGCTCGTTGGACGGTGTAATGGGGTGAAAGTAGAAATGTGTTATGACTCTTTGCGCAAAATAGCAAAGTTTGACGACATACCCGCAAATGAGTACATTAACCCGAGTCTCAAAGATCTCTACCACGAGCCCAACAAGCATCCGCAATGGCAAAATATGCTTGACTACGTTTTCCTTCCGGGCACAACACATGGGAAGTTATATAGGAGCAATTTGAGAATGGAAGCGAAATTGTTGTTGACATTGTGCATATATAATGTGGTTCCAAGGCGGGGTGACAAGATGGAAGTGCGGCATCAAGAAGTACCGATTCTATATATGCTGATGCATGGATCTCCCAAGGTCCCTTTCCGATTTCTTGTGTTGCATAACATCTGGTTGAGCAAAATTAGTGGAGAAAGAAAGATTATACCTCATTGCCGGTTGATTACGGCATTGTTAAAAAAATATGGGGCAATTAAAGGTGATGAGAAAGGTTCTTACAAGAGGTTTAGACCATTCGACCTTAAGAGTCTTGGGTCAGATTGGACTTACACAGAAACGGAAAGGTATCATAGGTTGAAAACAGATGGGAGAAGGTGGGGAGCGTTGAAGGTGGACGCGAGGCCGTTACGACCGGGTGAGGCTGAGGAGCCGGAGGTAAGTGGTGATGAAGAGGTAAGTGGAGACGAGGATTACCGTGAGGATGCCTTTATGGTTGATGCTCCAGTTCAAGGGGCCGGTGTGCAAGCTGGTTATGTGGGGGGTGCATTTGATTATGCACAGCAAGCTTATGATCCGTATTGGGCCCATGCAGGAGATATGGGTCAAATTATTGAACAAAGGCGGCCTCCCACTTTTGGAGGATGGAGTGAACCAAACCAAGTGCTTTTTGATCAACAAACTTTCATGGGGGCAAGTATAGAAAGGGCTTTGAAGCGGAGCTATGATAGGAGTGAGCATTGGAACCGTGCTCATATGTATGCCCATGAAGAGGAAGTGAACAACCGCTATTTAGATGATCGTCAGAGACGCATGCATGAACAATATCAAGCAGGTCAGCCAATTGTAGGAGATCCGCCTGTTGTGGACTACACCACATTGCCACCCCACCATTGCATCATTCTCAGTGGGTGGATCCACACGCTATGAGTTATCAGCAGGCGAATCCAAGTGGTGATCAAGGTAGTAGCAGTGGTGGCGGAGCATTTGGCTTTGGCGAGTGGAAGGATATGATGACATCCATCTTCGGGCCTCCTCAGCCAAAATATTACTAGCCAGGTCGTATCTTGCTCCTTTGTACATTTGTGTATATTCGTTGATATCGTTTGTTATGTTTATGGTTGGGAGGTAGGGTTGTGTTTTGATGTTGTTGTGTTTTGATGTTGATGTGTTTGTTGGGTTGTGAAAGTTGGTGGTGTTTAAAAAAAAATAAAAAAAATTGGGGTTTGAGAGTATTAGCGAAAGCTAATGTTGTGGTTAAAAGCGATCCTTCCCTCAAAGCCATACATTGGGACAATGTATCCCAAGTGTGGGGATGGGGGAAATTTTTGAGAGTTTTAAAAATTTTGTAAACCCAAGCGAAAATTGTTAGAATTTGAAAACTTGATATTATGCCATTTGACACACCGACACCCATTCCTAGTTTTTTCTTGGTGAGGATTTGAGCCACACATGATTATTATAGAGATTTCATTGTTTGAGTGGCGGTGTGTGTTGTGTGTTAATAGAACTTGTGTGTGAATACTTGTTAAATCCTAGAGTTAGCATGCTTTTGGAAATGATAGGGGACTTGTAGGTAGCTTCGTCTAGATGTGTGAGAGTGCGGGATTGGTGGGTTGGACCTCATACTTTACATATATGAGCTTGGTATTGTGAGGGGTGGGGGTTTGGTCTTTAGAAAGCCAAGTTTGAGCCTTAAACCATTCGGTTGTGACCCAAGCCTACTTCCTATAAAATTTTACCGATTGAAATGACCCGGTTTAGGAATTTAGTTTGTAGTGTTGATGTTCTTGTATTTATTCTTGAAGTTTATTGTTAAAAAAAAAAAAAAAGAAAGAAAAACATGAGAAAAATGCAAAAAGAAGTATTTAGTTGCAATAGTAGTTGAGAAGTTGAAGATATCTTGTATATAGTTGATGGTTGTTTTGCTTAGTAGTGAAAATAAAAACCGGGTCAAATCAAATTAGCTCTTATATATATGTTCTACCATTTTCCTACCTTTGCACCTAGCCCCGTTACAACCCGTAAGTTTTCCTTGATTCATAAGCATGCTAGATATTTGTTAGGAGGAAATTTGATTCTTATACAAGCTTATTGTCGCATACACACATACACGCATTGAGTGGTCTAGCATTATGCTAGTAATTCTTGTCACCGAGAGTTTGGTGAGGGGTGTGTCTTATGGTATGGTTGAAGGTTAGTAAAAGGATGGCATGTTTAGCTTGGTTTGCATAATTGATCGCTAGTGGTTTTGAATAATTTCTGAATGGGTTGCTTGGGACAAGCAATGGGTAAGTGTGGGGATGTGACGGGTGGTCCGTAGGACAACCCTTAAAAGGTTTAATACAATGCACATTCTACACTTTATTCGGTTAATTGTTTGAACATGATAATCACTAGATGATGTGATGTGCAGATGTTATAATGCTCAAGATACATGTTTTAGAAGGTTGGATGAATGTTGGGACTTGATGGAAACTTAAAATGAAGGAATTGGCTATGCATGAAGAAACAAAGGAAGAAAATGTCACTGACCGCCGTAACCTACGGCCCTTAGCCGTAGGTTACGGCTCTTATGTTGTTGTTGAATGCATGCCGTAAAACAGGGGAGACCAGCCGTAAAGGATTGATGATAGCCATAAGGTACGGCACCCAGCCGTAGCTTACGGCTCGGGGTTGACTTTCTGGGCTGGTTGACTGCCGTAAGCTACGGCTGAGAGGCGTAGCTTACGGCTCCGTCTGATCCAAAATGTGTAACTCCTCATTTAATGGCCAATTTGATGGATTTTATGGAGGCTTTTCACTTGTTTTCGGTTATCAATCATTGGGGACGAATTTGTGAGCTATCTTGGAGACTTTTTGGCAACAAGAACACTTCTCAATCATTAGTTTGGTGTGCTTTGATCCATATGAACATTGAAACTTTTGTTAAGATGTTGTTTGAAGCTATGCGTGGCTAAACCCTTTATGATCATCCTAGGTTGAAGGTTTGTTTAAGACGGTTGTGTTTTGATTCCATATTTCTAGAATGATAAACTTTATCTATGTCTTGTTTATCATGGTGTGTGATTGCTTAGTTGTAAATTGTTAATTCTTATGATTTTTTCTAGTTTGAAACCATACGTTCTTGGTGCCGTTGGCAATCGAGATATCATGGGTAAAATTAGGATTGGGTAAGGGTTGATTGGTCATCGGGTAACAACCTCACGTTCTCGGAATCTGAGTACTTTGTTCCCTTTTATCACAATAAGTAATTACACACGAACTATGTCTATGTAGTTCTTTCTAGTGGATGATAACACAATTGTTGAAACAAACCGGAAATCTAGGATGGTCATTTGTCTCTAATTTGCTCACAACCAAACTTTTCTCTTGCAATTTACTTAGTTTAACAGACTTTAACATCTAAAGCTTGCGAGACTTGATTATTGATGCCTGGAGTAGCCAGCCTATTACGTATAGTACCTGCATTTAGCCTTTTTGGGAAATACGTCAGTTTACACTGATAAATACAATTAACTGACTCATTTTGAAAATGGTTTAAGAAAATTGATTTGGATGCACGTGACATAAAATATCTTTTATAATTTGATTAAAATGCACAGAGGCAAAATTAATCTTTTATACTTGGGACAATTATTTAAATATATAATCTCGTAAAAGAATTACATGTTACTTATGCGTTCAGTAGCCCGGATCGTGTCTGGGTTAAAGATCAATAGACGCACCACATTATTCTTTTGTGCACTGACGGGTGTACGCCTACACCCCGCGCTTAAGTTGTGGCCATTTCGTAAAATGATGCCAAGGATATCCGGGACATGGTCATTAACCCCCCAAAGGCTTTAAGCAAACAAAACAATTTAAACGGGCCGATCAAATTACTCAATTAACCACCCAAAGATGGAATATTTGATGCCCGACCAAGCGGTATTTATATACTGTAACCCAAGCCGGTATAAGGGAAAATAAGTTAAAAGTATTTACCTGAGCTAAATATAAATTCAATCCCAGCCGTATATCAAATCAGCAAGTACAGATAGCTTTTACTGGGCTCCTAATCTGGAACGAAGGTTTTTAATAACCTATTAGAATCCTAACGTGTCTTTAATTAAGTCTTGACTTAGACCGGTTAGTTTCCAAAAGGAAGATACGGTTCAAACCCATGATGAGGCGAAGACCAGAATAGAATGTGATTTAGACCCGACAAGATTGAAGACTTGCCTTATATGGGTAATCTAGGCACATTCTAAATTTTGGGGGTAAAACCGATAAGGTTTGACCCGTTTCGGCTAATTTATGTAAACTAGTTACATAAACCGAACGCGCAAGAGGCGTAACGGGTAATCATAAGGGTCCTAACCAGGTTTCCTAAGTTAATATGCCTCAAATATGTTGTGATATCAGTAGGATACCTTCCATTATGCCCAAAACGAATATAAACACAAACTATGCCCCGTAGGGGTAATTTGGTCATTTATAAGGTTATAAAAGAGTTTGAGTATTAACCTGAGTTGCAGGTCTGATATGTTCAGCAAAAATACTTAGTTTACCAAGTTATAACAGTAGGGTATGGTATGTGTGTGAAATTTATCAATTATAACCAAACTATGCACCATAGGGGCATTTTGGTAATTTCACATAAGCCGAAAAGCTCAAAACTGAAGTCTGAGTTAAACAACTTTTGCTTACTGTTAAAATATTATATTTTACCTAAAATATCAGTAGGTACCAACCTTTGTATGCGTAAAATAGTTCTAGTACATACTATGCGTTAAAAACGCTTAAAAAGGCGATTAGAAGCCATTTCCGGGTTCTATACATAAAGCTGATATTTTTTATTATTCCAGAAGGCTTAAAATAGTTTATTTATCATATGTAATCATTAGCAATTGGTTTGGGGTCGAAAAGATATGTAAAACTCATTTTATAGCCCGTAAGGGCAAAATCGACTATTACCGAATTAAGCTTACGACTCTAAGTTATGCTCAGCCTAAAATTAATTAAAAATCTTCAAAAATCCCAAAATAATATATTACATTAGTGGGTAAGAAGTTTGATATCAAAAAGTGAGTTTAAATGGGCTATACGCTAATTACGCCGTTTAATTAACATAAAGCTTTCAATTTACGCTAATGAGCATAACTCTCAAACTACACCTCAAACTGATGTCAAAATTTGGGTACAAGTTTATATTTCAGTAACTAAGGTTTCTTCTCTTTTACATTTTCAAAAATCACGTTTTATGGTGAAAAGGGCATAATGGTCAACATATAGGCAATTAACGGAATCATGCATATTACTTGGTTAACTAATGAACCATGGTGTATAATCACAGAGGGTTATACTAGCATGTAACCTGGTCCTAAGGAATCTCTAAGGCAATTCCAAATCATACTAAATCGGGTTAGAACTGAAGTCAAAGCAAAAGTCAAAGTTTTGCGACTTTCGGTTCCGAACCGGGTCTAAACATAAAATTGTCGGGTTGAACATGTTTAGACACGTTCTTACACTAATTACCAAGTTATATTAATGATCAAACAGGTTGTAGAAGTTATACATTGCTAATTATGCATAAATTGAAAAATAAACATTCTGTTGACTTTTTAATAACAAGTTTGACCCGACATTTGACCTAGTTAGAGTGGGAATCAGAGAGTGCCCTTTTAAGGGTTTATTGCCCACATAATTACCAACTTATAACTACTTTCAATTCGACTAATCACTGGACCATTAGTGATTAATCGTGAAGTCAACCGTTAATTACGACGGTTTGACTTTTAAGCTTATACTAAGTAAAAACTTAACTAAGAGAGGTTAAGCATACTTACTGAAGTCCTATGCTTGATTAGGAAGGACTTGGGTCTGCTCTTAAGCTCCAGAAAGCTCCTCAATTGCAGAATGAAGGTGTGAAGAAATGGTTGCAACCTTGTGGCCTTTTATAGTGTTCATATCTTCATAGATTGTTGACAACAAGGTCTACCATTGATGTTTGATCACTAACAAGTGTCCCTAAGTGTCTAGGAGCCATTTAGGGGTCGTCCAAGATGAGGAAAATCGAGTTAAATGCGGTTACAAGGGCTATGGCAGACAAGAATCCAACAAAATCAACATTCTGATCAGGTAAGGCCGTCGCGTAGCGCGACGGCATAGGGTGTTAGTGCTCGCGCTACGCGAGCATGTGTGATCTACCAAATCAATTTTCCATTAATTGCAGTTTTGGTCCCCGGTCCTTCTAAAGGTCGCTTTCATGTCTTGTTTTGCACAATGAGCCCTCTAAATTGACTTATAAGGGCTTTAAGACATTTACCCACTTTGTTTAGTCCTCGATTAACTTTATTGTTACCCGAAAAGTCATGAATTTCAACGTTTACACTTTTAACCCCTTGCATACGAATATTGTCATAACTTTCTCATATGATAGAGAAATTTGGTGAAATTTTTATCATGTATTCTAGTGAGCATAATTGATCGTTACAAAGCTTCGGGTTTGCTAAAAGGTCACTCAGAGGTATACTTTAAACATGCTGACACATTTAACCCCTGTAGTTTGTAATCTCTCACTTTCTTTGACAATTAGCTTCGTATGATCCATGAATCATTCGTTTAAGGGTATAAACATCATTTAGGGATATTGTAGGGTATATTTATCCATTGTTGACATTTTGAATCCTTATATTCACATATTTTCCATGTTTGTCAACTTTAGTCCTTCTAGAGTATTCTTTCACACGTTCAAAGCTTATGACACGTGTCAATACATTATAGGACGTGAATTTTCGAGGTGTTACAATCTTCACCAAGTTTCCCTCTCTCATGAGCACCAACAGGGTTAAAGTACCTTGTCCACCCCGTGATAGATTCAAAGCAGCAGAAACTTCCTGTCTAACAGACCATTGCAGCTCAAGTTGCATGTCCATACATGCCTCTAGCATCCTCTTCATGTGGCTCAATCCTTGTTGCAGTATTGTCGTATCTGCTCTCAAATCTTTAATTATCTCCCACACATGTACCATTAATTTTCAACCATTAAGCATCGTTGCACAAACAAACAATCAGAATTCTATCTAAGACACTAGGTGGTGTTTGGTTGTGTGTTTTGGAAATAGTGATGTGATATAGAAGCAATCATAATCAAATTCAGAATCTATTTATTCGAATAAACTCTTAATATTGCAAACACACCCCATGATAACTTACCATTTTAGAGCGAGGCATTGTGTGATGGGACCAAGTAGAATGAGGCAAGTGATGCCAAATTGGTTGTGGTGAGGGTAAATGTGGCGGTGGAAGAACCAATGAAAGTCTACTACCAATCGCATCCTCCTGATGTAAGTCGGCTCATCCTGGTGGTGCTCCTTGTCAATGGGAGCGGGACTTTGTCTGTTGACATACGCTTGAATCCTTTGCGCCCCTGTGATGGAGCGTAGCCTGATATCACTGTGCGATTTTTGAATGCTCATACCTACAAAAAAAGATCTAAAACAGGAATAACAACATGCACAAAGATATTCATTAGCACCGAGAACTTACTAAAGAAAACCAACAATTTCTTGAACAGTTAAAGAATAAAAAAGTAGAGCACTTTGAAATACTTGATAATTAAAAAAAATAACTGTTTTATTTAATAATTATTATAAAAAAAAACCTATAAATTTGTGAGTAAAAAGAGGAAACTTCAACAGACCAATTCGACCCGTTTTGACCCATACCCAACCTTGCCCAACCCAACCGTTTTAACCCATACCCAACCTGTTTTGACCATCACCTAGTTGTTTCACCTATTTTCTCCGGCATATGTTATTGTCACTAATACAGATCCTGCACAAAACTAAATAATCTTAGCAGTTGAGTTAGATAACCAACAAAAAAACAAATAAATTGCATTTTTTTGAAAAAACTGTATAAAACAAATAGATTACCATCATCAAAGAAAGAAAAGACACTACCATATAACTCCATTAAAGCATGGGTTGTTCAAAAGAGCATGACACACACTTCCCTTGAAATAGCAATACATCCCAAACACGAAGAACTGAAGTTTACAAACATGGGAGAATTATAAGCTAGAATACATTTGTTCTTGTTAAACAATAAATGCAAAAGAACTATGGCTATTGAATCCAAGGAAGCATATTCGTAATACAAAGATGAAGATAAAACTTACCAAAATTTACGTTTCTGATCACCACCAACAGTAATTTGTAAAGACATGAATAGTCACCGCCAACTGCAGAATTAAAGGCCAACTTGTTATACTTAAAACTCGGTATACCAACAATTCAAAGTTTGATGAAACAAACATGGTACTACGTTTATGTTGTGAAGGTTGTTACATGCAAATTAGATGAATTATATGCACCCAAACGGCCCAAGACGTACCATGACTGAATAAATGTCGCATAAATAAGCAAGATTGCTTTAATCCTTGATTCAGAACAATATAAGATTACAAGTATTATATAAAAAAACAAAGAAAAAAATTAGTGTTTATTCAAACTTGGGTAGCCGGATAAGGATTGAAGAAACTGGAAAAACCCTGTAATCTCGTAAAACCGAAAGGATAAAAAAAATTAACCAAAGAAGCTTTGCTTACCAGATGGTTTGTTGAATCGAAATGATTGCACCACCACCACCGCCGCTGCCACTTGAGTTACCACACCATTGCTTTAGAGATCTAGGGTTTCGTATCAAATGTGAAAAAGGAAAAAAAGTGATTAACAACAATGATATCTATGGATTACAACGACGATGAAGAACTTATATTTAGGGTTATGCAAGTTTATCTCTATTTCAATCATCGATCATTGGAAATCCATAACTGAATCAATCAACACGCCACCATAGATTCACATATCACTTGAGAAAAAGAAATGCATATACGTTGTGTCGGATAAGTAAATACCCAAAAATATATTTAAGAAAAAGGGAACGACAAGCCTCAAAATTGACTGGTTCCATATCTAAAATATGTCAGATAAGTAAACTTGTATTGTGTAATTTTCAACCCGGTTTCCGGATCTAATTCGTATTTTATTCTAGCTATTGACCTTTTAGAGATAAAACATAACGTTAACCAACCCGTTCACTTATAAAACACAACAACCACAACATAAACATTATAAAACTATTCTATACATGTAGTCTAACAGAATAACCATCTCCGTGCTAAACTAACATTTTTTGTGGGATTCACAAGTCCACTATCTTCACTTGATCAGATCTTACTTCTGACTCGCTTTCCAATTTTCCATAAACGCACGCTGTGAGCGCAACGATCTTTAGATCTTAAAGTACTTCTATCCGTCTTCAGGGTTTTTCATCCCCTCTTCCCAATCACCCATTGACTGACCTCCAAAGACCACCTGTTGTATACCCAAATACCTGCCCAAGAACAACACCATAAACGAAAAAAACAAAAAACATGTATATTATATGATAGTAAGATGAAGAAAGATGCTTACTCGGAACTTAGTACAGTGAGGCAATTAAGCAGCACATCAAGAGCAAAGTAATCAGAAGTACCAATGTCTACCCTGTTCGACATTTATCGAAAGTTGTAACCTTTATTTTTTCTATAAAAAAAGATGACATCAATAAAAACGAAATTGAGTCGAGATTTATACCAAACCCGTCCCAGTTGTCCTGAAACTCAACATCACCAATATCATGAAACGATCACGGCATCACACTGAATCCCTTATCTGCATCATATATGACACCCTTAAGAATTCACCTTTCTTCTTCAGCAACTTCAAGCGAAACCCTAAATAACATCCAGATCCAGCCGTCATCCAAGCACACCTTCATTCTTCTTCTGCGTTCAAATCAACAAACAACACCAACAATAAAAAAACCCTACCTTGATTAAAAAATGATGAATCATAGTGTGACAAAGATGAAACCGAATCAGGCCTAATCAAACAAAACCGCTCGAATTAGATTGTTTGTCACAAAAGATGAGATGAAAACCAAAACAATGCTTCAAGCACAAAAAAACTCGATTAACACACAGATTAGATGTAACCGAACGAATCATGGATGAATGATAGAAGAATCATAGGAAAATAAGAATAGATTCATTGACTTACCAGATGCTAATGAAATCGAAAGAGATGGTGGTAGATTTGCTTGTCGGCGATGAACAATATTAGGGTTTTGTAAACTTGAATGAATGAAAGCGTTGATGAGAAGAATGACGCGTTTGAGATATTTAGGCTAATTAGATAGTTTCTATACCCGGGTCCAAAAAACGGGTATGGATATACCACATGCGGATCCCGTGTAAATATAAGAGGTTTCCCACATTTTCCCGCCAAAAATCATGTGAGGTTGCACCACAACATGACACGTGTCCCAAACCTTATTCATATATTATATATATAGATATAGATATCTAAGTATAGATATTAGGCAGTTTTAATAAAATAAAATGTAACACATAATATCTTCATTTTATGTTACGGTACTTTTAATTCTTTTTGTTTTTGTTTGCATAGATGGAGCCCATCTTTGTAGATTAGACACATTAGATCACAAGTATTAATTACTTGTACATTAAAGCATTATCGACTTGTACCTTTTAATCCGTGCGTCGATATTGAACAAGACAACTACCAAAACGTCGATAAAAATGTGTAGGTCGTGATGTTATCTTTGGATTTTTTTTAAACAATATAGTTTAGAAGATATGTCAAGAATACGTAAAAAAATTATAAGTTTGTTATGGAGGGGTGAATTGTAACTAATTATCTATAATTTTATTAAAACCTTAGGGATTTAAGTGTAATAAGTTTAGGGGCTAAAAAATAAATAATGTTTAAAAGACTAAACTACCCTCATTTTAGGGGTCTTTCTATAATCAAGAGGGGGAAAAGTTCTTATTTTTTGGGTATCTTAAAATACCCCTCACACATGCATTATAATATAGTATAGATAATTAAATGAGTTTTATGAACTTATTTAATTATTGGCTTTATCACATATTTGAAAACCATTAAAATGGTGATTTTATAATTTTGTCATTTTAATATATTTTAAAATCATATAATTATTGATTTGGTTATTTTGGTTGAGTAAATATAATTCTAAGTCCCCAAATAGGAGAACCCAGCTTTCTAAAATCAATAGGTTATCCTCAGGTTTAGTATTTCGTTTATTTACATTGCGGTTATTATTTAGATATAAACCGTTCCTTTTCGTGCGGTGCATTCTCGTGGATTAACTCTTCGCAACCTGTGAGTAATCTCTTCCACTATCCCCTTTTTAACTTTTCAAATTTTGGGGTGCATCGTGTTACACTTTTTGATTTACTTAACATGCTATGATCAAGTGTTATTATGTGAACGTTTTATGTGTATTCTATTATTCTATATGCTATTTGATGTCAAGTCTATTGCATGCTATGGTGTCTAGTGGATCCACGGCTGACTAGGTTCCCCACGGCCATGGGTTGTAGCCTAGTGTCGCCAAAGGTATTAGACTCGCTCCTCGGGGCTTGAGCCTAATGCACGCTATTGTCAGGAGTCTATTTATTTTGGTTGTTTGTGTTGTTATTTGATTGGGTATTCTTGTTTGGTGAATTTGGATATATGGATATGTTAACTATGATATGAGACCAATTTCATACTAACCTTGAGGTGCATGTTAAAAATATATTTTTTAAAGAAATAAATATAAAACTGTTTTCTATAAAAGGAGGAAATTATTCACCAACATATTTGTTGACCCAAAAATATATTTTTCTAACGTGGTGCATGTTTTCAAAGTTGGTGATATGTTTGTTTTAAACAATGTATGAACAATTTTGATTATTATATGTTATGTGACTATTTAAATGGATATGCTTTAAATATTGAAACAATAATTAGTTGTCATGAGCTATGGGCAATCATCATGCCCCGTACCTCTCCGCTGCGGGTCGGGGTGTGACATGGGCTTTATAGCCAATTTTCTTTCCCTTGCTAGGGTAGCCTTGTGTCGAATCTAGCCTGGAGATGTGTCAAAAACGAATGATACGTGTTTCATACTCATTTTATGAGTCGCGGAACAATTAGGGGACCCCCCCTTGAGTTTTAGGGGGCCTTGTTGTTGGTTTCGTTCGTTTTTTAAATTTCGGGTCGCACTGTACAAGTTCGGGGTTCCCATTAGGGTTCCTTAGTGTGCATTTTAGGAATAGGTAATTGAAATTTGTGAGGTTGTTACATCCTCCCCACCTTGTTTAAAATCTTGTCCTCGAGAGTTTACTTTGACCAGGAATAATCTATTGTGTTTGAGATTCTTGACCTTTCTGTCTTCTATTTGTAGAGATTCTATGTCCTGAAGAGGTACTACCAATGATTCATCAACTAAACACTTCTTAACATTACATACATGAAATACATCGTGTACACCGACAAATTCTTCTGGTAGTTGTAACTGATAAGCGACTGGTCCTATCCGTTGGATAACTTTAAAAGGCCCGACATACCTTGGGCTTAACTTTCCTTTCTTACTGAATCAGACTACTCCTTTCCAAGGAGAAATTTTTAATAGCACATTGTCTCCAACTTGAAATTCTAACGGCTTACGTCGATGGTCGGCATAACTCTTTTGGCGATCTCTTGTTGTTTTTAACCTTTCCTTGATTTGAGTTATCTTGTCAGTGGTTTCATGCACAATTTCGGGACCTGATAATTGACTTTCTCCTATATCTGCCCAACACACTGGAGTTCGGCACTTTCGTCCATCAAGTGCTTCAAATGGGGCAACATTAATGCTTGTATGATAACTATTGTTATAGGAGAATTCTATTAATGGTAAATGGTCGTCCCAATTTCCACCAAAATCTATAACACATGTCCTCAGCATGTCTTCTAAGGTTTGAATCATCCTTTCCCTTTGTCAATCTGTCTGGGGCTGGTATGATGTACTTAAGTTTAATCGTGTCCCTATTGCTTGTTGGAAACTTTTCCAAAAATGTGAAGGGAAACGAATATCTATATCAGATACAATGGAGAGTGGAACTCCATGTAATGATACTACCTCATCCACATATAACTTAGCTAGTCATTCCATGCTAAAGGTTTCCTTCATTGGTAGGAAATGAGCTGATTTGGTTAATCGATCCATAATCACCCTGATTGCATCATTACCTTTTCTGGTTTTGGGTAACTTAGTAACAAAATCCATCATTATTAATTCCCATTTCCATATAGGCATTTCTAACTGTTGAAGTAATCCTAAAGGTTTCTGATGTTCTGCTTTAACTTGTGAGCAAGTTAAACATTTGGAAATGTAACTAGCTATGTCCTTTTTCATTCCTATCCACAAAAAAAATATTCCTCAAATCTTGATACATCTTGTTGCTACCAGGATGCATCGTATACCTAGATCTATGGGCTTCCTCTAATATTCTATCTCGTAGATTTCCTTGTATAGGTACCCAAATTATTTTCTTATGGAATCTCCAAATTCCATCAATTCCTTGTTCTAATTCCTTTATTACTCCTTTCATTCCTTCAGCATCATCCTTGATTGCTGTTTCTTGGGTATTTTTTTCAGTTGTCCCATTAAATCTATTTGCATATTAAACCTAAGAGCACGTACTCGTCTTTGCTTCTCACGATACTTACGACTTAAGGCATCAGCTACTACATTTGCTTTTCCCTCGTGATATTGAATATCACAGTCGAAATCACTTAAACTTTCCATCCATCTTCTTTGCCTCATGTTTAATTCTTTTTGCCCAAAAATATATCTTAAACTCTTATGATCTGTAAAAATGGTAAACTTACTACCATCCAGATAATGTCTCCAAATCTTAAGGGAAAAAATTATTGCTCCTAATTCTAAATCATGAGTGGTGTAATTTTCCTCGTGCTTCTTTAATTGCCTTGATGCATAAGCGATCACTTTCTTACGTTGCATCGATACGCATCCTAATCCTAACTTAGAAGCGTCATAATAAACTACAAAATCTTCAGTTCCTTCTGGTAAAGCAAGAATAGGTGCATTTGTTAATCTTTATTTCAAGATGTTATAGGTTTCTTCTTGCTTAGGTCCCCATTCAAACTTAACCGCTTTACATGTTAACTTAGTTAATGGAACAACTATCTTTGAGAAGTCTTGGATAAAACGTCGATAGTATCCAGCTATGTAACAACCCGTATTTCGGTTGTTCCTACTTTTTATCGTACTTCTCTCGTAAACGCTTGTACTCTCGAGATTCGATTAACGCTATGGGTTAAACTATATTTTAAACGCATATTTAATCGCAGTTATCGCATTTACACACTATTTATAACGCTTATACTAAACGCTATCACAACGCAAACTCGAAACGCAGATTTATTTACATTATGTGTGTTATTTATTTAGAATGTTATGTGGTTATCAACACAACGCTTATACGCTCAAAGCTCACTCGCAACTCGATATAACGCAATGCAGCACTTAACAAACGAAACAAGGTTGGAAAACCGACAACCGCGAACTTGGCCGTCCGAATGGGCCATCCGCCCGGATGGCGCCCATCTGCCCGGATGGAGCCATCCGGACACAACCACTCGCGCACCGCCTTAAAACCCTCCCTCACCTATAAACAGGGGACTTGTGTCTTCATTTCAACCTTTTAAGCACTCTCATCCGCTCCCAAGCTCTCTGTTGCGATTCAAGACACTTGTAAGATTTTTTCCCTCAAATCTTTATTAATCTCCATCTCTATTTCACTTCTACTCCATCTTCTTCATCAAAATCACACACACACTTTAACTATTTCTCAAAATCACTGATGTTAGACCTCTCGAAGGTGGTTTCCACTCGTTTTGCTTAGGCAAACTGTTGTGGATCATCATTCAATCGAGATTGGTTTAAAATCTAAAGGATTTTCACATTTTTTTCAACTTATTTATGAAACTTCTCTTCGATTTTTGAAAAACGTTGGTGAAATCGGGATTCAATCAGACTCTCGACTTATTCCATAATCAAGAGCCGACTCGAGAACTGATTTCCACCAAATAGATGGACCGACTAACGGGTCGAACATGAATCTTCATCAAGAACAGAACATCTGAACGAATGGACCGGGCTTGGTGTTTTTCGTTGTTTGAATATGTCAACGTATCTGACTCCGTTAACCAAAACCGACGTTTAAGGAAATTTTTACAAAAACTTCAGCTCAGCCCATCTGTCCGAATGGACGATGTCCATCCGTCCGGATGACCTGGCCCTGATAATTTCCGTTGTTTAATTTTTGTTATCACTACTGTTAAAACGTTTTTAATCAAAACTTCAAAATTTTAACGGTTCATAAACCACCACAGACCATCCGTCTGGATGGAGCCCATCGGTCCAGATGGACTAGACCCATCCGTTCGGATAGACTGTTGGACACTTAACTCGCTTTTTACTCCACTCAACACTCTGATTTCGACCGTTTCAGCCCTTAGGAAGACTTATGCTTCTGTTCCCGTTCGCAGGCTAACCTGGCGCTCCTTTCAATCCAACCAGATCATGTTTAGCTGTTAAACACGTACTGTGAATATACTCGAACCCATTTTCATTTAACGCACTTTTGGGTGTTACATACGTTCTCTATCAAAACACAACACACAACGCAAACACTCTACATAAACGCTAACCGCTCACGTATGCTATACGTGATTTGTTGAATGCTTGTTACGATGCTTATACAGTGTTACACTAGACCGCCTTTAACATTGATAGTACTATAGTTTGGACTCAGCACCTGTTGTGAACAGGGGTTGCTAAGGATCACATTACTTTACTTCACGTGTTCACTTCGGCGAACATGTGTCACGCATACTCTATATCGCAGTCACGTGGTTAGGTTGTATCATTGTTGATAATTACATGCTTTGCCCGTTACGTGTTACATGTTGGTTATGCGTGAACGCTTTTCATACTATATCTATGCAAACTTGTGTACTCACCTTTACTTTATGTAATGACGTTTATTTTAATGTATGTGATAGGTTGATTGGATGTTATGGTGCAAACAAGTTAGGAAGTCTAGAAACTCACCAAATAAAATCTGAGTTGTCAGAATGGAATTTGTTTTTGAGACTGAATATCTGAAATGACTATTTTGAATGATTTGTTTTATGGGATATTAAACCTTATAAATATTGTCATATAATAGTTGTTATGGATTCTCTTAAACAATCTGTTTCGCTCAGTGCCACGCCCCGATGATTCAGCCATCGGTTGGGGTGTGACAAGCTAATCCTAGAAAACTTTGGACTTCTGTAGCTGATTTTGGAACTTTCCAATTTGTGATAGCATCTATCTTCGAGGATCTACATGAATTCCTTCATGATTGACCATGTGTCCTAGGAATTGCACTTCTTGTAACCAAAATTCACACTTAGAAAATTTTGCATAAAGCTTTTCTTTCCTTAACAAGGTTAAAAGTGCATGCAAGTGTTCACAGTGCTCATTCTCGTTTTTGGAATAAATAAGCATATTGTAAATAATGGCAATTACAAATTTATCCAGATATGTTTTACATATCCTATTCATCATGTTCATAAATGTTGCAGGAGCATTTGTTAATCTAAATGGCATGACTGTAAACTCGTAATACCTAGTTCTGAAAGCAGTTTTAGGAATGTCCACTTCCTAAACTTTCAGTTGATGGTATCCGGAGCACAAATCAATCTTAGAAAAATACCTAGCTCCCTGAAGTTGATCAAAGAGATCATCAATTCTAGGTAATGGGTATCGATTCTTAATATTAACCTTATTTAATTCTCTATAATCGATACACATTCGCATTGATCCATCCTTCTTTTTCACAAACAACACAGGTGCTCCCCAAGGGGATGAACTTGTTTGTATGAATTCTTTTTCTAGTAATTTATCTAATTGCTTCTTCAGTTCTAACATCTCGGTTGGTGCTAAATGGTAAGGTGCTTTAGCAAGTGGAGCAGTTCAAGGTATCAGATGAATTCTGAATTCTACTTCTCTATCTGGTGGTAATTGTAAGGACCTGTAAAAATGTTCCACAACACTCCGTAAGTAAAAACCCGGACCCCAAAAACCCTAATCCTTATGAAAAAGCAAGAAATTCAATTTTATTGTTCTGTCGCAGGCCGCGTAAGACTTAAGGGAAGCTTACGCGGGGCGCGACAGCTTGGTAAGTCTCTGGATAAGCTTCAGGCCACGTGTCAGACACGTGGCAGACCTACACCATGACACGGCAACCCTAGCCGTAGCTAGGGTGGCCCTCGCGGGCCGCGTAAGATTCTCTTCAGGTTTACACGGGCCGCGAGAGACTCAAAATGCAGCTATAAATAGAACGTGCATGGGGCTTTCATCTGTGTTCGTAAAATTTCTTCAAAAGCGAAACATTCTGCTTATTTTCATAGATCAAAGTAGGGAAGCGTTGCTACGATTACGGGGTAATAACTCGATCACTGCTACGATACAATGTCCGATCGATTGAAACCAATCCGATGGATGTTTAAGTGCTGCACGAGTTCGGGCTATACTTTGTCATTCGTCGTGAGGGTTTTGATTTCGTGAGTTTATCGTAAATGTTGTATTAAGTTACTAACCTAGTTCGTGTGCATTGTTATTTAACTAGGTTACGAGGCTAAATCAGTAGGCAAAACTCTATCCAGTTAAACTTGCAATGTGAGTCATTCTCCTTTTATCAAATTGCTTTACAAAACCCTAAATGTTTTCCAGTGATTAAGCCTTTGCTAATCTTTAATTACTGGCAGTATGTGGGGGTTTTGTGCACATTATATAACAACCCTCCTGGATATTTTTTTCTGACACCCTAATATATTTTAAAATACCCCTATATGTCCTAAATATACCCCGTATGTGAAAACCGAGCCCAAATTATGAAATATCATTAAGAAATAAGAAAAATGGGGTTCTAGCGGGCCGCGCAAGCCACCCCTTAAGCTTACGCGGGGCGCGACAGATCATGAACGCAGCGAAACCCTGAGCCGACACGTGTCATCAACGTGTTGAACCTATGCTTGTGACCCGGATTAGCTACATCGTAGGCCCCCTATTACGCGGGCCACGTAAGCCTTAAGTTTATCTTACACGGGCCGCGAGAGACTTAAAGTGAAGCCCTATAAATAGCAGGCAACGGCAGTTCGTTCAAATCGTTCAAAATTACTTTCTCTCTCGAATTTATTAAAGAATAGGCATTATACTCGGGTATAATACCCCCCTAATTAACGAAATTCTGCCCCAATGTAAGTATTATAACCCGGTTACGTATTAGATACGCTGCCCGATTGATCCAGGGTTCCGTAACGGCTGTCGAGGTTCTGCCCGACGTAGTCATTGGAATGCCGTCTCGGGGAGGGTATTACTAATGTAAATAAAAGGGTTATTTTACTAACATATGTACATTTGTGTAAATTATAGATAATCTTCAGGAAACCTTAGAAGAAACCTAAGACAACAATGTGAGTAATCTCCTTTTTGTAAATTGTTTTTACAAAACCTTAAATGTTTTACAATGCTATTAAGCAGTGATTGAGTCTTTGTAGTTCTTCAATTACTGCCGGTATGTTGGGGTTTTGTATACAAAATGTGGAACACGTTACCATTGGACAACGAGTTAGCCAATGTGTAATATGACCCACCAGTCAGGATTGACAATACTGAATGAGTAATTGTGTAGAAATAAACAATGTGATTGCTCTCAATACTGTTAAAGATAAGATGTTTCTTGATTAAACTGGGATTCACTCACCAGTATTTCCCACTGAGAAATGTTTTTAAAACGCATTTCAGGTAACAAAATGTAAAAGCCAATTAGAAGAAAGCCAGCTGGAGAGCACTGACGGCTTGGAAAAAATGTGGCTATAAAATGTAACACCTGTGCCTCCACGGCCATCAAACAAATACCAAACCAATGAAATATTATATTTCATACTTGGGATTTGTAAAAATATGTGTATCATTTGCACATATCAATTTTTGTTCAATTCCAAACTCTAAATCGCTTTCTGGAAGGTTATACGCGCACCAATGCATAAATATAACCAGTTTAATGCAACAAACACTCCAGAATAGTGACATAGGCTTAAAATACCTTAAATAACCTTTACATAACTTAGAAATAAGTTTTGAAGGCTTTGGTATGGCAAAAACAAGTTAATTCGCTTATAGGGACTAAACTTGACAAATTGCGAAAGTATGCCAATTTGAACTGTAACAGACATTCCGGAACATGACCATAAGTTAAACATACCATAAATATCCTTTACATAGCTTAGAAATAGGCTTTGAGGGGTTCGGTATGCTAAAATAAACTTTTGGGGTCATTCAGGGACAAAAAGCGTCAAAAAGTGCACAAGTTTGCATTTTCGCGCATAACTTACGTTCTGAATACATCCGGACATCCAAAAATTTATGTAAGCACTAAAATATTTTATTTTAGTGTTTGGCATAAGAAAAATCCATTCGTCACGCCATTTGGATCATTTTTCGCGCTTATGCGCATTCCGTCGTAATTAACCGAACAACGTAACCGTACGGCTAAACGAACCGACACCCGAGATATTTTTGAACACATTTTAAGTTCCCTATACTTTAACTTCATTTTAGATCTTTGAAATGGGGTTAACGGGGCTTAAACGTGTAAAAAAACGCATCGAAAACCAAGTTTTGAGGTTGTAGGGACTGAAACTGTAAATCTGCCAAACTAGGTCCGTAAACAGGGGCCAGATGCAGCAAAACGTTTTTTTTCAGATTTTAACAACCCTTAACACTCTCCAAAGGCCAAGTTCCAAGTGTCAAACTCTTATGGTGGATGGCAAATGAGTTACCACAACTTTCCAACAAGTGTACGGCTTAGATCGTGCCCCCTTTTCCTAGAAATGATCCTAACGGTTGTCCATTTACTATAAATACCCACATACCCCAACTTCATTTCTCACTAGAATCTGATCATTTGTGCTCTAAGTTGAAACCTTTGTTTCATACTGTTGGATCGTGTACGTGACCCTGAAAGTCAGTTAAGGTAGTTCAACATCGATTACTAAGGCGGAATCAAAGTAAACAACGTCCAAAACAGCTTGTATCCTTTAATCTTTCTTTCTATTATCAATTGTGAGCTTTTACAATGTTTTCTAACAAAAATTTGGCAGCACCTTCGCTCACACACACAACCGTTCCAACCGTTCCGTTTGGAATGAGACTAGCACACTTCTATTTATAGACATAAGACCCTTCCGTTTGAACTTAACATAACCTGGTTCAAACGGAACCCTTATCTCAAACGGAACCCTCATCTCAAACGATCATTTCAAACGGAACCCCTATAATCACTTCCTAAATCAAAACTAAACCCTAATTCTATTACTATTTCACACTCATACACTCTATCTAGACATAAGACTTGATTATGACGTAATCAGCAGACATTTAGTGCACCAACACATACCTGAGCTATTTTGATCTAGATTAGCATTCGGGGACCCTTCGTAAGTGTTACTTCGTTCTTTTATTGCTTTTCGAGTCCGAAAGTCGAACTTTGTTGACTTTCTGCATTGACCAGTTTATGGTCGATGCGAAGTTCGTTTGAACTTCATAACGTGAGCGTGATCACGATGGTTATAGTCCCTAGTGACTATACCTACTGATTACCACGTTATCTAGGCTCAGTGACGAGCCGTAGTTTCGGTCAGAATACGTATTCTTGCGTATTTTGTAACCAAACTACTTGTGGGTATCAAGACCATTTGTTTTGATACCAAACCTGTTTTCTAAACTTAGTTAAGCATGTTTTAACATGCTTAGCTCGTCACTTTTAGTTTAGTGCTTATTTAGGGTCGTAAGGTAAGCGATCTAAACAATCGCTTATACTTTCGAACCCGACCCGTTTGGTCGATCATTAGGATCCGACCAAGCACTTTAGGTGACCATAGTTTATAGGGAATAACCTTACGAGGTTATACCTTATGGTCGCTTCGTTTAAGTAGTTGTATGATAGGTAGTTTATATGCCTTAGGTAAATTACCAAAATACCCCTTTGATGCCAAAATTCATTTTAAACATATGTAACATAACTTTTGACATCTAAACTGATTTGACAACAATATTAGACATGTTAAGGCATATGTTACTTGTCATAGGACTAGTTAGGCGGTCCGAACGCGTTTCACGCGAGCGACACGTTAAAGTAGCATAAGCTACCTAAACGGGTCGTAATGGGTCATAAGCACTTATGTTAGGATTCATTTAGTATGTAGGCGTTGTTAAACCATATTACACGAGTTCCGATACTCATTTGGTTTACGAACCCTCATTCTATCCGATCTTCCGATTTAGGTCCGGTTTATTAATGTAGTTACCTATATTAGGTGCCGTTTGATATCCGTGATCTCTAGCATTGCTTGGTGGTTATCTTAGGACTTCTGAGCAATCTCAAGTGAGTACATAGACCCCTCTTTTACCGTTTTCAAACTGTTTTGGGGTGAAACACATGTGCCTACTTGTTACTTTCATGCTTTCACATCATATACATGCTATGTTCATTAGTACATTTATAGTACATGATTTCATTACATTTCATGCTATGTATGTCCATTTAGTTCATACTTAGTACATCGTTTCACATCACATCACATGCTATGTATGTTCATCTATTGCATACTTAGTACATTTGTTTTCATCACATGCTTACATTTTGATATGATATTTGGTTTGTATAAATGGAACAATACATTCATTAACACCGATCACGCCGTTCGTTAGTAGGTAGTGGTACCATAGGAATTGACAACTCCCGTTCCGGACATCCCGGGTAGGTGGGGATGAAAGGAATGACCGAATTCGATATACAGTTACAACAAGATAAACCTTTAATTTATTTAAGGGTTTATCGCCACAGTCTCAAGGCTTGGATGTATGCATTCTCACAATACCGCATAGATATTTGTATCAGTATAGCATGCATTTCCACAAAACATAGCTTTGATTTAAACCATGTTTTACTTCAATACTTTGTTTTTGTGCATATGGTTTAGTTGATATATTTCACTAGCCATACATATCATTTTGGTTACACATTACATGATTTACATTTGACACATAAACATTATTGACATTGGTTACACATTACATGATTTACATATTGACATAGACATTTTGACATATTATTCAATACGTTTGGCAATTGGTTTAAACATAGACATCTTACATTGGTGGTTTGTTTGGGTAAGTGATTCGAGTAACGAGGCGTGTGTAATATGATACAAGCATGGTGGATACGCCGCTGGTACTTCCTATATATAAGTGATTGTATGGTATTACATATCGTAGCGTTATATGAACCATTTCAAATTGAGACATATAACATTTTATACAAATAACCTATTTTTCACAATACATTGTTTTACAAACAACTTAAATTATACAAACTCATTTTTATATGGTTATTCATTTAACCATACATTATTCTCTTATTTATACATATCATCTGATCTTATCATTTTTCAAATGATTTACAAGACAAATCAAATTACAAGGTTCATGACTAAACATTTTCTTAAACAATAAGTCATGAATCCTATTTTCATAAACCTATGTATCTCACAGGCATTTTTATGCTGACGTACCTATTTTCACATGTGTTTCAGGATATGATGCATAGGATTTATCAAGATACACTTAGGCGGACTTGGGCCTTAGCGACAATAAAAGATGCAAGACTAGTTATTTATGTTATGTTTCTTTGATTGTCATGACATTGTAACTACTTTAATCAATAAAACAATATTTCAATTTCCATGTGTTATGAAACAATGATTCTGTTACAACACTCCCCGACATTTTCCGCCACGTATTGTTGTTCTACGTGGTCGGGGTGTGACATAAAAGTTACCTAAAAGACGATGTTTTAAATTCAATAAAATAGGGTTTATCCCTATAAACATGTTGTAATAAGAAACTTGGGTTTTACCCATGTGTTTATTAAATATGGTGGTTTTACTCTGATAAATATTTCCTAACTACGGTCCTGATGAAATTTCCGCTGCCAAATAAAATAATGAAAAAAAAATGATACCACCACAACTGGTCTCGCGGCCGCCCGTTCCCGGGATAGATAGGGGGCGGGGGTTGCGACAGAAGGTGGTATCAGAGCTAAGCCACTGATTCAGCCACAGAGGTGTTCTGCTGACATCAATATATTATTCAAAATTGTTAGGAAATTAATTATGGAAATACGTGCATATCTGTATTTTATTGTTATGTGTTATTTGACTATTTGTTAATTTTCAGTATGAGTGATCAAGGACCCTCAGACGTGTATCGTCAATTGTCTGAGTCACCTAGGAGTGAAGGTACCTCTTCACAGCCTGCCCTCTCTGGGTATGCCGCTGATAATGAAGAAGGGATGTTTATCTTTAAGGCTCAGTCTGAAGAGCCATTCCCTCAGAAAAAGAGAGGATGGTTCAGTAAAGGAGCATTTGAGCGTAGGAAAAGAATGCAAAAGTTGCAACAGCAGAGAGTCCTAGCAGCCGCTAAGCGAGAGTCAGACGCCCATACACAGGATATGCTTAATAGAAGCCTAGCTAATTTCCATATCCTAGCAACAACTGCTGTTGACCCAAATCTGGAACAACTAGTAGCCCCACAACCCTTACCTTTATTCCCCACTCAGCCGATGGAGATAGAAGAAAACCCTAGAAATCAAGTAGAAATGCATGATTTCAACCCTGAGGAGATACCTAGGATACCAGCCCCTAATCCCTTAGACCCGGATTATGATCCATGGTTCGATGATCATAGGGATTATGTGCCGTGCTACCACTTAAACGACGAACCTATGCCGAACTTAGCAGCCTATCCAGGTCTGGACCCTCTAGATCCCTACTATGACAACGATGAATACATTAGGGAGATATTAGAAAATCCTTACCCTCAGGAGAATCCCATACCCCATTACCCGGACCCGATACCAGCACCTATACCCCCAATGAGTGCAGATAATGTGCATGAGCTCCGAACTTTCGGAGAAGACATCTTGGAGAGTAGTGAGGGGATGAGGCAGGTAGGAGAGCGACTCGTCTGGAAGTACGATGAGCGCAATATGGATTACTGGATGAACCCAGACCAGTAAAGGAGGTAGTGGAGTTGGTAATAATAATAATAATAATAATATAATAATAATAATAATAATAAAGGAAAAAAAATATAATATATATGTGTAATAATAATAAATGTTGTAGTATAGACCACTCTGTGGTTAGCGATGCATAGTAGTATTGTATTGTAATTTTTAATTTCTAGTATTAGTGTGTATTTGACGCATACTGTTATAAAAAGAGTAAAGTCGCAATGCTCGACGCTTTTGATTAATATGTGTGTTGTGTGGTTGTTACCCAACTTATTAATTATTTTGTGATATTAATAATTGGTAAATGTTTAAAATCCAGATGGACGACGAGGTAAACCAGGAAAACCAGAATAACGGATAACCAGAGTAACATTAACTTGGTTAATGAGAACCCGAACAACAACAACAATAACGGAAACCAAGTGGATAATAGTGCCATGCAACATATAGTGGCACAAGGGATAATAGATGCAATGCCATATATTATCAAAACAGTTAGAGAAGCTGAAAATAAAAGTAAACATGATAGTAAGCGACCCTCTGAACCTGAAAACAGCGTAAACAATGGACCCTGTACTTCAAATGCCCATTCCCAAAAGAAGGAGAACCGTGTCTTACGGTTGTTCTTATAAAGAATTATAGTCTTGTAAACCAATGGAATTCTCGGGTAATGAAGGGGCCGTTGCATCTCTACGCTGGATAGAAAAGACTGAGGCAGTCTTAAGAATAAATAAATGTGCTGAAGAGGATAAGATAATGTTTGCTTCAAATCTGTTTAAGAATTTAGCACTAGAATGGTGGAACACTATCCTCCAGTCTAGGGGAAGTGATATAACTTACCATATGGGATGGGAGGAGTTTAAAAACATGGTAGAAAGGAAATTATGCCCTCCTAATGAAAAAGAACAGATAGCAAACAAATTCCTAAACCTTAGGATGATGGGAGTAGATAGTAAGGGTTATACAACATTATTCTTTGAATATGCCCGAATAGTACCAACCCTTGCATCACCTGAACCAGTTTTAATCTCTCGTTACATCTGGGGATTAATTGGGGAGATTAGACATGTAGTCAAGACAGCTAGACCTCAAACCATAGAAGAAACTATAGAACTAGCCAACACCTTGACAGATGAATTAGTCCGTAAGCTAGAAGAGGATCAAAGGAGGAACCTAACCCATAAACTTACTCAAGAATTTCGTTCTGGAAATTCTAACCGTGGGAGAAATGTAGGTTCTACCTCTGCACCCTACTGTACGTATTGCAAAAGGAAGCATTCAGGAAGATGCTCCATATACTGTAACTTTTGCAAAATATCTGGACACAAGGAGGAAGACTGCAGGAAAAAGCCTAACAATAGGATATGCTACAACTGCGGAGAACAAGGTCATATCAAGCCTAACTGTCCAAAGTTAGCTCCAGCCGCAAATACCAAGAATACCAAAAATGCTAGAGCATTTGTTCTAACTGCAGAAGAAGCAAAGATGATCCCGGATGTGATCACTGGTACGTGTTTAGTTAATGATGTTTTTGCTAAAGTATTATTTGACTCTGGTGCGAACCAAAGTTTTATTAATACTTCATTTTGCAAATTTCTTAATCAACCATTAACTAAACTCCCACAAGAATGTCTAGTAGAGACAGCAAACGGAGAAACCATTAAGATTTCTGAAATCTTGCAGGGAGCAAGAATAGAAATTTTAAATCAGAAATTTATTGCAAATCTTTACCCAATGAATCTGGCAGGATTTGATGTTGTGTTAGGAATGGATTGGTTAATAGCCAATAAAGCCATTATTTTATGTGATCAAAAGTCAATTCAAGTAAATTCACCAAGGGGTGAAAAGATCACAATTAAAGGAAATAAAATATCTAAATCCACAAAATTCATCTCTGTGATGAAAACTGCAAGTTATATAAGGAAAGGATCATTAGTGTATTTGATTTCTATAATCACTAACACTAAAGGAAAAGAATTAAAGGATATTCCAGTAGTATCCCAGTTTTCAGATGTATTTCCAGAAGAGCTACCAGGACAACCTCCAGATAGAGAAGTTGAATTCAGAATTCATTTGATACCGGGAACCGCTCCAATCGCCAAAGCACCCTACCGATTGGCACCCGCAGAAACGCAGGAACTGAAGAAACAGTTGGATGAATTATTGGAGAAAGGATTCATACAACCAAGTTCATCACCCTAGGGAGCACCAATTTTATTCGTTAAAAAGAAGGACGGATCAATGCGTATGTGTATTGACTACCGCGAATTGAACAAAGTCACGATTAAGAATCGGAATCCATTACCATGAATAGATGATCTGTTTGATCAATTGCAAGGAGCACGATTTTTCTCTAAAATTGATTTAAGGTCAGGATATCATCAATTAAAGGTACAGGAAGAGGACATTCCTAAGACCGCTTTCAGAACAAGGTATGGCCATTATGTTACTGTCATGCCATTTGGTTTAACCAATGCCCCAGCTGCATTTATGGACATGATGAACCGAATATGTAAGCCATATTTGGATAAATTCATAATTGTCTTTATAGATGATATTCTTATTTATTCAAAGAGCAAAGAGGAACATGCAAGGCATTTGCACGCACTTCTAAGTTTACTAAGAAAGGAAAAGCTTTATGCTAAATTCTCTAAGTGTGAATTTTGGTTAGAACAGGTACAGTTTCTTGGACATTTAGTCGATCATGAAGGAATTCATGTGGATCCCACAAAGATCGAGGCAATTACTAAATGGAAAACCCCTGAGTCACCAACTGAGGTTAGAAGTTTCTTAGGATTGGCCGATTATTATAGAAGATTCATTCGAGATTTTTCTAGAATAGCCATTCCTTTAACTAAATTAACCTGTAAATCTATTAAGTTTGAATGGGGACCAAAACAAGAAGAAGCATTTAGAATTCTTAAGCAAAGATTAACTAATGCACCCATACTAGCGTTACCAGAAAGAACTGAAGACTTTGTAGTCTATTATGACGCTTCTAAATTAGGTTATGGATGTGTATTAATGCAACGCCAAAAGGTTATAGCTTACGCATCCAGACAACTTAAGAATCATGAAGAGAATTATTCAACCCATGATCTAGAGTTAAGAGCTATAATTTTTGCCCTTAAAATTTGGAGACATTACCTTTACGGTAGTAAATTTACCATATTCACCGACCATAAGAGTTTAAGATATGTTATTGGGCAAAAGGAATTGAATATGAAACAAAGACGCTGGATGGAAATGCTTAGTGATTATGATTGTGATATCCAGTATCATGCAGGAAAGGCAAATGTAGTTGCTGATGCTTTAAGTCGAAAGTATCATGAAAAGCCAAAAAGAGTACGTTCTCTTAAATTAAATCTGCAAGTAGATTTAAATGATCAGATTAGAAAAGCACAAGAATCAGTAATCAAGGATGATACTGAAAAATTAAAAGGAATGATTAAGGAATTAGAACAAGGAACAGATGGAATTTGGAGATTCCATAAGAAAAGAGTGTGGATACCTAAATTAGGAAACCTACATCACCGTATATTAGAAGAAGCCCATAAGTCTAAATATATGATGCATCCTGGAAATGATAAGATGTATCAGGACATAAGGAAAAAATTTTGGTGGATAGGAATGAAAAAGGATATAGCAACATATGTTGAAAAATGTTTAACTTGTTCACAAGTCAAAGCTGAACATCAGAAACCCTCAGGTTTATTACAACTATTAGAAATGCCTGTATGGAAATGGGAATTAATAACAATGGATTTTGTTACTAAATTACCCAAAACAAGGAAAGGTAATGATACAATCTGGGTGATTGTAGACAGGCTAACCAAGTCAGTTCATTTCCTACCAATGAAAGAAACTTTCAGTATAGAAGAGTTAGCTAAATTATATGTAAATGAAATAGTTTCATTACATGGAATTCCTCTATCAATTCTTTCTGACAGAGATAGTCGTTTTACCTCTCATTTTTGGACAAGTTTCCAAAAAGCAATGGGAACCAAGTTGAATCTAAGCACCGCTTATCATCCACAAACGGATGGACATAGCGAAAGGACAATTCAGACAATCGAAGACATGCTTAGAGCTTGTGTAATTGATTTCGGAGGTAATTGGGATGATCATTTACCATTGATAGAATTTTCTTATAATAACAGTGATCACACAAGTATCAATGCTGCACCATTTGAAGCACTTTATGGACGAAAGTGTCGAACGCAAGTTTGTTGGGCAGAAATTGGAGAAAAGCAACTATCTGGACCTGAGATAGTACAAGAAACAACGGACAAGATCATGCAAGTCAAGGAACGACTGAAAGCAGCACGTGATAGACAAAAGAGTTATGCTGATAACCGACGAAAGCCATTGGAATTTCAAGTAGGAGATAAGGTGTTATTAAAAGTCTCTCCCTGGAAAGGAGTAGTAAGATTTATCAAAAGGGGAAAGCTAAGCCCCAGGTATGTTGGACCTTTTGAGATTATTAGAAGAATAGTACCAGTAGCCTATCAGCTACAACTGCCAGAGGAAATGGCAGGAATACATGATGTATTTCATGTATCTAATCTCAAGAAATGCTTAGCGGATGAATCGCTAGTAGTGCCTCTTAAGGATATAGAGGTAAATGAACAGTTAAAGTTTGTAGAAAGGCCTCTACAGATTGAAGACAAGAAAGTTAAGGATATAACAACCCTCCTGAATATTTTTTTTTCTGACACCCTAATATATTTTAAAATACCCCTATATGTCCTAAATATACCCCGTATGTGAAAACCGAGCCCAAATTATGAAATATTATTAAAAAAAATAAAAAATAAGAAAAATGGGGTTCTGGCGGGCCGCGTAAGCCACCCCTTAAGCTTACGCGGGGCGCGAAAGATCATGAACGCAGTGAAACCCTGAGCCGACACGTGTCATCAACGTGTTGAACCTATTCTTGTGACCCGGATTTGCTACATCGTAGACCCCCTATTACGCGGGCCGCGTAAGCCTTAAGCTTATCTTACGCGGGCCGCGAGAGACTTGAAGTGAAGCCCTATAAATAGCAGGCAACGGCAGTTCGTTCAAAATTACTTTCTCTCTAGAATTTCTTAAAGAATAGGCATTATACTCGGGTATAATACCCCCTAATTAACGAAATTCTGCCCCAATGTAAGTATTATAACCCCAGTTACGTATTAGATACGCTGCCCGATTGATCCAGGGTTCTGTAACGGCTGTCGAGGTTCTGCCCGACGTAGTCATTGGAATGCCGTCTCGGGGAGGGTATTACTAATGTAATGTAACACCTCGAAAATTCACGTCCTATAATGTGTTGACACGTGTTATAAAGTTGGAACGTGTGAAAGAATGTTATAAAAGGACTAAAGTTGACAAACATGGAAAGTATGTGATTTTATGGATTCTAAATGTCAACAGTGAAGAAATATACTTCATAATAACCCTACATGATGTTTATAACATCAAACGAATAAATCATGGATCATACGAAACAAAAAGTGAGAGATTACAAACTACAGGGGTTAAATGTGTCAACATGTTTAAAGATATACCTCTGAGTGACCTTTTGACAAACCCGAAGCTTTGTAAATGTTAATTATACTCACTAGAATGCACGATTAAAATTTCATAAAGTTTCGTTATCGTATGAGAAAGTTATGACCAAATTCGTATGCGAGGGTTTAAAGTGCAAACATTGAAAGTTAAGACTTTTCGGGTTAACCGGAAGTGTTCAGGGACTTGGCAAAGTGGGTATGAGTCCTAAAGCCCTTGTGGGTAAATATAAAGGGGTCAAAATGCAAGAAATAACCCTAGTTGCCCCTTCGTGAAGCCAAAGGTCAAGTTGCAAAGCAATAAAAAAATAAAAATCTGAAACGCGGGCCCATGCGGCCCGCGTACGGGTATGTTAATCGGGAGGCGGGCCGCCTCAGGAGCCCAGAACCAGAAAACGGGCACATCAGCCTGTAAACGCGGAGAACCGACCCTTTTTCGACATTAATGCAATGTGGGCGACCCCTAAACTATCCTAGAGCACTAGGACACATGTAGGAAGGTTATGGTTAACTGGTAGACTTGTTTGTCATTGTTTTGTGGTGATTGAAACCACTATAAAAGGGCCTTCAAGTCACAAACATTCCTCACATCATTCTCTTGCCATCTGATCAACTCTGGAGCTCAAGTCTGCTCTCAACTGATCATATCTCGTGCATAGGACCCTTGTAAGTCTGCTAGTCCTTCTCTAATTGAGTTTAGCTTAGTATTTAGGCTAAAAGTCAAACCGTCGTAATTACGGTTTGACTTCGAGATTAGTCAACAATGGCTCAGTCATATCTCGAATTAAAAGTAGTTATATGTTGGTATTTATGTGGGTAATAAAACCTCAAAAGGGTTTCCCCTGATCACAACTCTAACCAGGTCAAAAGTCGGGTCAAACTAGTTTAGAAAAAGTCAACAGGAAGCTTAAAATGTCATTTATGCATAATTAACATTATAGACCATATACAACCTGTTTGATCATTGTTATAACTTAGTAATAAGTGTAAGAACATGTCTAAACATGTTCAACCCGACAATTTCCTGTTTAGACCCGGTTCGGAACCGAAAGTCACATAGTTTGACTTTCACTTTGACTTTCAGTTCTGACCCGTTTAGGCATGTTTTCGAAATGCCTTAGAGCTTTAATTGGATTAGAATACATGTTAGAACAACCCTCTGTGATTATACACCTTGGTTCATTAGTTATCCAATTAATATGCATGATTCTGTTAATTGCTCATATGTTGACCATTATGCCCTTATTACCTTAAAACGTGATTTATGAAAATGTAAAAGTGTAGAAACCTTATTTACTGATATATAAACTTGTATGCAAAGTTTGACATCAGTTTGACTTATAGATTAAGAGTTATGCTCATTATCGCAAAATTAATGCTTTATGTTAATAAAACGGCATAATTAGCGTATAGCCTAGTTAAGCCTACTTTTTGGTATCAAACTTAATACCCACTGATGTAATATATTATTTTGGGATTTTTAAAGATTTTTAATTAATTTTAGACTGAGCATAACTCATAGTCGTAGGCTTAACCCGGTAAATGTCGGTTTTGCCCTTACGGACCATAAAATGAGTTTTACATATCTAAACGACTCCAAACCTTTTGCTACTGATTACATATGATAAATAAATTATTTTAAGCCTTTTGGAAAGATAAAAATATCAGATTTAAGTATCGAACCCGGGAATGGCCTTTAATCGCCTTATTTAGCGTTTTTAACGCATAGTATGTATTGAAATCATATTGAACATAACTGGGTTGATACCTACTGATATATGAGGCAAATTATAATATTTTAACAGTAAGCAAAGGTTGATAAACTCAGACTTCAGTTTTGAGCTTTTCGGCTTATGTGAAATTACCAAAATACCCCTACGGGGCATAGTTTGGTTAAAAATGATAAATTTCACATACATGCTTTAACCTACTGATATAACTTAGCAAATTGAGTATATTTGCTGATTACATCAGACCTGTAACTCAGGTTGTTACTTAAACTCTTTTATAAACTTTTAAATGACCAAACTACCCCTACGGGGCCTAGTTTGTGTTTAAACATGTTTCGGGCATAATGAAAGACACATTACTGATGCCACAACATATTTGAGACATAATTAACTTAGGAAACCTGTATATAGCTCTCATGAATACCCGTCACGCTTATTACGCGTACGGTTCGGTTTATGTAACAAGTTTACATAAATTTGCCGAAACGGGTCAAACCTTAACAGTTTTATCTCAAAATCCAGAATGTGAATAATAAACCCATGTTAAAAAAGTCTACAAACTTGTCGGGTCTGAATCACATTCTATCCGGTCTTCGCTTAATCGTGCGTACGAACCGTATCTTGAAACTAGCCGGTCTAAGCTTAAGCTTAATAAAAGGCCCATTAGAATTCTAATAGGTTATTATAAACCTTTGTTCCAGATTAGGAGGACCAGTAAAAGCTACGTGCATTTTGCTTATTGTGATTAATACTTACTCAGGTAAATACTTTTAACTTATTTTCCCTATACGGGCTTGGGTTACGGTATATAGCATACCGCTTGATCGGGCATCAAATCTCCACCATTAAGTGGGTAGTTGAATAATTTGATCGGCTCGTTTAAACAGTCTTGTTACTTAAAGCCTTTGGGGGGTTAATGACCATGTCCCAGATATCCTTGGCATTATCTTACGAGATGGCCACGACCTGAGCACGGGGTGTAGGCGTACACCCGTCAGTGTATAACTCTGTAATGTGGTGTGTCTATTGATCTTTAACCCGGACAAGATCCGGGCTACTGAACGCACAAGTAATATGTAATTCGTTCACAAGATTATAATATTAAATAATTCTCCCAAGTTAAATAAAAATGTTTATGCCATGTGCATCCAAACCAATTTTCAATCATTTTCTAAAATGAGTCAGTTGAATGTATTTACCAGTGTAAACTGACGTATTTTCCCAAAAAGACTGAATGCAGGTACTAAACGAAATTGGCTGGATCGTCTCCTTAGCATCAATAAAAAGTCTCGCAAGCTTAGGATGCCTGAAGTCTGTTGAACCATAAATATTATTTTATTTCGATCCATCTGTGGATAAACTTCCGAATATTGTGACATTTGAAATTACAATATCAAATTCGGTTGTATCATATTTTAAATTTGCTTCCGCTGTGCATATTGATTATTGTGTTGTTTGACTATTACGTTACCAACCATGACGTCACGATACTCCCCCACCGGGCCCACCGGTGACACGTGGAAATCGGGGTGTGACAGGTTGGTATCAGAGCCAACACTGAGCGAATTAAACACTAGCCTTTTTGTGTTTAATCTCAGTTACACAATTGCACATATCTAAACCTTCGAGTCTAGACATATAACATAGGACAAATTCCACCTTTTCGGTTTTTGTTTTGTCCTTGAAATTTTATATTGTTGATTGGTTATCTCATATTATAATGACAGGCTTAACAAAGATGCCTCCAAGATTCTTCAGAAGGAGGGGACGAGGCAAGGGGCCGATCACCGCCCCAAACGACAACGAGGCAGGACCCTCGAATGTACGAGCTCCTTCGACAACAGAGAGCGATGATCCATGGCAAAACCGAAGGAACTTATTTGAGCCGGCCAGGCGATCGGTATCTCACAGCTCTACACCTCCGGTCCAAAACCCGTATGGGCCACAACCGGACTACGAGCCGAACAACCCCCAACCTTCATATATACTATTGCAACGATCCCTGTCTCATCATTCGTATGGTGACCCCACACCCATCTTTCGAGGCCAATTTAATCCGGCCAATTACTTACCAGAACCCGTGGGTTTTAACCCACTGGGGCCAGACGATCACTTCTCCGGTGATAACGCAGACGACATGGACGAGGATACGGACCCCGTCGAACCCGCAAGTGGCACACCAAACCATCCGATCGAAATCTACGACGGATCTTCATTCCACGGATCACCTTATGTTGGTCCGGACAGCTTCCAGGCAATGTTCACCAGGCACGAGTGGTATTATACACCTCCTCACCGTTCGTCGCCTCATGAGCAGCAGCAGCATCATCAAGATTCCTCTGAGGATCAACGATTTGTGGCAGTTACGCCACCACCTCCACCGCTACCGGTACAGCCGGCACCTCCTCAACCGCCAAGGCGTAGGAGAACCGGTGCCCGAATGTCGTCACAAGCAGGGGACTTCCATTTCAGTTCCCCACGTCAGTCCAGTGCCAGTCACTATCCGCCACACCAGGAGGACCCACAAATGGGTGGACCTTCACAACCAGCTGTTTCACAGCCACCGCCGATGGGTTTTGACAACCCAATACCAGCATATACGGGTTCCATGGCATACAACCCGTTTGAACCGCCAAATCACCACAATTATGGTTACGCGGAGGCCGACCCTTACATGGTCGCGGCGAACTACAACACCCAAGGACCCTATGGAGATCCATGGGGAGTAGGGTACCCAACACATGGGTACCAGATACCCCCTAGGCCTATTATTCGGACTCATTCACAGCCGCCTAGGTTCTCACCACCTGAGCATGAAGAACTCCTTCAGAGGTTGAATCAAGTTGAACGGGAAGTTCACGAGGACCGCAGGGAGAGGCAGACATTCTTCCAATGATTAGTAGGATTGATCAAAGGGAAGAACAAGAAGGATCATTGAATCCTTCCTTTTTTCTGTATAAGCCCCTGCGTGGGTGTATTTGGTTGTTAAGCCCCTATGTGGGTATGTATGTGTGATGATTTGACCCCTGCGTGGGTCTGTTTTCCGTTAACCCCTGCGTGGGTATGATGTTTATTTGTTAAGGTCCATGCGTGGACTAGTTTGTTTGCTTAAAGCCCCTGCGTGGGCAAGTACTTGTTTAAAACCCATGCGTGGGTAAGTTATTATTTGAAAAGACCCGTTTAGGGCAGCATGTAATATTATAATAAATTAATGGAATGTTTGTTTTATAAATTTCATGTTTGCCATTATGTGCATATATAAATTATAAATGAAATGAATAAATTAAAATCATTCCTTTTGAAATAATCTGCCTATGTAATTACTAATTAAGAATCTTAAAGTGTGAAACCTAGCCTTCGGGTCATCATAAGACCAGGCCAAGATGGTAAGACCTGTTCAAAAGATTCAAATTCAAGTTAACATCTGAAAACATGTTAACACTCCTGGCAGATGTGATTCGTTAAAATCACATGTCATTTTTATATGTATAAGGATTCTTTAGAAGATTCCAAACCCAATTTAATGATCTCTGAATCCTGGGTTTACATCGTCAATTAAGATGATCATATTTTAACCATACGTGGTAATACAATGCCTACGGGCCTTGCTCGTTTCTATATGAGCCAAAAGACAGTGGTAGCGATGACTCTCTGTCAGATAAAGGTAATGAACTAGGTTCAAACCTTCATGATTTGATTATCTGAAATCATAGCTTATAATTTATAATTGTCCATGTGACTAAGCCTTTGGTGCCACAAATAAAACTGTTATTGTTTTATAATTAGGATAAATTATTATAGAAATCCTAAATAAATTTGATTAATAAATTAACCAAATATGGTCTCTGTTTACCATGGTTAATGAATTACCCTAAGGGGCAATTCCATAGTAAACTCCCAAATAAACTATTGTCCTTGTTTTCTGCAACAGTTCAATTGTAATGGCTAACTCAGACGAGGGTAATAGTCATCCAGCGGAGGTTAATAACGACGCCCGAATTAATCTAACGGGTGCGGAATTAAAAGCGATCATAGACGGCGCTGTTACACAGGCTTTGGAAAGGCAGTATGAAGAGTACAGTGGGACTCGTAGTGGGACCCAATCTACACAGCCTTCAAAGCCACCGTCCAAGAAGGATGACCCGAAGAAAAACGATGATCGACAGTCCACCAACCATCAAAGTGTCCCATCTCAGCAGATAGTGCTGAATCAAGAACCCCGTGACAAGGGTTGCTCCTACAAGTACTTCGTGTCTTGCAAGCCCCGGGATTTTAATGGGGAGAAAGGAGCCATCGATTGTATGACATGGCTTGACGAGATGGACACAGTGGTAGATATCAGCGGATGCGTTGAAAAGGATGTGGTTAAGTTTGTGTCACAGTCCTTTAAGGGTGAAGCGTTAGCATGGTGGAGATCTCTGGTTCAGGCCACCGGGAAAATCCCATTGTACAATATGTCATGGGAGCAATTTGTTGCCCTTATTAAGGAAAATTTCTGCCCTCAACATGAGGTGGAGAAGATAGAGTCTGACTTCCTATCCTTGGTGATGACAAACCTCGACTGTCAAGCTTACCTGATGAGCTTTAACACTATGTCTCGGTTGGTTCCATATTTGGTAACCCCGGAACCAAAACGAATAGCTCGTTTTATCGGTGGTTTAGCCTCCGAGATCAAGGCAAGCGTGAAAGCTTCTCGGCCAGCTACCTTTAGATCAGTAGCTGACATTTCCTTATCCCTCACTCTGGATGCGGTCAGGCAGAGATCGCTGAGGAATAAGGAGGCTGAGAAGAGAAAACGTGAAGTTGATGGTTCACGAAAGTCGAGCAAGAAGCACCGTGGGAGCGGTGACAACAAGAAAGGATCGGAGTCGAGGAAAGATGGGCATAATTCTGGTGAGAAGCCCAAATGAAAAATTTGCAAGAAGCAGCACTATGGAAAGTGCAGACTCGGATCGAACTCGAATAATGAGTCAAAATCTTATGCTTGTGGTATTTGCAAGTCCACGGACCACAAAACCATGGATTGCAAGAAGATAAAAGATGCAACGTGCTACCGTTGCAATGAAAAGGGCCACATTAAAACCAACTGCCCTAAGTACAACAAGAAGCCTGAAGAGGCTAAGAAGACTAATGCTAGAGTCTTCAGAATGGACGCGAAAGAGGCTGTGCAAGACGATAATGTCATAACAGGTACCTTCCTTGTAAATGACGTCTATGCTAGAGTACTATTTGATTCAGGCGCTGATAAGTCTTTCGTAGATCATAAATTTTGTGAATTGCTGAAATTACCTGTCAAAGCCTTAAAAGTGAATTATGAGGTAGAGTTAGCAGATGGAACCATAGAAACCATTTCAACTGTGTTAGATGGATGTGTTATATCCATTAAGAACCATTATTTTCCTCTGTCTCTACTTCCGTTTAGGTTGCCCGGTTTTGACATAGTTCTGGGTATGGACTGGTTATCTCAGAACCAGGCCCAAATTGTCTGTAACTTGAAGCAAGTAGTGATAAAGACTCCGTCTGGTGAATCACTTACCATTCGGGGAGATACCCAGTATGGGCTACCTGAGCAAGCGACTATGCTCAAGGCTTCAAAATGTTTAAAGAGGGGTTGTGTCATCTACATGGCACAAGTGATTATTGATAAGCCCAAACCGAAGATAGAAGACATCCCTGTCATCTCTGAATTCCCAGAAGTTTTTCCAGAAGAACTACCTGGTTTGCCACCAGATAGGCAAGTTGAATTCAGGATTGATATCATCCCCGGAGCTGCACCAGTTGCAAGAGCACCTTATAGGTTGGCGCCCACGGAGATGAAAGAATTAAGGACGCAACTAGACGAATTGCTAGCCAAGGGTTTCATTAAACCTAGTTCGTCTCCTTGGGGAGCGCCAGTCCTGTTTGTAAAGAAGAAGGATGGATCGATGCGTCTGTGCATCGACTATCGTGAGCTTAACAAGGTCACGATCAAGAATAGGTATCCTTTGCCTAGGATCGACGATCTGTTCGATCAGCTTCAAGGGGCAAGTTATTTTTCGAAGATTGATTTGAGGTCAAGCTACCATCAACTGAAGGTTAGAGATGAAGATGTGCATAAAACAGCATTTAGGACTCGTTATGGTCACTACGAGTTCCTAGTGATGCCTTTTGGGCTCACTAATGCACCGGCTGCATTCATGGATCTCATGAATCGCGTTTGCAAGCCATACTTGGATAAATTCGTTATCGTCTTCATCGATGACATCCTTATTTATTCGAAGAACCAAGCTGACCATGAGAAACACCTTCGATGTATTCTCAAACTCCTGCATCAGGAGAAGCTCTATGCCAAATTCTCCAAGTGTGAATTTTGGCTTCGAGAGGTCCAATTTCTTGGACATGTGGTCAGTGAGCGTGGTATCCAGGTGGATCCCGCTAAAGTTGAAGCTGTTATGAATTGGCAAGAGCCAAAGACGCCTACGGAGATTCGTAGCTTCCTTGGATTGGCAGGATATTACAGGCGTTTCATTGAAAATTTTTCAAGGATTGTTGCACCCTTAACTTCCTTAACCAAGAAGCAAGTAAAGTTCGTTTGGGGCTCTAAGCAGCAAGAGTCCTTTGATGTTTTGAAACAAAAGTTGAGCAACGCTCCTGTGCTTACATTACCTGAAGGCACTGAAGAATTCATAGTTTACTGCGATGCTTCACACACCGGCATGGGGTGTGTGCTTATGCAGAAAGGCAAGGTTATTGTCTATGCATCACGACAATTAAAAGTGCACGAAAAGAATTACACCACCAATGACTTGGAATTGGGTGCCGTTGTGTTCGCACTAAAACTGTGGAGGCATTATCTTTATGGAATCAAGTTTGTGATCTATTCTGATCACAAGAGCCTCCAGCATCTGTTTAATCAGAAAGAGTTAAACATGAGGCAACGTCGTTGGATGGAGACCTTGAATGACTATGATTGTGAAATTAAGTACCATCCCGGCAAGGCGAATGTAGTCGCTGATGCCTTGAGTCGAAAGGAAAGGATGAAACCTATCCGAATCAATGCCAAGCGCATGGAGATAAAGAATAACTTGATGGAAAGGGTGTTAGCTGCACAGAAGGAAGCTGTGTTGGAAGCTAACTATCCTAATGAAAAGTTAGGAGTAACTGAGGAGCAATTAACTCTTAGCAAGGACGGAATTTTAAGGTTGAATGGACGAATATGGGTTCCAATTTATGGGGGACTTCGTGATGTTATCCTCCAGGAAGCCCACAGTTCCAAATACTCTGTTCATCCTGGAGCTGATAAGATGTACCAGGATCTAAAGGCAAATTATTGGTGGATAGGCTTGAAAAAGTCTGTAGCCGCCCATGTAGCAAAATGATTGACATGTGCGCAAGTCAAAGCCGAGCATCAGAAACCATCAGGTTTACTACAACAGCCTGAACTTCCTACTTGGAAGTGGGAAATGGTAACTATGGATTTTATTACCAAGTTACCCAAGACGAGGAAAGGAAATGATACAATATGGGTTATAGTTGATAGACTGACTAAGTCAGCACATTTCTTACCCATCAAGGAGACTTATAGCTTCGACATGTTAGCCCAGTTATACGTTGATAAGATTGTAGCCCTACATGGCATACCTGTGGCTATTATCTCTGACCGGGATACTAGGTACACGTCACATTTTTGGAAGAGTTTCCAACAATCTTTGGGCACACGTTTAAATTTTAGTACGGCTTACCATCCTCAGACTGACGGTCAGAGTGAGCGTACTATTCAAACGTTGGAAGACATGCTACGTGCATGTGCGATCGATTTGGGAGGTAGTTAGGATAAGAACCTACCATTAATCGAATTCTCCTACAACAATAGCTACCATACCAGCATTAAGGCTGCGCCTTTTGAGGCATTATACGGTAGAAAGTGTAGATCGCCCGTCTGTTGGGCGGAAGTTGGAGATGTCCAGTTATCAGGACCATAGATCGTGTTCGAAACAACGGACAAGATTGTCCAGATTCGTGACCGTCTCAAGGCTGCCCGGGATAGGCAGAAGAGTTACGCTGATCCTAAGCGTAAAGATTTTCACTTCGAAGTAGGTGACAAAGTCCTACTTAAAGTGTCACCCTGGAAGGGGGTGATGCGGTTTGGTAAGAAAGGAAAGCTAAGCCCGAGATACATAGGACCTTTCGAGGTTATCGAACGTGTCGGGTCAGTTGCCTATAAGTTAAACTTACCAGAAGAGCTCAGTGGAATTCACAATGTGTTCCACATCTGCAATCTGAAAAAGTGTTTCGCTGACGAATCACTGGTTATATCACATACAGATGTGCATATAGATGAGATCTTAAGATTTGTGGAAAAACCTTTGTCGATTGAGGATCGACGGGTTAAGAAGCTTCGAAGGAAGCATGTGCCTATTGTTAAGGTCAAATGGGATGCCCGTAGAGGTCCCGAATTCACGTGGGAGGTTGAATCCACGATGAAAGAAAAGTACCCTTACTTGTTTCAGTAAATCTCGGGTTGAGATTTATTTTAAGGGGGTGAGGATGTAACACCTCGAAAATTCACGTCCTATAATGTGTTGACACGTGTTATAAAGTTGGAACGTGTGAAAGAATGTTATAAAAGGACTAAAGTTGACAAACATGGAAAGTATGTGATTTTACGGATTCTAAATGTCAACAGTGAATAAATATACTTCATAATAACCCTACATGATGTTTATAACATCAAACGAATAAATCATGGATCATACGAAACAAAAAGTGAGAGATTACAAACTACAGGGGTTAAATGTGTCAACATGTTTAAAGATATACCTCTGAGTGACCTTTTGATAAACCCGAAGATTTGTAAATGTTAATTATACTCACTAGAATGCACGATTAAAATTTCATAAATTTTTGTTATCGTATGAGAAAGTTATGACCAAATTCGTATGCGAGGGTTTAAAGTGCAAACATTGAAAGTTAAGACTTTTCGGGTTAACCGGAAGTGTTCAGGGACTTGGCAAAGTGGGTATGAGTCCTAAAGCCCTTGTGGGTAAATATAAGGGGGTCAAAATGCAAGAAATAACCGTAGTTGCCCCTTCGTGAAGCCAAAGGTCAAGTTGCAAAGCAATAAAAAAATAAAAATCTGAAACGCAGGCCCATGCGGCCCGCGTACGGGTATGTTAATCGGGAGGCGGGCCGCCTCAGGAGCCCAGAACCCGAAAATGGGCACAGCAGCCTGTAAACTTGGAGAACCGACCCTTTTTCGACATTAATGCAATGTGGGCGACCCCTAAAATATCCTAGAGCACTAGGACACATGTTGGAAGGTTATGGTTACCTGGTAGAGTTGTTTGTCATTGTTTTGTGGTGATTGAAACCACTATAAAAGGGCGTTCAAGTCACAAACATTCCTCACACCATTCTCTTGCCATCTGATCAACTCTGGAGCTCAAGTCTGCTCTCAACTGATCATATCTCGTGCAAAGGACCCTTGTAAGTCTGCTAGTCCTTCTCTAATTGAGTTTAGCTTAGTATTTAGGCTAAAAGTCAAACCGTCCTAATTACGGTTTGACTTCGAGATTAGTCAACAATGGCTCAGTCATATCTCGAATTAAAAGTAGTTATATGTTGGTATTTATGTGGGTAATAAAACCTCAAAAGGGTTTCCCCTGATCACCACTCTAACCAGGTCAAAAGTCGGGTCAAACTAGTTTAGAAAAAGTCAACAGGAAGCTTAAAATGTCATTTATGCATAATTAACATTATAGACCATATACAACCTGTTTGATCATTGTTATAACTTAGTAATAAGTGTAAGAACATGTCTAAACATGTTCAACCCGACAATTTCCTGTTTAGACCCGGTTCGGAATCGAAAGTCACATAGTTTGACTTTCACTTTGACTTTCAGTTCTGACCCGTTTAGGCATGTTTTAGAAATTCCTCAGAGCTTTAATTGGATTAGGATACATGTTAGAACAACCCTCTGTGATTATACACCTTGGTTCATTAGTTATCCAATTAATATGCATGATTCCGTTAATTGCTCATATGTTGACCATTATGCCCTTATTACCTTAAAACGTGATTTATGAAAATGTAAAAGTGTAGAAACCTTATTTACAGATATATGAACTTGTATGCAAAGTTTGACATCAGTTTGACTTATAGATTAAGAGTTATGCTCATTATCGCAAAATTAATGCTTTATGTTAATAAAACGGCGTAATTAGCGTATAGCCTTGTTAAGCCTACTTTTTGGTATCAAACTTAATACCCACTGATGTAATATATTATTTTGGGATTTTTAAAGATTTTTAATTAATTTTAGACTGAGCATAACTCATAGTCGTAGGCTTAACCCGGTAAATGTCGGTTTTGCCCTTTCGGATCATAAAATGAGTTTTACATATCTAAACGACTCCAAACCTTTTGCTACTGATCACATATGATAAATAAATTATTTTAAGCCTTCTGGACAGATAAAAATATCATATTTAAGTATCGAACCCGGAAATGGCCTTTAATCGCCTTATTTAGCGTTTTTAACGCATAGTATGTATTAAAATCATATTGAACATAACCGGGTTGATACCTACTGATATATGAGGCAAATTATAATATTTTAACAGTAAGCAAAGGTTGATAAACTCAGACTTCAGTTTTGAGCTTTTCGGCTTATGTGAAATTACCAAAATACCCCTACGGGGCATAGTTTGGTTAAAAATGATAAATTTCACATACATGCTTTAACCTACTGATATAACTTAGCAAATTGAGTATATTTGCTGATTACATCAGACCTGTAACTCAGGTTGTTACTTAAACTCTTTTATAAACTTTTAAATGACCAAACTACCCCTACGGGGCCTAGTTTGTGTTTAAACACGTTTCGGGCATAATGAAAGACACATTACTGATGCCACAACATATTTGAGACATAATTAACTTAGGAAACCTGTATATAGCTCTCATGAATACCCGTCACGCTTATTACGCGTACGGTTCGGTTTATGTAACAAGTTTACATAAATTAGCCGAAACGGGTCAAACCTTAACGGTTTTATCTCAAAATCCAGAATGTTAATAATAAACCCATGTTAAACAAGTCTACAAACTTGTCAGGTCTGAATCACATTCTATCCGGTCTTCGCTTAATCGTGCGTACGGACCGTATCTTGAAACTAGCCGGTCTAAGCTTAAGCTTAATAAAAGGCCCGTTAGAATTCTAATAGGTTATTATAAACCTTCGTTCCAGATTAGGAGGACCAGTAAAAGCTACGTGCATTTTGCTTATTGTGATTAATACTTACTCAGGTAAATACTTTTAACTTATTTTCCCTATACGGGCTTGGGTTACGGTATATAGCATACCGCTTGATCGGGCATCAAATCTCCACCATTAAGTGGGTAGTTGAATAATTTGATCAGCTCGTTTGAACAGTCTTGTTACTTAAAGCCTTTGGGGGGTTAATGACCATGTCCCGGATATCCTTGGCATCATCTTACGAGATGGCCACGACCTGAGCACGGGGTGTAGGCGTACACCCGTCAGTGTATAACTCTGTAATGTGGTGTGTCTATTGATCTTTAACCCGGACAAGATCTGGGCTACTGAACGCACAAGTAATATGTAATTCGTTCACAAGATTATAATATTAAATAATTCTCCCAAGTTAAATAAAAATGTTTATGCCATGTGCATCCAAACCAATTTTCAATCATTTTCTAAAATGAGTCAGTTGAATGTATTTACCAGTGTAAACTGACGTATTTTCCCAAAAAGACTGAATGCAGGTACTAAACGAAATTGGCTGGATCGTCTCCTTAGCATCAATAAAAAGTCTCGCAAGCTTAGGATGCCTGAAGTCTGTTGAACCATAAATATTATTTTATTTCGATCCATCTGTGGATAAACTTCCGAATATTGTGACATTTGAAATTACAATATTAAATTCGGTTGTATCATATTTTAAATTTGCTTCCGCTGTGCATATTGATTATTGTGTTGTTTGATTATTATGTTGCCAACCACGTCACGATACTCCCCCACCGGGCCCACCGGTGACACGTGGAAATCGGGGTGTGACATGTAAATAAAAGGGTTATTTTACTAACATATGTACATTTGTGTAAATTATAGATAATCTTCAGGAAACCTTAGAAGAAACCTAAGACAACAATGTGAGTAATCTCCTTTTTGTAAATTGTTTTTACAAAACCTTAAATGTTTTACAATGCTATTAAGCAGTGATTGAGTCTTTGTAGTTCTTCAATTACTGCCGGTATGTTGGGTTTTGTATACAAAATGTGGAACACGTTACCATTGGACAACGAGTTAGCCAATGTGTAATATGACCCACCAGTCAGGATTGACAATACTGAATGAGTAATTATGTAGAAATAAATAATGTGATTGCTCTCAATACTATTAAAGATAAGATGTTTCTTGATTAAACTGGGATTCACTCACCAGTATTTCCCACTGACAAATGTTTTTAAAATGCGTTTCAGGTAACAAACTGTAAAAGCCAATTAGAAGAAAGCCAGCTGGAGAGCACTGACGGCTTGAAAAAATGTGGCTATAAAAGTTACCTAAAAGACGATGTTTTAAATTCAATAAAATAGGGTTTATCCCTATAAACATGTTGTAATAAGAAACCTGGGTTTTACCCATGTGTTTATTAAATATGGCGGTTTTACTCTGATAAATATTTCCTAACTATGGTCCTGATGAAATTTCCGCTGCCAAATAAAATAATGAAAAAAAATGATACCACCACAACTAGTCTCGCGGCCGCCCGTTCCCGGGACAGATAGGGGGCGGGGGTTGCGACACATTACTACTAATGATATATCACGTTAGGTGGGCGAGCCTAATTTAGTGATATGTCCACGGTCATAGATACGGTCGAGTGACAACTGAACCAGCTAATTAATAGATAGGGGCAAATGTGAAAACTCTTAATGCTGTAAATTATAACAATGTATCGTTTTGTACAAATTGAGTGACTCACCAGTATTTCCCCACTGATAAAATCTTTTAAAACATGTTTCAGGTGATTTATTATGAACCAGTGAAAAGTGCCGCGTAGCACTACAGCTTGAGGAAAGTGGCTCAGTAAATAAATAAACATGTTTTTGTAACCAGGGAATTTCCCCGTGAAATTCCTTTATTGTAAATTACGGGGTTGTCCCGAAATTTTAAATGAAATAAATGGATGTTTTCAGTTTTAAAGATCCTGTTAAAATTTCCGCTACTTAATTAAATACCAATACCACGGGTTTTCTGTTTTGCGGCTTCTGAAACGGGTAAAACCGGGTCGGGGGCCATGACAGAAAAAGGTGGAATCGAGCCACTGATTTAAGCTAATTAAGTATTTTGAAATACTTAATTTTTCAGTTTGCCATTTTGTGATTTTGTGAGAATTTAATTTAATAAATAAAATTTTAACTTAAAATTTTGTATGTTTCTTCATGTGTGCTAACAGCATGAATGAATTGTCGGAGGCACTCTGAAACTTTACTATCCATACCACCGATATGGATACAACCGGGACCCTATCCGGCTATCAAGCAGATACTGAAGAGCCAATAGTATTCCAGGCCCAGCAGCAGGAGAAACCAAAGCTGAAAAAGAGGAGAAGAATCTTGGATTGGAAACGCGGACGTAGGAAGAAGCCAGCTGCCCAGAAGGTGAAAAAGACTGAGGATCCGAAGGACAAAGGGAAAGGCAAGGAGATCGGGGAAAGTTCCGGGCAAGCCCAGGAAATGCCACCGTGGGAGGAGCTTGATCGAAAGCTTGCAAACTGTGACCCGTTCGAACCTGCCGATGAAAACCTCTTTAATTTCCCTGCCCAATCACAACTTCCAATTAACCTTGAACCTGATATTCTGGAGCCTATTGTTAACTCACGACCTGTTACAGGCCAGCTGGAGGAGTGGTGGATAAGCGACTGGCAGTTTCAGAATTTCATGAATAACCCCAATGTCTATTTTCCCCTGTGTGACTCTGAACCTGCACCATTTCCACCTATGAGCACAGAAAACGTTGCAGAGTTACGCCGCTACGGCGAAGAGTTGGTGGACGCGGGTAACCGGATTAGGGAAGTGTGGGAAAACATCACCTGGAAATACGACGAGAGGGAGCGTCGTTTCTGAAAGACCAGTTAACTGTGGTTGTGCGATTGTATAATAATAATATGTAGAAAATAATAATAATAATAATATAAAATATAATAATAATAATATAACAATGTATAATAATAACTTAAAATAAAACTTTTGTAAAATAGATGGTTTGTATCGATGCATACTACTATAAAAATATATTAAAGTCGCAAGGTCGAAAATTTTGGCTATACGTGTTTCTGTGATTGCTTTATTGTGTTTGGTTGCTATCCATTTTATGACCATAATTTGCGTATATTGTTAATGATTCAGATGGAAAACGTGGATAACCAACCGATAAATGAAGTTAACCAATCCGAACAAAACAATGAGGATCATTTTCTTAATAGGCAAGATATAGAAAATATCGTTGCTTAGGGTATAGCCAATGCTATCCCGGCAATTGTTGCTGCCGTTAAGAATCATGCTGAACCTTCCCAAGCCAACCACAGTAAACGCACTCGTGATGATAATTTCAGTAATAGTGTAAATGGAAGCGGCAACAATGATAATAATATGGTTCAAGCCCCAATACTTAAGAAAATGAAAGTTGCAACACCTGGTTGCACTTATAAAGAATTTCTTGCCCATAAACCCGTTGAATTTGCAGGCAATGAAGGGGAGACTGCCGCGCTGTGTTGGTTGGAAAAGACCGAAGCAGTAATTAAAATAAGTAAATGCGCCGAGGAAGACAAGGTCATGTATGCATCCCACCTTTTCAAGGAAGAGGCATTGGAATGGTGGAATACGGTGTTGCAAGCCAGGGGAAGTGACATGGCTTACGCCATGAGTTGGGAAAAATTTAAGAGATTGGTGGAAAGAAAATTTTGTCCCGACTATGAAAAGGAACAAATGACAAATAAGTTCCTGAACCACTGAATGGTGGATGTTGATTGTCGAGGGTATGCTTCGAAATTCTTCGAGTATGCCAGAATTGTACCAACTCTGGCTTCACCAGAACCAGTACTTATTTCTCGCTATATTTGAGGTTTAATTAGCGAGATTCGTGATATCGTCAAAGCTGCGAGACCCCGCACAATTGACGATGCGGTTGAATTGGCAAATACCTTAACCGACGGGCTGGTACGTACAAGAGAAGAAAACAGGAAAAAGGAATTGGCCCAAAAGATTACCCAAGGATTTCGTGTGGGTAATAATAGTAATTTCAAAAGAAAGGGAACAGGGCAACCTTCCCTACCGCCATTTTGCGGGAACTGCAAAAAGAAACATTTTGGAAAGTGTAAGGAAAATTGCAACTTCTGCAAAAAACCGGGCCACCAAGAGGAGAATTGCAGGAAGAAATCTATGATTTGCTTCAATTGTGGAGAAACTGGGCATTTCAGACCAGAATGTCCTAAACTGGTCAAGCCAGCTGATAACAAGGCCAAACCTGCTGAGGGAACTAATAAGAAGAATGCAAGAGCCTTCCAGCTGACAACGCAAGCAGCATATCTGATTCCAGATGTGATAGCTGGTACGTTCCTTGTGCATGACGTTTATGCAAAAGTATTATTTGACTTTGGTGCAAACCAAAGTTTTATAAATACTTCATTCTGCCAAGCTCTTATGCAACCTTTAACCAAACTTAGGCAAATTTATACGGTAGAAACAGCAGATGATAATTCTGTTAAAATAAATAAGGTTCTTCGAGAAGGAAAGATAGAACTTTCAGGCCACAAATTTTCTGCAAACCTACTACCTATGAATTTAGCTAGATTCGACGTCGTGCTAGGAATGGATTGGTTAGTAGCCAACCATGCCCGAATCCTCTGTGATAAGAATTCCATAGAAATTCATACCCCCACAGGAGAAATAGTTATGGTTACAGGAGATAAGCCACGTAAGCCGATGAAGTTCATTTCAGTGATGAAAGTTGCTAGTTATGAACAAAAACAAGGAATAGTATATATAATTTCGGTAATCATTAACGCTAAAGGTAAGGAACTTAAGGAAATTCCTGTAGTATCAGAATACCCGGATGTATTCCCAGAAGAACTACCAGGAATACCACCAGATAGGGAAGTAGAATTTATAATTAATCTAATTCCTGGAACTACACCAATAGCTAAGGCACCCTATCGGTTAACACCCACTGAAATGTTGGAACTGAAAAAGCAGTTGGATGAATTGCTAGGCAAAGGATTCATACAACCTAGTTCGTCCCCTGGGGAGCACCAGTGTTGTTTGTGAAAAAGAAAGATGGTTCAATGCGAATGTGTATCGATTATCGGGAATTGAATAAGGTTGCAATTAAAAATCGATACCCATTACCTAGGATTGATGATCTTTTCGATCAACTTCAGGGAGCTAGATATTTCTCTAAGATAGACTTGCGCTCCGGATATCACCAGCTGATGGTACAAGAAGAAGACATACCTAAAACTGCTTTCAGAACTAGGTATGGTCACTACAAGTTTACAGTCATGCCATTCGGACTAACAAATGCTCCTGCAGCATTTATGGACATGATGAATAGGATTTGTAAACCGTATTTGGATAAATTCGTAATTGTCTTCATCAACGACATACTTATTTATTCCAAAAGTCAGGACGTGCATTGTGAACATCTACATGCACTCTTAACTTTGTTAAGAAAGGAAAAACTTCATGCCAAATTCTCGAAATGTGAATTTTGGCTACAGGAAGTGCAATTTTTAGGACACATGGTGAATCACGAAGGCATTCACGTAGATCCTTCTAAGATAGAAGCAATCACAAATTGGAAGATCCCACAATCAGCTACTGAAGTTAGGAGTTTCGTAGGGTTAGCTGGATATTATAGATGCTTCATAAGAGACTTCTCTAAGATAGTTGTTCCATTAACTAAGTTAACTTGTAAAACAGTTAAGTTTAAATGGAGACCCAAGCAAGAAGAGGCCTTTAAAATTTTAAAGCAAAGATTAACAAACGCCCCAATTCTTGCCTTACCAGAAGGGATAGAAGATTTTGAAGTTTACTGTGATGCTTCTAAGCTAGGGTTAGGATGTGTGCTAATGCAACGCAAAAAGGTAATTGCGTATGCCTCAAGGCAATTGAAAAAGCACGAGGAAAATTATACGACTCGTGACCTAGAATTAGGAGCAACAATCTTTGCCCTTAAAATTTGGAGACATTATTTGTACGGAAATAAGTTTACTGTCTATACAGATCATAAAAGTTTAAGGTACATATTTGGGCAAAAAGAATTAAACATGAGGCAAAGGAGATGTATGGAAATTCTAAGTGACTACGACTGTGACATTCAATATCATGCAGGGAAGGCAAATGTAGTAGTAGATGCCTTGAGTCGTAAGTATCATGAAAAACAAAGATGAGTCCGTGCTCTTATATTAAATCTCCAATTAGATTTAATGGAACAACTGAAGAATGTTCAAGAAACAGCAGTCAAGGATGATGCTGAAGAAATGAAAGGAAGAATAAAAGAATTAGAACAAGGGACTGATGGAATTTGGAGATTTCATAAGAAAAGAATTTGGGTACCTAAGCAAGGAAATTTAAGAAATAAAATTTTAGAGGAAGCCCATAAATCTAGATATACCATGCACCCTGGTAATATAAGATGTACCAAGATTTAAGAGGTAACTTCTGGTGGATAGGAATGAAAAAGGACATAGCTAGATATGTATCTAAGTGTCTAACTTGTTCGCAAGTTAAGGCAAAACACCAGAAACCTTCAGGTGTACTTCAACAATTAGAAATGCCTGTATGGAAATGGAAACTAATAACAATGGACTTTGTTACCAAGTTACCCAAGACCAGGAAAGGTAACGATGCAATCTGGGTAATTGTAGATCGATTAACCAAATCAGCTCATTTTCTGCCGATAAAGGAAACCTTTAGCATGGAAAGATTAGCAAAGTTATACGTAGACAAGGTAGTATCCTTACATGGAGTCCCACTCTCCATAGTATCGGATAGGGATAGTCGCTTCACTTCGCATTTTTGGACAAGTTTCCAAGAAGCAATGGGAACCCGATTAAATTTAATTACTGCATACCATCCCCAAACAGACGGACAAAGTGAAAGGATGATCCAAACCCTGGAAGACATGCTCAGGGCATGTGTAATAGACTTTGGTGGAAACTGGGACGACCACTTACCGTTAATAGAATTTTCCTATAACAACAGTTACTACACCAGCATCAATGCTGCCCCGTTCGAAGCACTGTATGGAAGAAAGTGTCGAACCCTAGTTTGTTGGGCAGAAATAGGAGAAAGTCAGTTATCAGGTCCTGAGATTGTACAGGAAACCACCGATAAGATAACTCAAATTAAGGAAAGGCTGAAAATAGCTCGAGATCGCCAAAAGAGTTATGCAGACAATCGATGCAAGCCATTAGAATTCCAAGTTGGAGACAAGGTACTCTTGAACGTTTCTCCTTGGAAAGGGGTAGTTCGGTTCGGTAAAAAGGGAAAGCTAAATCCAAGATACATAGGACCATTTTCAGTTACCCAATGAATTGGACCAGTTGCTTATAAACTACAACTACCAAAAGAATTAGCCGGGGTACATGATGTGTTTCATGTATCTAACCTCAAGAAGTGTTTATTTGATGAATCACTGGTAGTACCTCTTCAAGATATAGAGGTAAATGAAAAGTTGAAATTTGTGGAAAACCTCTTCAAATAGAAGACAGGAAGGTCTAATTCCTCAAGCACAAGAGATTAGTACTGGTCCAAGTCAAGTGGGATTCAAAAAGAGGACCAGAGTATACATGGGAACTGAAATCGGAAATGAAGCGGAAATACCACCTGTTCCAGTAAATCTCGAGGACGAGATTCTAAATAAGGTGGGAGGATGTAAGGACCTGCAAAAATGTCCCACAACACTCCGTAAGTAAAAACCCGGACCCCGAAAACCCTAATCCTTATGAAAAACCAAGAAATTCAATTTTATTGTTCTGTCGCGGGCCGCGTAAGACTTAAGGGAAGCTTACGCGGGGCACGACAACTTGGTAAGTCTACGGATAAGCTTCAGGCCATGTATCAGACACGTGGCAGACCTACACCGTGAAACGGCAGCCCTAGCCGTAGCTAGGGTGGCCCTCGCGGGCCGCGTAAGATTCTCTTCAGGTTTACACGGGCTGCGAGAGACTCAAAATGCAGCTATAAATAGAACATGCATGGGGCTTTCATCTGTGTTCGTAAAATTTCTTCAAAAGCGAAACATTTTGCTTATTTTCATAGATCAAAGTAGGGAAACGTTGCTAAGATTACGGGGTAATAACTCGATCACTGCTACGATACAATGTCCGATCGATTGAAACCGATCTGATGGATGTTTAAGTGCTGCCCGAGTTCGGGCTATACTTTGTCATTCGTCGTGAGGGTTTTGATTTCGTGAGTTTATCGTAAATGTTGTATTAAGTTACTAACCTAGTTCGTGTGCATTGTTATTTAACTAGGTTACGAGGCTAAATCAGTAGGCAAAACTCTATCCAGTTAAACTTACAATGTGAGTCATTCTCCTTTTATCAAATTGCTTTACAAAACCCTAAATGTTTTCCAGTTATACTTTGCAGTGATTAAGTCTTTGCTAATCTTTAATTACTGGCAGTATGTGGGGGTTTTGTGCACATTACTACTAATGATTTATCACGTTAGGTGGGCGAGCCTAATTTAGTGATATGTCCACAGTCATAGATACGGTCGAGTGACAACTGAACCAGCTAATTAATAGATAGGGGTAAATGTGAAAACTCTTAATGCTGTAAATTATAACAATGTGTCGTTTTGTACAAATTGAGTGACTCACCAGTATTTCCCCGCTGATAAAATCTTTTTAAATTTTTAAACATGTTTCAGGTGATTTACTGTGAACCAGGGAAAAGTACCGCGTAGCACTACAGCTTGAGGAAAGTGGCTCAGTAAATAACTAAACATGTTTTTGTAACCAGGGAATTTCCCAGTGAAATTCCTTTATTGTAAATTACGGGATTGTCTCGAAACTTGAAATGAAATAAATGGATGTTTTCAGTTTTAAAGATCCTGTTAAAATTTCCACTGCTTAATTAAATACCAATACCACGGGTTTTCTGTCCTACGTCTCCTGAAACGGGTAAAACCGGGTCGGGGGCCGTGACAGTAATCCAGGTAGATCTTCTGGGAACACATCGGGGTATTCTGATACTACTGGAATTTCCTGAAATTCCTTGCTCTTAGTGTTAATGATTACTGAAATCATATACGATACGCCTTGCTTTCGTATGTAGCTAGCAGCTTTCTTCACTGCGATGAACTTCATTGACTTGCTTGGCTTATCTCCTTTGATTAGGATCATTTCTCCTGTTGGAGCACGAATCTCGCTAGAATTCTGGTTGCATAAGATTCGAGCATGGTTGGCTACTAACCAATCCATTCATAATACTACGTTGAATCATGCTAGATTCATCGGTAGAAGGTTTGCAGAGAACATACGTGCCAATAGTTCTCTTTTTCCTTCTTGTAGTACTTCACGTATATTGATAGGGTTTCCTTCGGCCGTTTCTACCATATAAGCTTGACTAATCTTAGTTAAAGGTTGACTAAGAGCTTGACAAAATGCAGTATTTATAAAACTTTGGTTTACACCAGAGTCAAATAATACTTTTGCATAGACGTCATGGATAAGGAATGTACCGGTGATGACATCGAGAATCATGGCTGCCTCTTTTGTTATCAGCTGGAAAGCTCTCACGTTCTTCTTGTTAGTTTCGTCCGTCGCTTTTGCTTTGTTGTCAAGTGGCTTTGCTAATTTAGGGCAATTTGGCTTAAAGTGCCCTGCCTCCCCGCAATTGAAGCAGATAGTAGATTTATTTCTACACTCTTCCTCTCTGTGCCCAGGTATTTTACAGATGTTGCAGTACTTATTACATTTTCCTGGGTGTCTTCTTTTGCATAGTTTGCAAAGAGGTGTTGTAGATGACTGCGCGACTCCTTTCTTAATGTTATTATTATTATTACCCGAGCGAAAACCTTGGGTAATCTTCTGAGCTAACTCCTTCTTCCTATTCTCATCCCTCGTACGAACTAATCTGTCAGTCAAGGTGTTGGCCAATTCGACAGTGTCATCGATAGTCCGAGGTCTAGCAGCCTTGACGATATCGCGAATTTCGCTAATCAATCCCCAAATATAGCGAGAAATTAGTACAGGTTCTGGCGAAGCTAGAGTAGGTACTATTCTTGCATACTCGAAGAATTTTGATGTGTACTCATGACACTTGACATCTGTCATTCTATGGTTCAAGAACTGATTTGCCATTTGATCCTTTTCATAAGAAGGACATAATTTCTTTTCTATCATTTCCTTAAACTCTTCACAACTCATGGCATAAGCCATGTCACTTCCTTTATCTTGTAGAACAGTATTCCACCATTCTAATGCCTCCTCTTTGAAGAGGTTAGAAGCATACATTACTTTGTCTTATTCTGCACACTTACTTATTTTGATAACAGCTTCTGTTTTTTCTAGCCATTGCAGGGCAGCTGTGGCTCCTTCACTGCCTGCGAATTCAGTTGGCTTACAGGCTAGAAATTCTTTATAGGTACAACCAGTTGTCATTACTTTCATCTTTTTAGGAAATGGGGGCTTGATAATATTATTATTGCCACCATTTACGCTATGACTAAAACTGTTATTACTGGTGCATTTGCTATTCTCAGCTTTGGAAGGTTCGATCGGGTTCTTAACAACTGCTATGATTGCTGGGATAGCATTGGCTATGCCCTGAGCGATTATGTTTTCTATAGCTTCTCTATTCAGAGAATGTTCCTGGTTATTCTGACCCGATTGATTAACTTCGTTTGACATCTGAGTTGCAAACATAATACACCGATTAATATCACAAAATAGATAGCAAATAAACAAAATATTGCAATCACAATCACAAACTGAGTCAGCACATATAACCAAAATTGTCGATCATTGCGACATTTAGATTTTGATATATATATATATATTATGCTTCGTTACACAACCATATACTTACAAATATTTTTCTTATTTATTATTAGGTGTATGTTATTATTATTATTTCACAACATATTAAATATTACACACACCTATTCTATAGTTAGCCCGCCTTTAAAAGTTGAACTCCCGCTCGTCGTACTTCTAGACGAGGCTCTCACCCACTGACTTGATCCGATTTTCGGCATCCACCAACTCTTCGCCATAATGGCGCAGCTCAGCAACATTGTCGGGGTTCATAGGTGGAAAGGTAGCAGGAGCAGTTTCAAACTGTGAGTAGTATGGGTTTGGGTTGTTTATAAAATTCTGGAAGTGCTAATCATTCGTCCACCACTCTTCAGCTTTGATTAGGGAGTGGTTGTTGTGTAATGACAGGTGCAGGAATGGTGGGTTCCAGGTTTATGGGTAATTCAGCTGGGATAGGAGCATTCAAGAGGTTTTCATCTATAGGGCCAAACATATCACATTTAGCTAGCTTTCTATCTAACTCTTCCCATGGTGGTAATATTGGGGCCTGGTTGGAGCTTTCTCTCCCAAAACCTCTTTTCCTTTTGGTTCAACTGTTTTCTTGATTCTCTGGGCGGCTGGTTTCTTCTTCCTTCCTTTTTTTCTAGTTTCACGGCCCTTGACCCGGTTTTTACCCGGTCCAGAAGACGCGGGACAGAAACCCGTGGTATTGGTGTTTAATTAGGAAGTAGAAATTTTAACAGGATCGTTTAAACTGAAAACATCCATTTATTTCAATTCAAATTTCGGGACAAACCCCGTAATTTACAATAAAGGAATTTCACTGGGACAGTTTCTTGGACATTTAGTTGATCATGAAGGAATTCATGTGGATCCCACAAAGATCGAGGCAATTACTTAATGGAAAACCCCTGAGTCACCAACTGAGGTTAGAAGTTTCTTAGGATTGGCCGGTTATTATAGAAGATTCATTCGAGATTTTTCTAGAATAGCCATTCCTTTAACTAAATTAACCTGTAAATCTATTAAGTTTGAATGGGGACCAAAACAAGAAGAAGCATTTAGAATTCTTAAGCAAAGATTAACTAATGCACCCATACTAGCGTTACCAGAAAGAACTGAAGACTTTGTAGTCTATTATGACGCTTCTAAATTAGGTTATGGATGTGTATTAATGCAACGCCAAAAGGTTATAGCTTACGCATCCAGAAAACTTAAGAATCATGAAGAGAATTATTCAACCCATGATCTAGAGTTAGGAGCTATAATTTTTGCCCTTAAATTTTGGAGACATTACCTTTACGGTAGTAAATTTACCATATTCACCGACCATAAGAGTTTAAGATATGTTATTGGGCAAAAGGAATTGAATATGAAACAAAGACGCTGGATGGAAATGCTTAGTGATTATGATTGTGATATCCAGTATCATGCAGGAAAGGCAAATGTAGTTGCTGATGCTTTAAGTCGAAAGTATCATCAAAAGCCAAAAAGAGTACGTTCTCTTAAATTAAATCTGCAAGTAGATTTAAATGATCAGATTAGAAAAGCACAAGAATCAGTAATCAAGGATGATACTGAAAAATTAAAAGGAATGATTAAGGAATTAGAACAAGGAACAGATGGAATTTGGAGATTCCATAAGAAAAGAGTGTGGATACCTAAATTAGGAAACCTACATCACCGTATATTAGAAGAAGCCCATAAGTCTAAATATATGATGCATCCTGGAAATGATAAGATGTATCAGGACATAAGGAAAAAATTTTGGTGGATAGGAATGAAAAAGGATATAGCAACATATGTTGAAAAATGTTTAACTTGTTCACAAGTCAAAGCTGAACATCAGAAACCCTCAGGTTTATTACAACTATTAGAAATGCCTGTATGGAAATGGGAATTAATAACAATGGATTTTGTTACTAAATTACCCAAAACAAGGAAAGGTAATGATACAATCTGGGTGATTGTAGACAGGCTAACCAAGTCAGTTCATTTCCTACCAATGAAAGAAACTTTCAGTATAGAAGAGTTAGCTAAATTATATGTAAATGAAATAGTTTCATTACATGGAATTCCTCTATCAATTCTTTCTGACAGAGATAGTCGTTTTACCTCTCATTTTTGGACAAGTTTCCAAAAAGCAATGGGAACCAAGTTGAATCTAAGCACCGCTTATCATCCACAAACGGATGGACATAGCGAAAGGACAATTCAGACAATCGAAGACAAGCTTAGAGCTTGTGTAATTGATTTCGGAGGTAATTGGGATGATCATTTACCATTGATAGAATTTTCTTATAATAACAGTGATCACACAAGTATCAATGCTGCACCATTTGAAGCACTTTATGGACGAAAGTGTCGAACGCCAGTTTGTTGGGCAGAAATTGGAGAAAAGCAACTATCTGGACCTGAGATAGTACAAGAAACAACGGACAAGATCATGCAAGTCAAGGAACGACTGAAAGCAGCACGTGATAGACAAAAGAGTTATGCTGATAACCGACGAAAGCCATTGGAATTTCAAGTAGGAGATAAGGTGTTATTAAAAGTCTCTCCCTGGAAAGAGTTATGTTGGACCTTTTGAGATTATTAGAAGAATAGTACCAGTAGCCTATCAGCTACAACTGCCAGAGGAAATGGCAGGAATACATGATGTATTTCATGTATCTAATCTCAAGAAATGCTTAGCTGATGAATCGCTAGTAGTGCCTCTTAAGGATATAGAGGTAAATGAACAGTTAAAGTTTGTAGAAGGGCCTCTACAAATTGAAGACAGGAAAGTTAAGAATGTCAAGCACAAGAGACTAGTTCTAGTCAAAGTGGAGTGGGACTCCAAAAGAGGACCAGAATACACATGGGAGCTTCAATCAGAAATGCAAAGGACATACCTACACCTGTTCCAGTAGACCTCGAGGAAGAGCTCTAAAACAAGGTGGGGAGGATATAACAACCCTCCTGAATATTTTTTTTTTCTGACACCCTAATATATTTTAAAATACCCCTATATGTCCTAAATATACCCCGTATGTGAAAACCGAGCCCAAATTATGAAATATCATTAAAAATAAATAAAAAATAAGAAAAATGGGGTTCTGGCGGGCCGCGTAAGCCACCCCTTAAGCTTACGCGGGGCGCGACAGATCATGAACGCAGCGAAACCCTGAGCCGACACGTGTCATCAACGTATTGAACCTATGCTTGTGACCCGGATTAGCTACATCGTAGACCCCCTATTACGCGAGCCCCATAAGCCTTAAGCTTATCTTCCTCGGGCCGCGAGAGACTTGAAGTGAAGCCCTATAAATAGCAGGCAACGGCAGTTCGTTCAAAATTACTTTCTCTCTAGAATTTATTAAAGAATAGGCATTATACTCGGGTATAATACCCCCCAATTAACGAAATTCTGCCCCAATGTAAGTATTATAACCCCGGTTACGTATTAGATACGCTGCCCGATTGATCCAGGGTTCTGTAACGGCTGTCGAGGTTCTGCCCGACGTAGTCATTGGAATGCCGTCTCGGGGAGGGTATTACTAATGTAAATAAAAGGGTTATTTTACTAACATATGTACATTTGTGTAAATTATAGATAATCTTCAGGAAACCTTAGAAGAAACCTAAGACAACAATGTGAGTAATCTCCTTTTTGTAAATTGTTTTTACAAAACCTTAAATGTTTTACAATGCTATTAAGCAGTGATTGAGTCTTTGTAGTTCTTCAATTACTGCCGGTATGTTGGGGTTTTGTATACAAAATGTGGAACACGTTACCATTGGACAACGAGTTAGCCAATGTGTAATATGACCCACCAGTCAGGATTGACAATACTTAATGAGTAATTGTGTAGAAATAAACAATGTGATTGCTCTTAATACTGTTAAAGATAAGATGTTTCTTGATTAAACTGGGATTCACTCACCAATATTTCCCACTGACAAATGTTTTTAAAACGCGTTTCAGGTAACAAAATGTAAAAGCCAATTAGAAGAAAGCCAGCTGGAGAGCACTGACGACTTGAAAAAATGTGGCTATAAAACTTACCTAAAAGACGATGTTTTAAATTCAATAAAATAGGTTACCCATGTATTTATTAAATATGGCGGTTTTACTTTGATAAATATTTCCTAACTACGGTCCTGATGAAATTTCCGTTGCCAAATAAAATAATGAAAAAAAATGATACCACCACAACTAGTCTCGCGGCCGCCCGTTCCCGGGACAGATAGGGGGCGGGGGTTGCGACACATTACTACTAATGATTTATCACGTTAGGTGGGCGAGCCTAATTTAGTGATATATCCACGGTCATAGATACGGTCGAGTGACAACTGAACCAGCTAATTAATAGATAGGGGCAAATGTGAAAACTCTTAATGCTGTAAATTATAACAATGTATCGTTTTGTACAAATTGGGTGACTCACCAGTATTTCCCCGCTGATAAAATCTTTTTAAACATGTTTCAGGTGATTTACTATGAACCAGGGAAAAGTGCCGCGTAGCACTACAGCTTGAGGAAAGTGGCTCAGTAAATAAATAAACATGTTTTTGTAACCAGGGAATTTCCCCGTGAAATTCCTTTATTGTAAATTACGGGGTTGTCCCGAAATTTTAAATGAAATAAATGGATGTTTTCAGTTTTAAAGATCCTGTTAAAATTTCCGCTGCTTAATTAAATACCAGTACCACGGGTTTTCTGTCCTGCGGCTTCTGAAACGGGTAAAACCGGGTCGGGGGCCGTGACAGAAAAAGGTGGTATCGAGCCACTGATTTAAGCTAATTAAGTATTTAGAAATACTTAATTTTTCAGATTGCCATTTTGTGATTCTGTGAGAATTTAATTTAATAAATAAAATTTTAACTTAAAATTTTGTATGTTTCTTCATGTGTGCTAACAGCATCAATGAATTGTCAGAGGCACTCTGAAACTTTACTATCCATACCACATATATGGATACAACCGGGACCCTATCTGGCTATCAAGCAGATACTGAAGAGCCAATAGTATTCCAGGCCCAGCAGCAGGAGAAACCAAAGCTGAAAAAGAGGAGAAGAATCTTGGATTGGAAACGCGGACGTAGGAAGAAGCCAGCTGCCCAGAAGGTGAAAAAGACTGAGGATCCGAAGGACAAAGGGAAAGGCAAGGAGATCGGGGAAAGTTCCGGGCAAGCCTAGGAAATGCCACCGTGGGAGGAGCTTGATCGAAAGCTTGCAAACTGTGACCTCATCGAACCTGCCGATGAAAACCTCTTTAATTTCCCTGCCCAATCAGAACTTCCAATTAACCTTGAACCTGATATTCTGGACCCTTTTGTCAACTCACGACCTGTTACAGGCCAGCTGGAGGAGTGGTGGATAAGCGACTGGCAGTTTCAGAATTTCATGAATAACCCCAATGTCTATTTTCCCCTGTGTGACTCTGAACCTGCACCATTTCCACCTATGAGCACAGAAAACGTTGCAGAGTTACGCCGCTACGGCGAAGAGTTGGTGGACGCGGGTAACCGGATTAGGGAAGTGTGGGAAAACATCACCTGGAAATACGACGAGAGGGAGCATCATTTCTGAAAGACCAGTTAACTGTGGTTGTGCGATAGTATAATAATAATATGTAGAAAAAAAATAATAATAATAATATAAAATATAAAATATAATAATAATAATATAACAATGTATAATAATAGCTAAAAATAAAACTTTTGTAAAATAGATGGTTTGTATCGATGCATACTACTATAAAAATATATGAAAGTCGCAAGGTCGACAATTTTGGCTATACGTGTTTCTGTGATTGCTTTATTGTGTTTGGTTGCTATCCATTTTATGACCATAATTTGCGTATATTGTTAATGATTCAGATGGAAAACGTGGATAACCAACCGATAAATGAAGTTAACCAATCCGAACAAAACATTGAGGATCATTTTCTTAATAGGCAAGATATAGAAAATATCGTTGCTCAGGGTATAGCCAATGCTATCCCGGCAATTGTTGCTGCCGTTAAGAATCATGCTGAACCTTCCCAAGCCAACCACAGTAAACGCACTCGTGATGATAATTTCAGTAATAGTGTAAATGGAAGCGGCAACAATGATAATAATATAGTTCAAGCCCCAATACTTAAGAAAATGAAAGTTGCAACACCTGGTTGGACACGTGGCAGACCTACACCGTGACACGGCTTCAGGATAAGCTTCAGGCCATGTGTCAGACACGTGGCAGACCTACACCGTGACACGGCGGCCCTAGCCGTAGCTAGGGTGGCCCTCACGGGCCGTGTAAGATTCTCTTCAGGTTTACACGGGCCGCGAGAGACTCAAAATGCAGCTATAAATAGAACATGCATGGGGCTTTCATCTGTGTTCGTAAAATTTCTTCAAAAGCGAAACATTCTGCTTATTTTCATAGATCAAAGTAGGGAAACGCTGCTACGATTACGGGGTAATAACTCGATCACTGCTACGATACAATGTCCGATCGATTGAAACCGATCTGATGGATGTTTAAGTGCTGCCCGAGTTCGGGCTATACTTTGTCATTCGTCGTGAGGGTTTTGATTTCGTGAGTTTATCGTAAATGTTGTATTAACTTACAAACCTAGTTCGTGTGCATTGTTATTTAACTAGGTTACGTGGCTAAATCAGTAGGCAAAACTCTGTCCAGTTAAACTTACAATATGAGTCATTCTCCTTTTATCAAATTGCTTTACAAAACCCTAAATGTTTTCCAGTTATACTTTGCAGTGATTAAGTCTTTGCTAATCTTTAATTACTGGCAGTATGTGGGGGTTTTGTGCACATTTCTACTAATGATTTATAACGTTAGGTGGGCGAGCCTAATTTAGTGATATGTCCACGGTCATAGATACGGTCGAGTGACAACTGAACCAGCTAATTAATAGATAGGGGTAAATGTGAAAACTCTTAATGCTGTAAATTATAACAATGTGTCGTTTTGTACAAATTGAGTGACTCGCCAGTATTTCCCCGCTGATAAAATCTTTTTAAACATGTTTCAGGTGATTTACTGTGAACTAGGGAAAAGTACCGCGTAGCACTACAGCTTGAGGAAAGTGGCTCAGTAAATAACTAAACATGTTTTTGTAACCAGGGAATTTCCCAGTGAAATTCCTTTATTGTAAATTACGGGATTGTCTCGAAACTTGAAATGAAATAAATGGATGTTTTCAGTTTTAAAGATCCTGTTAAAATTTCCACTGCTTAATTAAATACCAATACCACGGGTTTTCTGTCCTACGGCTCCTGAAACGGGTAAAACCGGGTCAGGGGCCGTGACAGTAATCCAGGTAGATCTTCTGGGAAGACATCGGGGTATTCTGATACTACTGGAATTTCCTTAAATTCCTTGCTCTTAGTGTTAATGATTACTGAAATCATATACGATACGCCTTGCTTTCGTATGTAGCTAGCAGCTTTCTTCACTGCGATGAACTTCATTGACTTGCTTGGCTTATCTCCTTTGATTAGGATCATGTCTCCTGTTGGAGCACGAATCTCGCTAGAATTCTGGTTGCATAAGATTCGAGCATGGTTGGCTACTAACCAATCCATTCATAATACTACGTCGAATCCTGCTAGATTCATCGGTAGAAGGTTTGCAGAGAACATACGTCCCAATAGTTCTCTTTTTCCTTCTTGTAGTACTTCACGTATATTGATATGGTTTCCTTCGGCCGTTTCTACCATATAAGCTTGACTAAGCTTAGTTAAAGGTTGACTAAGAGCTTGACAAAATGCAGTATTGATAAAACTTTGGTTTACACCAGAGTCAAATAATACTTTTGCATAGACGTCATGGATAAGGAACGTACCGGTGATGACATCGGGAATCATGGCTGCCTCTTTTGTCATCAGCTGGAAAGCTCTCATGTTCTTCTTGTTAGTTTCGTCCGTCGCTTTTGCTTTGTTGTCAAGTGGCTTTGCTAATTTAGGGCAATTTGGCTTAAAGTGCCCTGCCTCCCCGCAATTGAAGCAGATAGTAGATTTATTTCTACACTCTTCCTCTCTGTGCCCAGGTATTTTACAGATGTTGCAGTACTTATTACATTTTCCTGGGTGTCTTCTTTTGCATAGTTTGCAAAGAGGTGTTCTAGATGACTGCGCGACTCCTTTCTTAATGTTATTATTATTATTACCCGAGTGAAAACCTTGGGTAATCTTCTAAGCTAACTCCTTCTTCCTATTCTCATCCCTCGTACGAACTAATCCGTCAGTCAAGGTGTTGGCCAATTCGACAGTGTCATCGATAGTCCGAGGTCTAGCAGCCTTGACGATATTGCGAATTTCGCTAATCAATCCCCAAATATAGCGAGAAATGAGTACAGGTTCTGGCGAAGCTAGAGTAGGTACTATTCTTGCATACTCGAAGAATTTTGATGTGTACTCATGACACTTGACATCTGTCATTCTATGGTTCAAGAACTGATTTGCCATTTGTTCCTTTTCATAAGAAGGACATAATTTCCTTTCTATCATTTCCTTAAACTCTTCCCAACTCATGGCATAAGCCATGTCATTTCCTTTATCTTGTAGAACAGTATTCCACCATTTTAATGCCTCCTCTTTGAAGAGGTTAGAAGCATACATTACTTTGTCTTATTCTGTGTCACACCCTCAAAATCCACACGCGGAGTATTGCCGCGAGGCGTGTGACGACTAGGATCTTAGCCACTAATTATTTTGAACGGATTAGTTATTGTTATAAACATTAGCATAATTAGTGACCTAATTTAAATTTTTCAAAACATAGTTTAAGTTCACAGCGGAAAGGGGAGGAAAATGCATCGTAATTTAAAACCACAAGTTTGTTATCATGTTACTTACGAACGACGCACTCCATCCGATTGCAACGTCCGTCCAGAGCTGTATCGAGCAACCTGCAAAGCATGCAGTAGAGTGTCAACATAACGTTGGCGAGTTCACGTGTTTGTAGTTTTCCTGTTTTAATTCCAAAAACTTGTTTTAACCAGTTAATTTATCCGTTTATACATGCCATGGGGAGCTACCCCATAAGTGAGCGACTAAACTGTTTTTCCAATACCGAATACTATTCATCCGTACGTTTCCGTAGAGTGCCCCGTTTGTCAATGTTCTATCATCACTGACGGTTTTGCCAGAGTACATTAGTTCACGCCCGATCCCATACGCGGGCACGGTGTGAGGTTGGTGAGACCTAAATAGCGCTATCAACTAATAACCCGTTCGCCCGACCCCGGCGACTAATCGGTATTAAGTAGTAGGGACTTGATTGATAGAGTTTCGTTTAGTGTTGCTCGTTGCATTTCCGTACAAACCGTAATTAACTAAAAGTTCCCAGTAACAAGGGAAGTAAGTAAGTTTGTATCCCTCACAAGGAGATAGCGTTGTTACCCGTAACCCACACAAGGAGATAGAAATACCGTATCCCGCACAAGGAGATAGTAAGCAATCCCAAACCAGGAAAAGTGTTTTGTTTCGTTTCCCAACCACCGGGAACGCATGCTTTAAGTAAAAAGTAGTGAACTCACCTTTGCATTGCTCGGTTGATAATTTACTTGTGTTATGTTGGTCAACCGTACCCTATTATGGTTATTAATATTCGTTAGGTTCGTATGCAAACAATGCCATGTATAATCCTACGCATATCTGACACATAGCATACATATTACACTAGCACCCTATACGTTATTGGGCTAGTCCTATCATATGAGCAGTTAAACAGTTAACAGTAACACACAGTCTGACATCACATTGTGCGGCCCAATAACGAATTTAAGTAGCCCAGTCGAAACCGGATAGTCTCGACTCGAGACTATGAGGTCTCGAGTCGCAACCAAGAGTTCCTGAGTTGAGATCAGATGATCTCGGTTTGTGCAGAACTGAGTCGCAACCTTAGAGGTCTCGAGTCAGGTCTCGAGTCGAGATCAGGAGATCTCGAGTCGTAACCAAGCTGGTCTCGACTCCTGGAGTGTGTTGTCTGGTTTCGAGTTGTCATTCAATGGTCTCGAGTCGCAACCGTAAGGTCTCGACTCGCAACTATGCAGATGCTTCTAGAATTTTCATATCCGTACTACCCAATCAAATTTCATTAACATGTTCTCAATTTCGTACACTTCTAGAATCAGATCAAAACACAAAGATTTCAAATATTCATAGCACCTTCAAGAAGTTCATCATGTTCTTCATTTTACTTATTCACACCAGTTCAAACAAATCTAACCTGAATAATTCTAACATTGTTTTATCAACATAACACCCACATCTATCGCCCCTATACAATCATCATCGTCAAACATCGACACAGTCGACCCAACATTTAAAAATCATATTCTTAAGGCTCATGTACAGCAAAACATTTAACATATATGTCGAATTCCACAAATCAGCTAGTAACTACATATGTATCAAAAGTCTTCAACATTATCCACACAAAAACACATTTTCATTTTTGTAATTTGAAACCACAGTATTTTCAAATCAAACCTATTCAAATCAACCTATTTTCATTTTTATAAATATACAGCAACTTGTAGTACAGTTCACTCTTTCATTTATTTCAAAAGATAAACAAATAAATGCAAGGTCAAGAATCACAAGGATAATAACAATAACCACATACTAACCGGAAAAGAGTATGGAACGAGTGTGTGTACGACGCCACTGTTTCTTCATTGAACCCGGGACCCGAAACCGGCAATCGACCCATCCACTGCCACTGCCTGACGTTTCCGGTGCGGCTCCGGCTGCCGTTAGTCACCACCGTCGTCACCATCATCAGCACATCCGGAGGTGCGTGTGTGTCGAAGAAACGCCGCCGAAGTGCTAGCAGTCGCCGGCACCACCGGTGATTACGGTAGTCGGAAGGGAGCGAGGGAGAATGAGATTGAAAGGGGGGTGTTTTGCAGTCGACCGGTATGAATGACGCTGGTGTCGCCGGTTGTCTCTGTGAGAATTTTACGAGCAAGAGGGGTTTAACAAGTGAGGATGTGGTCTGATTGTGTGTGTGTTTTAGGGAAGGAGAGGGTGAGGGGTAGGTTGTGGGGATTAGGGAGTGCTTGTCGGACAGAAGGAGGGGCGTCGGAAATCTATTCTCCGGTCGCCGGAGATCCCTGATCGGACAAGAGAAAGAGGGTGTGCGGCTGTAGTGATGGGGTCTTATTTTTAGGAAGAAAAATGTGGGGTGAGGGATTATATTGTGTTTATATAGGCTAGGGTTTAGGGTATAGGTGAGTTGGGTTGGGCTTGGCCCATGCGTACGGATCCACCGAATGTAAGACATATTGCTAAGCCCATTCGAATAATCACAATTGTTAGTGTATATATGTGTGCTAAGTATTACCTGTTTGGTTCGAGTTATCCGTTAGGCGGGGTGTTTCTCTCGTCGCGGGTTATTATTATGTAATAAATAATAATAATAATAATAACAGGCTCGTCTCACGACGATCAGGGTCAAGGGTTCGAGTTGTCACATTCTCCACATGTTACAGGAATTTCGTCCTCGAAATTTAAGCAAGAGTCATACACTACGCTCTATATGTATACATAGGCTCCATTACCGTACGTAGATACAAGTAGTTTCACGAAAGTACACAGAGCGAACATGCAAGCCACATAGCACATACAATCACATAGCACTAGGTTCACAGGGTTTGTACGTATTTCACTTAATACCGAATTTCACAAATTTAATTATAACATCCAAGAGATGTACAGGAAAACCCGAAGTGTCACATTATCCCCAAGTTCAAGAAATTTCGTCCCGAAATTTAGCACGCAGCCACTGACAAACTAGTGTGTTTAAACGTTTTTGTGGGGTGTCACATCACCCCCTGTTGGTTTTGAAATTTCTTCCCGAAATTTAGCGGTAGCCTCAGTGCTGGAGGTAATGTTTGTAGACAACTGGGGATACGTGTACATCAGCTGGTTTTCCCGTTCCCAGTTAAACTCTGGGCCACGGCGTGAGTCCCAACGAACTCGGTCGGTTGGTTACACTAGGTTAGAGGGTTTTGATTTCTTGATCCTTGATCTCAACCGGTTCCTCAACGAAGCGTAGTTCGTTGCTGATCACGAGTTCCTAAAAAGGAATAACGAATGTTTCATCTGACAGACTTTTCTTCAGATCAGGTACGTGAAAGACGTGTACCGCGTTCAACTTTTTCAGGCAGGTTTAGTCAGTATGCTACCTTACTGATCGTTTCGATACTTCGAACGGTCCAACATATCACGGATTAAGCTCGTCTCGTTAGCCATAACGTACCACACCCTTCCAGGGTGAAACTTTAAGTATAATCCAGTCTCCGACTAGGAATTCTAGAGGTTTCCTACGCTTATCCGCGTAGCCTTTCTGACGGTCTGGAGTTGCCGTCATGCGTTGTCTGTTCTGGGCAATCCCACCCGTTGTGTCAAGTGCAAGTTCTGGGCCGGTACTTTGGCTTCCGCCCAACACAGAGGTGACCGGCATCTGCGTTCGTGCAATGCCTCAAATGGTGTTGCCTGAATGCTAGTGTGGTAGCAGTTGTTGGAAGAGAATTCTACAGAAGGGAAGTGTCACTAGTATCCAAGGGTCGATAACACATGCTCTTAGCATGCCTTTGAGTGTTTGGATGGTGCGTTTGGCCCAGTCATCAGTTTTCAGGCGATAAGCGGTGCTCATGCCTAACAGTGAGCCCAAAAGTCTTTCGTGCACAGCCTTGCGAAGAATCGGATGTAAAACGTGGGTTACGATCAGGTAAAAGAGAAGTTGGCATCTCGTGCCTAGTATCTACTTCTATCAAGTAGATGGTTGCAAGTTCGGAAACTTGTCGGTTTCTTTGGTCGCGTGTTGTTACCAGCAGACATGTTATCGATGCCCCGGACATGATTGCATAAGATAGAAGCACCTCGTAGATTATCTTCCAGTTGCTGGAGTTGCGGATCGTTTGAGGATCTCTCGGATGCTAGGTGATGCCCCTTTTGAGTTCAAATCGTGAGAAGTTGCGTACACGGTCGAGAAATGCGGGCTTTGTGGCGTTAAAAGTCGTGTACTGAAAACTTAGCGCAAGGCGGTTTTGCGTCGTAGAAGTTCCAAGGTAAAGCGTAGGAGTCGTTTGGATTCCCCACTGACTTTCAGAATAGGTTCGGGCGTCGCCGAAAGAAACAAGTGTCGAATATTGACAGGATGGAATAAATTCGAGTGTCGTGACTAGGTGTTGACCGTATCGAGTTCGAAGAACAGTGCTTGCGATACCCGTTACCCCCGGGGTATCCTTGGCTCGTTGCCCCAACGAGTAACATTCGTAGGAAGTATTTCGTCCAAACGGAGATTTGCGCAGAGCAGAATAGGATAAGGATCATGGAATCCGTGAAACATAACACGAGTAGCGAGACAGTGTAAGAAGGGTAGTCAAAATTGATGCGTTCAATTTGAGACAAAACATAAAAGGCTTGGTGGTCGGCAATAAGGATTTATCTGGTGTCGATGAGGTAGCTGGTCGTACCTAAGCTTTGGGCGATTAGGATAAAGAACGTCGTTTTGCCGATAAGAGGTGTTACGTCAGTATGAATGGCACAACAAGAACCAATGATAGAGAAGGACGGTCGTCGTATGGGTCGGGGGGGTTTAGGTTCACTAAAACGTCTAACAAGATGTTCTGAGCTGAGCCGTATGTGAAAAACGAGTTTGTGATCTCCCAAACCGGTAAGTAACCAAATTTGAATAGACTACCGAAGTCGCGAGGACGAGTCCGAAGTAGTGCTTGTGTCGTCGAAAGACTTCCATGTAAGGTAATAAAAACATGTCTGAAAGGATACGTTTGGATCACACGTCACGATTTTTAAGATTCAAGAAGTTTATTGACTAGCAGTCGAGCTTGCTGAATTTCCCCAAATTAGAGGGAAATCTGGTCAAGGTCTCAGTATGAGGGGGGGGGGGGGGGTTTCGACGTGAAACTGTGAAAACAGGTTTTCAGGAAAGTACAATTGAAGTAACACATTGTTGAATTAAAAAGTTTGCTGACTAAAGGTCGAGTTTGTTGAATTCACCAAACTGAAGAGAGATCTGGTCAAGGTCTCTAAACGGAGAAACGTGGATGTCATGATAAAGAAACGATAGGAGCAGGGATACCATCTGAGCAATAAACGCGGATTCGTACGAAAGTTAGTGGGAGGATTCATTGAATCAGAAAAGTCGTCAAACAATAACGGTTCTGACAAATGAAGGATAGGGTAAGCATCAAGGTCGCCGTACTCGTCGGTGGGTTGACTGGCTCGTGTCTTCGTCTAGCCGCGCTTCCAAATACGCCGGTTTGTAAGAAAGTTATCAATTCGTTGGGTTTTGGGGCGTGCTAAGGTATAAGGTTGTACTTGAATAGGGGTTAACCATGTAACGAGGGATTAGGGAGAAATAACTCTGTGGTCAATGGAAATGTGAGACGATTGTTGTCACTACAATAAGAAGCATACACCACGAATGCTTTTCGTGTTTGAGACGTGCAAACGGAAACCCAAAAGGTGTAGACTTACTAGAATGCTTCAAGAATCTAGGTGATCAGTCGTATGAGGGAACAAGTCTCACTACTTAAGTCGGGAAAAGAAATACGCAAGTAAAAAGGATGCGAATGACTTCGTCGTTACTTCTAATATCCCATGATATAGGAATGGCTCCCTTTCGTCGATTCGTTCTCGTAACTTCTCTATGTGCTTCGTAGCAGGCCTTTCCTGGGCAGGTCTATCGAGTGGACGTCCCTCGCGTCGATTGGCAGTCTAGGGATGATATCAGGAAATACATGGACGAGGTCTTGGAATAACTGGTTTCTGGCCCTTAGTGTATTATGGTTTCGAACCGGTTTTAGGAGGACTCGCTCCTGTTTAACACGTAACACGCTAGCCTAGTATTCGTATGATCCACTGTGTTAAATACTAAATATACGCATACATACTAACACATATATGCTAATTATACACATACACACATGCGTGTTCACACACATAAGTTATGCACAAGTAAATGCCGTTAGCATACCATTACCAGGTGAGCATCTGAGGTTGACGAACCTTGCAATCCGGAGTGGTGTTGTTGTGGTTTTCACTAAAGAACGGTTGTAGTCTGGTTTTCATATAAAATATTTTATTTCCCAAACCACAAATATTTTATATTTGAAACCTAGTTCGCTATAACCAATGGCTCTGATACCAATCTGTCACACCCTCAAAATCCACACGCGGAGTATTGCCGCGAGGCGTGTGACGACCAGGATCTTAGCCACTAATTATTTTGAACGGATTAGTTATTGTTATAAACATTAGCATAATTAGTGACCTAATTTAAATTTTTCAAAACATAGTTTAAGTTCACAGCGGAAAGGGGAGGAAAATGCATCGTAATTTAAAACCACAAGTTTGTTATCATGTTACTTACGAACCACGCACTCCATCCGATTGCAACGTCCGTCCAGAGCTGTATCGAGCAACCTGCAAAGCATGCAGTAGAGTGTCAACATAACGTTGGAGAGTTCACGTGTTTGTAGTTTTCCAGTTTTAATTCCAAAAACTTGTTTTAACCAGTTAATTTATCCGTTTATACATGCCATGGGGAGCTACCCCATAAGTGAGCGACTAAACTGTTTTTCCAATACCGAATACTATTCATCCGTACGTTTCCGTAGAGTGCCCCGTTTGTCAATGTTCTATCATCACTGACGGTTTTGCCAGAGTACATTAGTTCACGCCCGATCCCATACGCGGGCACGGTGTGAGGTTGGTGAGACCTAAATAGCGCTATCAACTAATAACCCGTTCGCCCGACCCCGGCGACTAATCGGTATTAAGTAGTAGGGACTTGATTGATAGAGTTTCGTTTAGTGTTGCTCGTTGCATTTCCGTACAAACAGTAATTAACTAAAAGTTCCCAGTAACAAGGGAAGTAAGTAAGTTTGTATCCCTCACAAGGAGATAGCGTTGTTACCCGTAACCCACACAAGGAGATAGAAATACCGTATCCCGCACAAGGAGATAGTAAGCAATCCCAAACCAGGAAAAGTGTTTTGTTTCGTTTCCCAACCACCGGGAACGCATGCTTTAAGTAAAAAGTAGTGAACTCACCTTTGCATTGCTCGGTTGATAATTTACTTGTGTTATGTTGGTCAACCGTACCCTATTATGGTTATTAATATTCGTTAGGTTCGTATGCAAACAATGCCATGTATAATCCTACGCATATCTGACACATAGCATACATATTACACTAGCACCCTATACGTTATTGGGCTAGTCCTATCATATGAGCAGTTAAACAGTTAACAGTAACACACAGTCTGACATCACATTGTGCGGCCCAATAACGAATTTAAGTAGCCCAGTCGAAACCGGATAGTCTCGACTCGAGACTATGAGGTCTCGAGTCGCAACCAAGAGTTCCTGAGTTGAGATCAGATGATCTCGGTTTGTGCAGAACTGAGTCGCAACCTTAGAGGTCTCGAGTCAGGTCTCGAGTCGAGATCAGGAGATCTCGAGTCGTAACCAAGCTGGTCTCGACTCCTGGAGTGTGTTGTCTGGTTTCGAGTTGTCATTCAATGGTCTCGAGTCGCAACCGTAAGGTCTCGACTCGCAACTATGCAGATGCTTCTAGAATTTTCATATCCGTACTACCCAATCAAATTTCATTAACATGTTCTCAATTTCGTACACTTCTAGAATCAGATCAAAACACAAAGATTTCAAATATTCATAGCACCTTCAAGAAGTTCATCATGTTCTTCATTTTACTTATTCACACCAGTTCAAACAAATCTAACCTGAATAATTCTAACATTGTTTTATCAACATAACACCCACATCTATCGCCCCTATACAATCATCATCGTCAAACATGGACACAGTCGACCCAACATTTAAAAATCATATTCTTAAGGCTCATGTACAGCAAAACATTTAACATATATGTCGAATTCCACAAATCAGCTAGTAACTACATATGTATCAAAAGTCTTCAACATTATCCACACAAAAACACATTTTCATTTTTGTAATTTGAAACCACAGTATTTTCAAATCAAACCTATTCAAATCAACCTATTTTCATTTTTATAAATATACAGCAACTTGTAGTACAGTTCACTCTTTCATTTATTTCAAAAGATAAACAAATAAATGCAAGGTCAAGAATCACAAGGATAATAACAATAACCACATACTAACCGGAAAAGAGTATGGAACGAGTGTGTGTACGACGCCACTGTTTCTTCATTGAACCCGGGACCCGAAACCGGCAATCGACCCATCCACTGCCACTGCCTGACGTTTCCGGTGCGGCTCCGGCTGCCGTTAGTCACCACCGTCGTCACCATCATCAGCACATCCGGAGGTGCGTGTGTGTCGAAGAAACGCCGCCGAAGTGCTAGCAGTCGCCGGCACCACCGGTGATTACGGTAGTCGGAAAGGAGCGAGGGAGAATGAGATTGAAAGGGGGGTGTTTTGCAGTCGACCGGTATGAATGACGCTGGTGTCGCCGGTTGTCTCTGTGAGAGTTTTACGAGCAAGAGGGGTTTAACAAGTGAGGATGTGGTCTGATTGTGTGTGTGTTTTAGGGAAGGAGAGGGTGAGGGGTAGGTTGTGGGGATTAGGGAGTGCTTGTCGGACAGAAGGAGGGGCGTCGGAAATCTATTCTCCGGTCGCCGGAGATCCCTGATCGGACAAGAGAAAGAGGGTGTGTGGCTGTAGTGATGGGGTCTTATTTTTAGGAAGAAAAATGTGGGGTGAGGGATTATATTGTGTTTATATAGGCTAGGGTTTAGGGTATAGGTGAGTTGGGTTGGGCTTGGCCCATGCGTACGGATCCACCGAATGTAAGACATATTGCTAAGCCCATTCGAATAATCACAATTGTTAGTGTATATATGTGTGCTAAGTATTACCTGTTTGGTTCGAGTTATCCGTTAGGCGGGGTGTTTCTCTCGTCGCTGGCTATTATTATGTAATAAATAATAATAATAATAATAATAATAATAATAACAGGCTCGTCTCACGACGATCAGGGTCAAGGGTTCGAGTTGTCACATTCTGCACACTTACTTATTTTGATAACAACTTCTGTTTTTTCTAGCCATTGCAGGGCAGCTGTGGCTCCTTCACTGCCTGCGAATTCAGTTGGCTTACAGGCTAGAAATTCTTTATAGGTACAACCAGTTGTCATTACTTTCATCTTTTTAGGAAATGGGGCCTTGATAATATTATTATTGCCACCATTTACGCTATGACTAAAACTGTTATTACCGCTGCATTTGCTATTCTCAGCTTTGGAAGGTTCGATCGGGTTCTTAACAACTGCTATGATTGTTGGGATAGCATTGGCTATGCCCTGAGCGATTATGTTTTCTATAGCTTCTCTATTCAGAGAATTTTCCTGGTTATTCTGACCCGATTGATTAACTTCGTTTGACATCTGAGTTGCAAACATAATACACCGATTGATATCACAAAATAGATAGCAAATAAACAAAATATTGCAATCACAATCACATACTGAGTCGGCACATATAACCAAAATTGTCGATCATTGCGACATTTAGATTTTGATATATATATATATATATATTATGATTCGTTACACAACCATATACTTACAAATATTTTTCTTATTTATTATTAGGTGTATGTTATTATTATTATTATTATTATTATTATTATTATTATTATTATTATTATTATTATTTCACAACATATTAAATATTACACACACACCTATTCTATAGTTAGCCCGCCTTTAAAAGTTGAACTCCCGCTCGTCGTACTTCTAGACGAGGCTCTCACCCACTGACTTGATCCGATTTTCGGCATCCACCAACTCTTCGCCATAATGGCGCAGCTCAGCAACATTGTCAGGGTTCATAGGTGGAAAGGTAGCAGGAGCAGTTTCAAACTGTGGGTAGTATGGGTTTGGGTTGTTTGTAAAATTCTGGAAGTGCTACTCATTCGTCCACCACTCTTCAGCTTTGATTAGGGAGTGGTTGTTGTGTAATGACAGGTGCAGGAATGGTGGGTTCCAGGTTTATGGGTAATTCAGGTGGGATAGAGCATTCAAGAGGTTTTCATCTATAGGGCCAAACATATCACATTTTGCTAGCTTTCTGTCTAACTCTTCCCATGGTGGTAATATTGGGGCCTGGTTGGAGCTTTCTCTCCCAAAACCTCTTTTCCTTTTGGTTCAACTGTTTTCTTGATTCTCTGGGCGGCTGGTTTCTTCTTCCTTCCTTTTTTCTAGTGTCACGGCCCTTGACCCGGTTTTTACCCGGTCCAGAAGTCGCGGGACAGAAACCCGTGGTATTGGTGTTTAATTAGGCAGTAGAAATTTTAACAGGACCATTTAAACTGAAAACATCCATTTATTTCAATTCAAATTTCGGGACAAACCCCGTAATTTACAATAAAGGAATTTCACTGGGAAATTCCCTAATTACAAAAACATGTTTATTTATTTACTGAGCCACTTCAATCAAGCTGGTAGTGCTATGCGACACTTTCCCTTGTTCACAGTAAATCACCTGAAACATGTTTAAAAAGATTTTATCAGCGGGGAAATACTGGCGAGTCATTCAATTTGCATAAGACGACACATTGTTCTAAATTACAGTATTAAGAGCGATTACAATTGCCCCTATCTTATAATTAGCTGGTTCAGTTGTCACTCAACCGGATCTATGACTGTGGTCATACCATTATTGGGTCCGTTCACCCAAAAGTGACGTGTGTCACTATTTAGGTCCTTTCACCTAAAAGTGATAAAACAGTAGACTTAATCCCTGTAAAATATAACTGGAAAACATTTAGGTATTGTAAAACACTTTTGATAAAAAAGAGAATGACTCACATTGCAAGTTTAGTTGGACAGAGTTTTGTCTACTTATTAAGCTTGGTAACCTAGTTAAAATAACAATGCACACGAACTAGGTTAGTAACTTAATACAACATTTACGATAAATTCACGAAATCAAAACCCTCACGACGAATGACAAAGTATAGCCCGAATTCAGGCAGTACTTAAACATCCGTCGGATCGGTTTCAATCAATCGGACATTGTATCATAGCAGTGATCGAGTTATTACCCTATTGTCGCAACAGAGTATGATTCCTAGTTCGATCCAAAGGGTATAAATTCCTTACTCTATCAAGTAAGCAGCTTCGCCCCTTAGTCTCACTGATGTGTGCAAAATGCAACATATAAATTATATCAATTGTGGCATAAAACTAACCCGTTTTTTAGTACTAATGTTGGAAAAAGTGTGCTTTTGTCTTCCTTTTTATTTTCAGGATTAAATGAGCTCAAATTAACAAAAGAAGAAAAAAGGCAGCTAAATCTAACACAAATACAAGAAAAGGAACAAACGTAGCATGCCCGACCCCACGACAGCATCTTCCTAAGCAAAACAAGAAAACAGAAGGCTGAACACGCCCCGTGCTCAGTGAGCACGGGGGCGTGCCCAAGTGTCAGCATAAAAGACAAAGTTGTAGAAGCTTCCATCGCCCACCACGGGGCCGTGCTCAGCGGACACGGGGTCGTGGTCGACTATAAGATTCGAAGAATCCAGGCAAATCTTGATAGTACAGATATGCTTCTGCACACGGGGTCGTGCCCAGCGGACACGGGGCTGTGGTCAACTAATAAAGACAAGAGCAATTAATGAAGACAGAGAAGGATGTGGACACGGGGCCGTGCCCACTGGACACGGGGCCGTGCCCGAGCTTCTGTTCAGCCTATAAATAGGAGTGCTTGGCTCAAGCTCAAACCATCCCTTGGCACACCATCTCTCTCACACTTCACCTACCACCCACCACCACCATAACACCATCATCCATTGTCCATCATAGAGTGTGTGAGTCGTCTCGGGATCCAAGATTGATCGTAAGAGTTCTTGACAATCAAGGTCATGTTTGCCTAAGTCTCTTACATCACTTGGTGAAGACAAAGTGTCTAGTGTAATGCTTTTTATTTTTAATCTTTTCGCACTTTTTAATTGGTTATCTATTAATGACTTTAATAACTAGTTTCTTATGTTGAAGGTGATTCTTCCTTATCGTTTGTCCGTGGTGTCTTGGCATTATTTTACTGTCTACATAAAATAAAAGATTTTCACCATTCATATCTCCACGGTCTATATGGAGGTATGTTGGCTACCTGGTCGGGGGTTAAGGGAACGGTTTGGTAAGAGTCTTGCCATTCTTCAGTGTATAGATCCTGCAAAGGACCTGGGTCAAATTTAGTAGGACCTCCTTCAATACTTAACGGTATTGGATGGCGGGGGTCCAAACTCTTTGACCCCCTCATAAGATAAACTACTATTAAAACTTTAACCCGGCTATTTAGGACTGTATCCCTGCTGACTCATACTACTTAGCCGAGGGTAACGTCACCTTCAAAAGAGGGGCCTACCACATTATGCATTAATAACTTAATTAATTATCTTTCAATAATCCGAATCTTTAGGATTGTATCCTTGCTGACTCAAACTACTGGGTTGAGGGTAACGTCACCTCCAAAAGCGGGGCCTACTACAATAACTAAGATAATCTCTTAACAAAGTGCAAAAGTGCGGAAATAATCAAAGGTTACACTAAATACGAGTCGGAGCCAAGTGATTCATCTTGTCTATCTGTTTTTACTTTTATTTTTATTTTCAGCATTTTAGTTAGTTTTTATTTTCTTAGTTTAAAACATTTTTCTAAACTTTTGATTTGATTAGACGTTGAGGATAAACCGGTACTAAAAGCTCTTGTGTCATTGGACGACCTCGGTATCTTACCAACACTATACTACGCTCACGATGGGTGCACTTGCCCATATGTGTGTTTAGTGTTAGTAAATATCGTGTTTTATAAATTTAAAACTTGGCTAAAAAGTGTTAAAAAGGGCTTAACATATACATTAAAAACTAATAACACTCATGCACATCACTAACTATGTTCAACTAAGCCACTTCGTACCTTAGAAAGGACTGGGAGCTCTAGCTCATTTCTATTTCCAGGGCCCAAGCTTAAGGCTAAAGCCGTGGACTACGCCCCCGTGAGAGCCCTCTATTTGACTAACGTACTCCTTTTCCCCCCATACCTTCACTTGGAATGATTGACCTTCGGATTCAAATAATAGTGCATCGCGTAATGTAAGTACTCCTTCCCATTTCTTCTTTTATGATTTTATCTACTTGAAATGCTTACAGCTAAGTGCGGAGAAGGTACCCAGGGGACCAAAGGAAACGGCACTGAAGGGTCTTCAACTAAAGCTTCGCCAGTACTAAAAGACGACTAAAGATTTATAAAGCAGACTTAAGGATAATACCCCACCTTACCGGATTTGTAAAAAAAGGAAAGGCTCGAAAGACCTACTTGACAAGTTTCCTTATGGGTGAGTTCGTAGGTGGTTTAAGTCACGGGATTTTTATAGTTTTGAACAAAACAGCGTATAACTTAACGTGTATAGTGAGTTTTTACGTCGCAACAATCAACCCATGCAAGTGCCAAACCCCTGCAATTTATACTGGATTTTGGTCTCCCCCACGTGTCGTGCAGGCTACCAGGGATCCTGGTGCGACACGCGGGGCACACCTATTTTGGCTAGGCTGGCCTCGTGTCCTACATAGCCCTGGTGAGTCAACTTGAATGATTTTGCATGCTATACATTCGTTTTATAAGGATAATTATCAATTAGGGGATACCCCCCTTGAGTTTTAGGGGGCCCTGATCCTTGTTTTGACCATTTTAAAAATTATGGGTCGTGCCATACTACTTGGGGTCTCAATTAGGGTTTCCTAATGTGCATGATTAAAATAAGAAATAATAATCTTGGCAAGGGTTGTTACACCCTCCCCACCTTGTTTAAAATCTCGTCCTCGAGATTTACTGGAACAAGTAAGGGTACTTTCGCTTCATTTCCGATTCCAGTTCCCATGTGTACTCTGGTCCTCTTTTCGAATCCCACTTTACTTTGACCAGGACCAATCTCTTGTGTTTGAGGAATTTGACCTTTCTGTCATCTATTTGGAGAGGTTTTTCAATGAATTCCAACTTTTCATTGACCTCTATGTCTTGTAGAGGTACTACCAGTGATTCATCAGATAAACACTTCTTAAGATTAGATACATGAAACACATTATGTACCCCAGCCAGTTCTTCTGGTAGTCATAGCTGATAGGAAACTGGTCCTATTCGTTGGGTAACTGTGAATGGTCCTATGTACCTTGGACTTAGCTTTCCTCTCTTACCGAATCGAACTACTCCTTTCCAAGGAGAAACTTTCAAGAGTACCTTGTCTCCAACTTGAAATTCTAATGGCTTTCGTCGATTGTCTGCAAACTTTTCTGGCGATCTCGAGCCGGTTTCAGTCTTTCTTTTATTTGAGTTATCTTGTCGGTGGTTTCCTGTACAATTTCGGGACCTGATAATTGACTTTCTCCTATTTCTGCCCAGCATACTGGAGTTCTACACATTTGTCCATACAGTGCTTCGAACGGGGCAGCGTTGATGCTCGTATGATAACTGTTGTTATAGGAGAATTCTATTAGTGGTAAGTGGTCATCCCAGTTTCCACCGAAGTCTATTACACATGCCCTGAGCATGTCTTTAAGGGTTTGGATCGCTCTTTCACTTTGTCCATCTGTTTGGGGATGGTATGCAGTACTTAAATTTAATCGTGTCCCCATTGCTTCTTGGAATCTCGTCCAGAAATGCGAAGTGAAACGACTATCCCTATCTGACACAATGGAGAGTGGGACTCCATGTAGAGATACTACCTCGTCTACGTATAATCTAGCCAATCTTTCCATGCTAAAGGTTTCCTTCATTGGTAGAAAATGAGCTGATTTGGTTAGTCGATCTACAATCACCCAGATGGCATCGTTACCTTTCTTGGTCTTGGGTAACTTAGTAACAAAATCCATTGTTATTAGTTCCCATTTCCATACAGGCATTTCTAACTGTTGAAGTAAACCTGAAGGTTTCTGGTGTTCTGCCTTGACTTTTGAACAATTAGACATTTAGAAACGTATCTAGCTATGTCCTTTTTCATTCCTATCCACCAGAAATTATTTCTTAAATCTTGGTACATCTTATTATTACCAGGGTGCATCGTATATCTAGATTTATGGGCTTCCTCTAGAATCTTATTTCTTAAGTCTCCTTGCTTTGGTACCCAAATCCTTTTCTTATGGAATCTCCAAATTCCATCAGTCCCTTGCTCTAATTCCTTTATCCGTCCTTTCATTCCTTCAGCATCATCCTGGATTGCTGACTTCTGAACATTTTTCAATTGTTCCTTTAGATCTAATTGGAGATTTAATCTAAGAGCACGAACTCGCCTTTGCTTCTCAAGATATTTACGACTTAAGGCATCTGCAACTACATTCGCCTTCCCTTCGTGATATTGAATATCACAGTCGTAGTCACTTAGAATTTCCATCCATCTTCTTTGCCTCATGTTTAATTCTTTTTTTGCCCAAATATGTATCTTAAACTTTTATGATCTGTATAGACAGTAAACTTACTTCCATATAGATAATGTCTCCAAATTTTAAGGGCAAAAATTATTGCTCCTAACTCTAAATCATGAGTCGTATAATTTTCCTCATGCTTCTTCAACTGCCTTGTTGCATACGCAATTACCTTTTTGCGCTGCATTAGCACACATCCTAATCCCAACTTAGAAGCGTCGCAAAAAACTTTGAAATCTTCGGTTCCGTCTGGTAAGGCAAGAATCGGGGTATTTGTTAATCTTTGCTTTAAGATTCTAAAGGCCTCTTCTCGCTTAGGTCCCCATTCAAACTTAACAGTTTTACAGGTTAGCTTACTTAATGGAACATCTATCTTAGATAAATCTTTAATGAAGCGTCTATAATATCCAGCTAATCCTAGAAAACTTCGAACTTCGGTAGCTGACTGCGGGATCTTCCGATTTGTGATTACTTCTAACTTAGAGGGATCTAAGTGAATACCTTCATGATTCACCATGTGTCCTAAAAATTGCACCTCTTGTAACCAAAATTCACACTTCGAAAATTTAGCATAGAGCTTCTCTTTTCTTAATAGGGTTAAGAGGGCATGCAGGTGTTCACAATGCTCATCTTGGCTCTTGGAGTAGATAAGTATATCTTCGATGAAGACAATTACAAATTTATCCAAATATGGTTTACAGATCCTATTCATTATGTCCATAAAAGCTGCAGGAGCATTCGTTAGTCCAAATGGCATGACTGTAACCTCGTAGTGACCACACCTAGTCCTGAAAGCAGTTTTAGGTATGTCTTCTTCTTGTACTTTCAACTCATGATATCCGGAGCGCAAATCTATCTTAGAGAAATATCTAGCTCCCTGAAGTTGATCAAAAAGATCATCAATCCTAGGCAATGGGTATCGATTCTTAATGGTAACCTTATTCAATTCCCTATAATCGATACACATTCGCATCGAACCATCCTTCTTTTTCACAAACAATACCGGTGCTCCCCAAGGGGATGAACTTGGTTGTATAAATCCTTTGCTTAGCAATTCATCTAACTGCTTCTTCAGTTCTAACATTTCTGTGGGTGCTAATCGATATGGTGCCTTAGCTATTGGTGTAGTTCCAGGAATTAGATGAACTCTAAACTCTACTTCCCTATTGGGCGGTAATCCTGGTAGCTCTTCTGGGAATACATCCTGGTACTCTGACACTACTGGGATTTCCTTAAGTTCCTTACCTTTAGTGTTAATGATTACTGAAATCATATACACTATTCCTTGTTTTCGTTCATAACTAGCAACTTTCATTACTGAAATGAACTTCATTGGGTTACGCGGCTTATCTCCTGAAATCAAAATTACTTCTCCTGCAGGTGTATGAATTTCTATGGAATTCTTATCACAGAGGATTCGAGCATGGTTGGCTACTAACCAATCAATTCCTAACACAACATCGAATCCAGCTAAATTCATAGCAGTAGGTTTGTAGAAAATTTATGGCCAGAGAATTCTATCTTTCATTCTTGAAGGACCTTATCTATTTTAACAGAATTACCATCTGCTGTTTCTACCGTATAGATCTGCCTAAGTTTGGTTAAAGGTTGCTTAAGAGCTTGGCAGAATGAAGTATTTATAAAACTTTGGTTTGCACCAGAGTCAAATAATACTTTCGCATAAAATCATGTACCAGAAACGTACCAGCTATCACATCTGGAATCAGATCCGCTTCTTGTGTAGTCAACTGGAAGGCTCTTGCATTATTCTTATTAGTTCCTTCAGCAGGTTTGGCCTTGTTGTCAGCTGGCTTTACCAATTTTGGGCAGTCGGGCCTGAAGTGCCTTGTTTCTCCGCAATTGTAGGAGATCGTGGATTTCTTCCTGCAATTCTCCTCTTGGTGCCCCGGGATTTTGCAGAAATTACAATACCCCTTACATTTTCCAAAATGCTTTCTTTTACAGGTACTGCAAAATGGAGCAGTGGAGGATTACCTGGTTCCCTTTTTCTTGAAGTTACTGGCATTACTACCCCCACGAAAACCTTGAGTAATCTTTTGGGTCAATTCCTTTTTCCTGTTCTCTTCTCTAGTGCGTACCAGCCCGTCGGTTAAGGTGTTGGCCAATTCAACCGCATTGTCAATCGTGCGGGGTCTCGCAGCTTTGACTATATCGCGAATCTCGCTAATTAGTCCCCAGATATAGCGAGAAATAAGCACATGTTCTGGCGAGGCCAGAGTTGGTACAATTCTAGCATACTCGAAAAATTTCGAAGTATACCCTCGACAATCAACATCCACCATCCGGTGATTCAGGAACTTATTTTTCATTTGTTCCTTTTCGTAGGTGGGACAAAATTTCCTTTCTACCAATTCCCTAAATTCCTCCCAGCTCATGGCATAAGCTACGTCACTTCTTTTAGCTTGCAGCACCGTGTTCCACCATTCTAACGCTTCTTCCTTGAAAATGTGGGATGCATACATAACCTTATCTTCCTCTGCGCATTTACTGATTTTAGTTACTGCTTCGGTCTTTTCTAACCAACGCAGTGCAGCAGTTGCCCCTTCATTTCCTGCAAATTCGACTGGCTTACAGGCAAGAAATTCTTTATAAGTGCAACCAGCCGTTGCAACTTTCAATTTCTTAAGTATTGGGGCTTGAACCACATTATTATCATTATTGTCGCCTCCGTTCACACTGTTACTGAAATTATCATCACGAGTGCATTTACTGTGGTTGGCTTGGGAAGGTTCAGCAGGGTTCTTAACGGCAGCAACAATTGCCGGGATAGCATTGGCTATTCCCTGAGCAACGATATTTTCTATATCTTGCCTATTACAAAAATGGTCTTCATTATTTTGTTCGGATTGGTTAACTTCATTTACCGGTTGGTTTTCCGCGTTTTCCATCTGAATCATTAACAATATATATATACATATGTATATACATATATGTATATGTATATACATATATATATACATATATATATATATATATATACATATATTATTGTCACAGAATGGATAACAATCAAACATAATAAAGCAATCACACATAATCATGTCAACTCATATAGCCAAAATCGTCGTCCTTGCGACATTCATATATTTTATATTATGCATCTATACCGGCCATGTATTTACAGATATTTTACAAATGTTTTATTTTTAGTTATTATTATACAATATTATTATTTTTAGATATAGAGTATGAGGGTTTTTTTCCACCTATTAATATTATACAAAAACTTTTTCAACTTTAGTTAACCAGCTTTTCAGAAATGACGCTCTCTCTCGTCGTACTTCCACGTGATGTTTTCCCCCACTTCCTGAATCCTATTTCCCGCATCCATCAGTTCCTCGCCGTAGCGGCGCAGTTCGGCAACATTTCCGGGTTCATGGGTGGAAAAGGTGCAGGTTCAGGATCAAACTGGGGAAAATAAACATTGTGGTTATTCATGAAATTCTGAAAATGCCAGTCGCTCGTCCACCATTCTTCCAGCTGGCCTGTAACAGGTTGTGGGTTGACAATAGGGTCCAGAATAGCAGGTTTCAAATTAATTGGAAGTTGTGATTGGGCAGGGAAATTGAAAAGGTTTTCGTCGTCAGGTCCGATGACGTCACAATTCGCCAGTTTCCTATCAAGTTCTTCCCATGGTGGCATCTCCTGGGCTTGACTGGAACTTTACCCTACTTCCTTTCCTTTTCCTTTGTCTTTCGGATCCTCTGTCTTTTTCACCTTCTGGGTAGCTGGCTTCTTCCTTCGTCCGCGTTTCCAGTCCAGGATTCTCCTCCTCTTTTTAAGCTTGGGTTTCTCCTGTGGCTGGGTCTGGAATACTAGTGGCTCCTTAGTATCCGCTTGATAGCCGGATTGGGTTCCTGTTGTATCCATATCGGTGGTATGGATTGTAAAGTTTTGGAGTGCTTTCGACAGTTCATTAATGCTGTTAGCACACACGAAGAAACACACAAAAATTTAAATTAAATTTTTATCTATTGTGAATTTAAATTTTCACAAAATCACAAAATGGCAATCTGAAAAATTAAGTATTTCTAAATACTTAATTAGCTTAAATCAGTGGCTCTGATACCACCTTTTTCTGTCACGGCCTCTGACCTGGTTTTTACCCGGTCCAGAAGTCGCGTGATAGAAACCCGTGGTATTGGTGTTTAATTAGGCAGCAGAAATTTTAACAGGATCGTTTAAACTGAAAACACTCATTTATTTCATTTCAAATTTCGGGACAAACCCCGTAATTTACAATAAAGGAATTTCACTGGGAAATTCCCTAATTACAAAACATGTTTATTTATTTACTGAGCCACTTCAATCAAGCTGGTAGTGCTATGCGGCACTTTCCCTTGTTCACAGTAAATCACCTGAAACATGTTTAAAAAGATTTTATCAGCGGGGAGATACTGGCGAGTCATTCAATTTGCATAAGACGACACATTGTTATAAATTACAGTATTAAGATCGATTACAATTGCCCCTATCTTATAATTAGCTGGTTCAGTTGTCACTCGACCGGATCTATGACTGTGGTCATACCACTATTGGGTCCGCTCACCCAAAAGTGACGTGTATCACTATTTAGGTCCTTTCACCTAAAAGTGATAAAACAGTAGTAATTGTGCACAATACCCCACTTACTGCCAGTAATTTAAGATAACAAAGACTTAATCCCTGTAAAATATAACTGGAAAACATTTAGGTATTGTAAAACATTTTTTATAAAAAGAGAATGACTCACATTGCAAGTTTAGTTGGACAAAGTTTTGTCTACTGATTAAGCTTGGTAACCTAGTTAAAATAACAATGCACACGAACTAGGTTAGTAACTTAATACAACATTTACGATAAATTCACGAAATCAAAACCCTCACGATGAATGACAAAGTATTGCCCGAATTCAGGCAGTACTTAAACATCCGTCGGATCGGTTTTAATCAATCGGACATTGTATCGTAGCAGTGATCGAGTTATTACCCTGTTGTCGCAGCAGAGGTTCGGTATTTTTATAGTTTTGAACAAAACAGCGTATAACTTGACGTGTGTAGTGAGTTTTTACGTCAAAACAATCAACCCATGCAAGTGCCAAACCCCAGCATTTTATACTGGATTTTGGTCGCCCCCGCGTGTCGCGCAGGCTGCCAGGGATCCTGGCGCGACACGCGAGGCACACCTATTTTGGCTAGGGTGGCCTCGTGTTCTACATAGCCCTGGTGAGTCAACTTGAACGATTATGCATGCTTTACTTATAAGTAGGGCTGTAAACAAACCGAACGTTCAGCGAACAGTTCGTGAACCGTTCGGCGGGAAGTTCGTTTATGTTCGTCCGTTTAATAAATGAACGAACATGAACAAGAAATTTCGTTCGATTAGTTAAATGAACGAACATGAACAGAGGTCTCGTTCGTTCGATTGTGTTCGTGAACGTTCGGTAAGGTGTTCGTGAACATTCGTTGATTTGCGTTCGTTTATGTTCATATGTTTATGTTTTAATTGAAGATCTTTGTACTTTCTTATATTTTATTTGTACTTTTTATATTATTAAACTTTTATTTATTTTGTTACCCTAACAATTAAACTTGGAAACCCACCTTCACCTTGTTTATGCATCATTTCCCTTTCATTTCTCATTATTTATATCGGCGAATACGATCGACCTCCTTTCCACAATATGGGATTCAAGTTCAAGTGCTACTCTCTGGGCCATCTATCTTTATCCTTTGTCGCATTCGCCAAATTTATTTGTGTTCGTGAACCGTTCGCGAAAACACTCATTTCCTTAATGAACGAACACGAACATAAAATCTCGTTTGATAAGTGTTCATGAACCGTTCGTGAACACATTTATTTCCTTAACGAACGAACACGAACAATGCCTTGTTCGTGTTCGTTCGGTTCGTTTATAGCCCTACTTATAAGGATAATTATCAATTAGGGGATGCCCACTTGAGTTTTAGGGGGTCCTGATCCTAGTTTTGACCGTTTTAAAAATTATGGGTCGTGCCATACCACTTGGGGGTCTCAATTAGGGTTTCCTAATGTGCATTATTAAAATAAGAAATAATAATCTTGGCAAGGGTTGTTACACCTAGTCCAAAATTCTTCTCCTTTTCTTTGGTTTTCGTTTCTCTTGGGCTTGAAATACTATTGGTTCATCGGGTTTGGCTTGGTATCCCAACTGGTTTTCCGTTGTTTCCATATCCGTGGGACTTATTGAGAAGTTCTGAAGAGCTTCCACTAACTCACTCGTACTGTCAGTCACAATAATGAAAACACAATTTCCAATAATCAAATATCAATATTACAATTAATTTCACAGAGGCATCAAATTCATGATTATTAATATAAGTATTTTCAAAATACTTAATTAGCTTAAACCAGTGGATCTGATTCCACCTTTTCTATCACGACCCCCGACCCGTACCCCGGTTCGGGCGTCGCGAGACATATAACCATGGTATAGGTGTTTATTAATTTGCAGCGGAATTTCATCAGGACCTGATGTCAGGAAAAATAATATCCGAGTTTCAAAACACCAAATTATTTTATTTCATAACTGTGGGGTAAAACCCCGTATTTACAAGAAAGGAATTTCACTAGGGAAATCCTTTAATTACAGAAAACACATTTTAATTCTAATTTACTGAGCCACTTATTTAACCTGAAGTGCTTCACGGCACTTTTCCTTCCTTCCTTCACAGTAAATCACCTGAAACGTGTTTTAAAAACATTTGATCAGCGAAAAATACTGGCGAGTGCATCCAATTTGTACAAAAGACACATTGCTATAATATACAATATTAAAAGCGATTACAGTGTTTATATCTTATAACTATCTGACCAAGTTGTCACTCGGCAAGACCTGTGACTGTGGTCATATCACTATTTAGGTCCGTTCACCCAAAAGTGACACTTGACAAGTATTGTATACAAAACACCACGTACTGGTAGTAATTTAAGATTACAAAGACTTAATCACTGTAAGTATAACTAGAAAATCATTTAGGGTTTTGCAAAGCAGTTTGAAAAAAATAGAATGACTCACATTGCAGATTTAGGTTGGTAGAGCTCGCCTACTCGTTTATAGCTAGTGAACCTAATTAAATATACAATGCAAACGAATTAGGTTATTAACTTAATACAACATTTACGATAATCACGAGATCGAAACCCTTACGGCGAATGACACTTGACACGTATTGTATACAAAACCCCACGTACCGGCAGTAATTTAGGATTACAAAGACTTAATCACTGTAAGTATAACTAGAAAATCATTTAGGGTTTTGCAAAGCAGTTTGATAAAAATAGAATGACTCACATTGCATATGTAGGTTGGTAGAGCTCGCCTACTAGTTTATAGCTAGTGAACCTAATTAAATATACAATGCAAACGAATTAGATTATTAACTTAATACAACATTTACGATAATCACGAGATCGAAACCCTTACGACGAATGACAAAGTATAGCCGAGTACTGGCAGCACTTAAACATCCATCGGATACGTTTATCGATCGGATATAGTACCGTAGCTTTGATCGAGTTATTACCCTAATATCGCAGCAGAGTTTACGAAAGAAACAGAGCAACGGGTATTATAACGATCGACTTTTTTTACCGTAACATGAAATCTGATCAAGTCCCAAACCCTGGGATTTTAGCCAATTTTTCTTTCCCTCGCGTGTCGAGCCAGCCCACACTCACCCTGACACGTGGCGCGACGGTAGTCGTTCTAGGCTAGGGTAGCCATGTGTCGAATCTAGCCTGGAGATGTGTCAAAAACAAATGATACGTGTTTCAAACTCATTTTATGAGTCGCAGAACAATTAGGGGATCCCCCCTTGAGTTTTAGGGAGCCCTGTTGCTGGTTTCGTTCGTTTTTAAAATTCCGGGTCGCACCATACAAGTTCGGGGTTCCCATTAGGGTTCCTTAGTGTACATTTTAGGAATAGGTAACTGAAATTTGTGAGGTTGTTACAATTGTAGTATGCAAGGAAAATCCCACATCGGTAGTGCCCTGGAGAAATTCTTAGTTCATAAGTATTGTCCTTATTCTTAAGTCAACAACACATTTTTGGGCTCACTAGATGTGGAGGAAACCAAAACTCCACAACTAAGCATGCTTAAGTAGGGGTAGTACTAGAAAGTCGTCTTTTTAGAAACTCTTCACCGAGGCAACAAAAGACAAATTTGTGATTTCCTAGATAGGCAACCCATGGGAGTAAAGTGAACAAGGTTGGTCGTAGGACAGACGATATGTAACAAATGGTATCAAAGCCACTCTTATGCCATTCGGAATGGTGGGGCAAACCTTATCGAGAATGATGAGTCCACAAGGGTGTTCCAGGATGACATCTTAGGCAAATCCCACATCCCATATTGGGATGATGAGGCAAACCTCATCGAGGATAATGAGTCCATAAGGGGGGGGGGGGGTTGATATTAACACCGCCCATTGTAAGACCATAAGCATATCCCACATTGGTCATGTCCAAGAGAGATTCTTGGTTCATAATGAATGTCCCGCCACTTGAATTACCAATGTGTTTTGGGTGAATTGGTCATAGAGCATATGAAAACTGAACAGTTAAGCTGCCCAAGTAGAAGTAGTGTTAGGATGGATGACTACTTGGCAACTCTCCACCAAGGTAACCAAAAGAAAATCCGTGAGTTCTTAGATGGGCAACCCATCAGGGGCAAAACAAGAAAATATTGGCGGTATAAGAGGCGGATGTTAAAACCTACATCACATTGGTCATAATTTTGACCTTTAAATAAAAGAATGACCAAGTACGAAAATGAGGAACTACAATTAGACTGCATGATATCCTATCAACAAAGGGGTTTAGCAAGGGGTGGCAACCAGACATCGTGCTTAGCGGCAAGGAGGTTCATCGTGTTGCTTAGATAGAATGAAACTTTGGGGAAAAGTCACTTTGAAACTAGCTGTTAATTAAAAAATAACAATTAACCGTTATATATACATCCTTTCATACCATACCCTTTTATACCATTTTTACTACTTTCAGGTTCATCAAGTTCTTCATATTCTGAAGGTAATGGCGAAGTCGTGATAAATTGTCATACTATTGCTACTCTCGCTACTGCTATTCATCATACTTTAAGTTTCAAGGTTCATGATACCGGTGATTTTATCAAGAAGTTATACAAAAAGAGATAATGAGGCCGCCCATGCAACAACTCATTCAAAATTAATTTGATCTAAATTCAAATTTTAGTGATGATATTGTTTAAAAAGATTTCGAATGCAAACTCCTAAAGATAGTTAATGACTTTGAGAGTCATTTTCCTTGGTTTTAAACTAGATATAATGTTATGTGGAAAAAGAGCTTTATAAGTTCACCAAAGTACACATTCGATGTCCGTCAACTTGCTTTTGGTACAGTTCGAGATGTCTATGATGAATATTTATGTATGTCGGAATGCACTTCACGAGAAAGCCTTCAAGAATTTTGCGATGTCATTCATTTGCATCGAAAACAATATCTACATGCACTGACGTCAAAGGATATGTATAGCAACCCTCATAAAATACCCCTAAACACTCAAAGTGGACCCCGAATACACATAAACAAACCCAATTAACATTTATATTAATAAAAATCAAATAGAACAAGAAACTAAGGGTTCTCGCGGGCCGCTGCCCATTTCACCCGGAGAGTCGCGGGGCGCGACCGAGTAACGACTGGCAAGCCCTCAGGCCACCACGTGTCCCTGTGCGTGTAAGATCAATGGTGCTGATTTGCCAAGGCTAATGTCACACCCAACCGATGGCGGAATCATCGGGGCGCGGCACTAGGCGAATCAGATTGCTCAAGAGAATCCATAACAGCTAGTTTAGCGACAATATTTAACAAGTTCATTATCCCATACTAATAAACAAATATTTCACATAAAGTTGTACAGATTTCATGTCTCTAGAACAATACAAATCCGACAACCTAGATTTTTAGGTGAGTTTCTAAAGTAGCCTATCTTGATTGACATAACCTGTGTTTAACCTGCAACATACGTTAAAATAATGTCAATACAAAAATGTATTGGCGAGTATACAGGTTCAATATAGCATAAAGTAGATAAAAGTGCTGCGAATTTCCACATACATAAACATGATACATAACATATACGCTATAAGACAAAAACTACCAGCTAAGTCCGGAAATGACTGCGATGTGCGTTTGTGAGTTTGTCTTAACTAGACCCCGTTGGGCGTGAGTCGAACTATAGTACTATTCTAGTTAAGTTGGAACGTCAATAGTAAAAGTCCTAGCTCGTATGTATCAAGCATCACGTGTAAATATGTACATTAGTCATTCGCATGTGATAATAGTTTAGTTTGTGTACTGCGTTTTAATAAGTGTGTTTAAAGCGTAAAAAGGGGGTCAAGTATACTCATAGTGTGTGTCCAACAAATAAACACGATCTGGTTGGATGGTTGAAATCGTCGGATCAGCCTGTGTACTTGAACAGATGCATAAGTATTCCTCATTGCTGAACGGTCGGAATCAGCATGTCGAATGGGGTAAAAGTGGGTTAAGTGTTGTAGCAGTGCCTCTAGACGGAAGATCATCCAGACGGATGGTCATCCTCTCGAATGGTCACTGTCGGATGGTCATCCTGATGGATGGCCATTCGATCGGATGGCTATTCGAGTTAGTTGCAGACTGTAGTTTGAATTTTTTGTAAAATTTTTCCAAGTAAACATTTTCGAGTTAACCGAGATGGCGTGGCGACGTGTCAGACAACAGAAATCCATACTGAGTCTAGCCCAGTCGATCGGAAGGGAACCACCCCATTCTATCAGACCTGCTGAGCTTGATGGGACTTCATGTTCAACCCGTTTGTCGATCACCTCTCCGGTGGAAATCCGTTTTCGAGCCGACCCTAGACTATAGAGTGAGTCTTAAGTCAGGCTGAGTCCAGATTCCATCAGTTTTGAGTAGAAGAGTGTAAAAGAGTTGAAAGAAAGTTTGAATCAGTTGAAAGGTTGAAGTTTTGTTTAAGATTCGTGTTCAAATGTGTAGAAATCCTTTAGCTCTGAGCTAAACTTGATGAGATGACGTCACCAAGTGAACACCATCTTCAAGCAACCCAAATCAGGTGATTTCGTGATGAAAATCAGTGTTTTTGATGGAGAAGATGATGGAGATATGTGTAGTGAAGATGGAAGTACGAGATTTAGTGAGAATTACTTACGAAATAGCCTTGAATCGAGTGAAATAGTGCTTGAGGACGAGCTGGGAGTGAGTTGGTCGGATAGGGCTGTCACATCAGTGAACAGTGACATGTGGGAGGTATTTATAGTGTGAGAGAGAAGTAAGGCGGTGCTGGTGAGGTGTCGGATGGCCAGTCGATCGGATGGCCATCCTCTCAGATGGTCATTCTCTTGGAGAGTCATCCTCTCGAATGGTCATCCTCTCGGATGGTCATCCTCTCGGATGGTCATCCTCTCGGAGGGTCATCCTCTCGGAGGGTCATCCTCTCGGAGGGTCATCCTCTCGGAGGGTCATCCTCTCGGAGGGTCATCCTCTCGGAGGTTCATCCTCTCGGATGGTCATCCTCTCGGATGGTCATCCTCTCGGAGGGTCATCCTCTCGGAGGGTCATCCTGACAGATGGGCCCCATCCTGACGGATGAGTTAGTTTACCAACTTTCTATTCGTTTGATGCGTTCTGTTGCGTTAATTGCTGTAAGTACATTAAGCGTTTTAACGAGATAAGTAGTATCGTGTTACGTTGTGTTTCAGTGCAATAGTCGAATTACGCGTGCCCGCAAGTGCGCGTTTCAACAAGTTTTAAACACCCAGATGTTTTAATATAATGTACTTTAATAGGTTATAGCATAAGTAACTGCGTTTTGAGTTTGCGTTGCGTTGAGCGATAGCGAAAAGCGCAATAATGTATGTGTTAGCATGATAATCGTATGCGTTGTGATATAGCGTGTGCGAAAATATGTGAAATAGCGTTGTAAGCGTTATAGTTTACATTATGATTCGAATCTCGGGTGCTAGGCGTAACGAGAGTAACGAGAGCGATAAGCGGGTTGTTACAGTCACCCCTGCTTTAGGAAATTTCGTCCCGAAATTAATTCCTAAGGAAGACTGTGAGAATTGACACAGAGGGATAGCGATAAAAGCGTTAGGGTAACTAAGGATGAACGAGTGATCGATCGAGGATTGACGAGTGAGAGTGTCTCGGAAAAGCGACTTATTTGAATTAAAAAGTTTGTAACTCACGAGTTTACGTTCCAAAACGTTTCGAGCTTTGAAGAGTTTTGTTAGGTTATTGCAAAAGAGTTTATGAAAATTTTCTTATAACGTGGTGTTAAGCTGAGTCGATGTTAAACCAACGTCGTAAGAAGGCTTTTGTTTAGATATTAAAAAGATTTGGAAGGAAAACTTGGTTTAAGAAACCTCTCTTATGACATGGTATTAAGCTGAGTTTGATGTTAAACCAACGTCTTAAGAAGGGTTTTGTTTAGATATTGCAAAAGGTTTAAAGAAAAATTGGACTTATAAAAACTTCCCTTGGAAGTGGAGTTAAATGAGTCGATGTTACCTCCACGTTGTGACAAAAATTCATTCGCCCAAAGGTTTTTATCAAAAATTTTAGAAAAAAATTACAGTTATTTTCAAAAACAATAACAATTAAGTCTTACCAGTATCAAAAGTTTAAATTAATATCAAGCCCCCACATGCACCTTTCCACGAAAGTTTGTTAATATGGCTAAAACACTTATATATAGGAAGCACTAGCGGCGTATCCACCATGTTTCGACCATATTACTTCTGTTTCGTGAAGCGATGTCATGCGTGCCGACATGACACAGATAGATTTTCGTTTCCTCGGTCCAAGCGTTAGAGGTTCGGACCGAGTTTGAGATAGAATCGAATAGATTGAGCGAAAAGTGGATTGTAAACTCAGTTAGCGATGAGAGTGTGAGCGAATGCGAAATATCGAAGTAGCGGGGATGTTAAGTTCGATAAGCGTTAAGCGATAAGAGGTAAGCAATAAGCGATAAGCGGTAAGCGATAAGCGGTAAGCGATAAGCGGTAAGCGATAAGCGGTAAGCGATAAGCGGTAAGCGATAAGCGGTAAGCGATAAGCGGTAAGCGTCGAAAGGTAAAAGCGACGCGAGTATCAAAGTGTGAAGATTGATAAATGCAATAAGCGTTAAAAGCGTTTAAGCGTTGAAGCGTTGAGAGAGAATGCGAGCGATGTGTAATAGATTCCAGCTTGTAGACTTACGAAAAGTCTAGCGGTGATGCGATTACATGCGTTGTAGACTTACGAAAAGTCTAGCGATGATGCGATTGGGATGTTACGCCTTGCGAAGGAGTTTAGTGTGTTGAAAATAATCACCATAATATTAGAGGTCTACTAACGTTCAACTCCACATGGCATTTTCTTCACAAAACTTCGTTAGCATGGCAAAGCACTTATATATAGGAAGTACCTGCGGCGTATCCACCATGCTTTAACCACATTACTTACGTTCCGTGAATAGATGTCACACTTTGTCGACATGGTTAAGACGCTTATATATAGGAAGTACCAGCAGCGTATCCACCACGCTTAACCACACTTTTAACGTTATGGAACCATTAGAACTTACTACGATCTCCGTGCACTGACCAAAATAAGCCCGTGTGCACCCGTGATTAGTTTGTTCCTTGCACATTTATTGTACCTTATTCTAAGAGCGAATGTTTCTGGTAAAACATACTATATTTTGATATATTGTACATAGTGCTAGTAATAGAATATGTGTGTGAGCTTAGACTAAATGCGAGTACAATAGGGAGAGGGAGAGCGAGCGAGAGAGAGAGCGAGTGTCGACATCGCGTATCGTGGCGACATCGTTCAATAGAACAATCATGAAATACAAGTAACAGTGTCAGAAATTGTACTGTTAACTACGTCATTCTAGGCCTGGTCGGTGTTAATGTAGAAGACTCTTGCTTGGGCTGCGATTGTTGTTGGAGCTTCTGCTGCTGGTGCTGCGACTGTTGGTGCTACTGGTGCGGCGATGGTTGGTTCTGCAAATTGCGTCGACGGTGCTGGGAGTACTAGCATGCCTTGGTGTCGTGGTCTTGTGCGGCAGTGGTGGGTGAAGTGACTATAACAGTTGCAATTGATGCAATAGCGACAGTCAGCTCCAGCCTGGTGGTGATAGGTACACCTCAGCCTGGTGGTGATAGGTACACCTCTGACACAGGGGAAGAGTTCCCGTGTAGTTACGCCTTGGGTAAAGCGGAACTGCTCGGAGAGGCTCTGGTTAAGGCATTGCAGTTGATGAATAATTTAGGCTCGAGCTCCTTTCTCTTGCGGCTAGGCAGAGCGTCTTGCGGTGGCGCGTTGTCATCGGAGGATTCGTCTGAGGATTTGTCGAAGGATTCGAAGCCTTCCTGGTGGACTCTTTGGAGAAGAATCCATCCAAGATTCGCTTGTCATTGATTTCTGCGGCCAAGCGATAGGCTTCTTCGATGGTAGCAGGTCTCGCAGCTTCGAAAAAATCACCCACACACTCAGGCAAAGCGCTTAAGTACTTCTTGATGGCCTTATCGGGAGTGTCAACTTGGCTTGGGCAGATAATGCTGAGCTGTTTGAACCTTGCTATGAGGCCGTTGTTGTCACCTCCAACTTGCTTGATATCCCAAAGTTCGTCTTCTAGCTTCTGAACTTCGTGGGGAGGGCAGTACTCTTCCTTCATGAGCTCCTTCAGCTCATCCCAGGAGAGCGCGTAGGCTGCATCATTCCCGCGTTTGTTACGCTCGGTTGTCCACAAGTCGAGGGCTCTTGATTGAAATACTCCAGTAGCGCATGTGGTACAGAAATGCTCGGGGTACCCACTCTGACGAAGGGTAACCTTGATGGCATCGAACCATTGAGATAGCTGAGATACACCTTCTTCGCCTGTGAAGTCCTTTGGACCACAAGCTTTGAAGTGCTTGAAGGAGAAATTAGACCTTGGTGCGATGGTCTTAGGGTCTCTTGAAGCTTGAGAGTTGCTGAGAGATTGAACTTGCGCAACGATTTAAGGGATAACCTTGGCCAACTCTTTGCCACGAGTGAGGCGATCCTCTTATCGGTGTTTCGTCTAGCTCTTCTTCTGGCTGTACGTCGCGAGGTAGAAGCGTTCGAAGGCATCTAGACAAAGATATTTGGAATGAGATTCGATCATAATGATTTTGTGTTACGTTAGCGATTTAGCGCGTAAAACTTATTGCAGTTGATATAGTAATACGTATTCACATAGGTGCCACATAGGAGACATGAAATTCCTAGATTTCCACGTATTCACATAAGCGTATGCGATCGTACATCGTATATTAGACACGTATATACTTATATGCCTGTATAGATAGCGAGAGGACGCGTTTAAGTGGGAGAGTTGTTAGAATTTAGTTTTATTGCGAGTATTAGCTCTTGTTTTAGGTTGCGATGGCTGTGCAAGTTGTGCATTCGTAAAGCGGGGAGGCGGAAATCGGTAAGTTGAGAAATCGATAAAGCGTAAAATTTTCATTTGAAAACGTATAAACGTAATAAAAATTGATGACGCGTAAAATCGGCGATTGCAGGCTAGAAAATAGATAGAGTGCCCGGGGTTTTGAGGTGTCGACTATCCAAAGTGATTCAACTATCCACAACGAGTTCGAGCGCAAACTTTGGCCTAATAGACTATGCTCTCATCGGGATGCGGCTACGACATTCGTCCTTCCAGTTACCAGGCGGCTCGAGTCGTTGGTACAGTCGAGACTTTGGTGAGATCTTTTGAAAACCATTTTAGGGAGTGGAAAGGGTTATTAAGATGCGGGTTTCACCCCTGACTTAACAACTTCGCTCCTAACAGCGATGGTTCTCACTGAATAAATTCAGGAGTTCCATGAGATAGAAATGGAGAATTCTGTTGAGATATGTATATCACTCCTGACTCGACGAAAGATTCTCGTGCTAAGAGTAATGCGCTGAGTGAGTGATCTCGTCGAGAGTTCTTGGTTTTCACACCTAATCTCGACGTAATCGCTCATTTGTGTCATACGAGTGTTTCCAATCGTGTATATTGTGTTAGCCTTAGGAAAGGCAAGGTGAGTTTTCGGCCTTAGGAAAGGCTTGTAAGCATTTTAGAATGAGCTGGCATACTTCGTACGAAGTGCACAACTTAGGCGAGGTGACTTACTTCATACGAGGTGTTTCACTCGTGCAAAGTAACTCACTTTGTGCAAGTTGTCCCAATTCGTACGGGTATCCCTTCCTTGCATAAGAGAGATAGTTCACACATAAAGGGTCTGATGTGGTACTTAGACTATAAACTAGGTCAGATAAGGCAATCTTACCTAATTCCCTATAGTTATGGCTCTGATACCAATCTGTCACACCCCAACCGATGGCGGAATCATCGGGATGCGGCACTAGGCGAATCAGATTGCTCAAGAGAATCCATAGCAACTAATTTAGCGACAATATTTAACAAGTTCATTATCCCATACTAATAAACAAATATTTCACATAAACTTGTACAGATTTCATGTCTCTCGAACAATACAAATCCGACAACCTAGATTTTTAGGTGAGTTTCTAAAGTAGCCTATCTTGATTGAGATAACCTGCGTTTAACCTGCAACATACGTTTAAATAATGTCAGTACAAAAATGTATTGGCGATTATACAAGTTTAATATAGCATAAAGTAGATAAAAGCACCGCGAATTTCCACATACATAAACATGATACACAACATATACGCTACAAGACCAAAACTACCAGCTAAGTCCCGAGATGACTGCGATGTGCGTTTGCGAGTTTGTCTTAACTAGACCCTGTTGGGCGTGAGTCGAACAATAGTACTATTCTGGTAAAGTTGGAACGTCACGAGTAAAATTCCTAGCTCATATGTATCAAGCATCACGTATAAATAGGTACATCAGTCATTCGCGTGTGATAATAGTTTAGTTTGCGTACTGCGTTTTGATAAGTGTGTTTTCGATATAAACGTATGTTACACCGCAAAAGTGTGTTTAAAGCGTAAAAAGGGGGTCAAGTATACTCACAGTGCGTGTCCAATAAATAAATACGATCTGGTTGGATGGTTGAAAGCGTCGGATCAGCCTGTGTACGGGAACATATGCATAAGTATTCCTCAGGGCTGAACGGTCGGAATCAGCGTGTCGAATGGGGTAAAATTGGGTTAAGTGTTGTAGCAGTGCCTCCGGACAGAAGGTCATCCTAACGGACGGTCATCCTCTCGGAGGGTCATCCTCTCGGATGGTCATCCTGTCGGATGGTCATCCAGTCGGATGGTCATCCTTTCGGATGGTCATCCTGTCGGATGGCCATTCGAGCGGATGGCTATTCGAGTGAGTTGCAGACTGTAGTTTGAAGTTTTTGTAAAATTTTTCCAAGTAAACATTTTCGAGTTAACAGAGATGGCGTGACGACGTGTCAGACAACAGAAATCCAGACGGTGTCTAGCCAAGTCGATCGGATGGGAACCACCCCATTCGATCAGACCTTCTGAGCTTGATGGGACTTCATGTTCAACCCGTTTGTCGATCACCTCTCCAGTGTAAATCCGTTCTCGAGCCGGCCCTAGACTATAGAGTGAGTCTTAGGTCAGGTTGAGTCCAGATTCCATCAGTTTTGAGTAGAAGGGTGTAAAAGAGTTGAAAGAAAGTTTGAGTCAGTTGAAATGTTGAAGTTCTGTTTAAGATTCATGTTAAAATGTGTAGAAATCCTTTAGATCTGAGCTAAACTTGATGAGATGACGTCACCAAGTGAAGACCATCTTCAAGCAACCCAAATCAGGTGATTTCGTGATGAAAATCAGTGTTTTTGATGGAGAAGATGATGGCGATGTGTGTAGTGAAGATGGAAGTACAAGATTTAGGGAGAATTACTTACAAAATAGACTTGAATCGAGTGAAATAGTGCTTTAGGATGAGCTGGCAGTGAGTTGGTCGGATAGGGCTGTCACATCAGTGAACAGTGACATATGGGAGGTATTTATAGTGTGAGAGAGAAGTAAGGCGGTGTTGGTGAGGTGTCGGATGGCCAGTCGATCGGATGGCCAGTCGATCGGATGGCCAGTCGATCGGATGGCCATCCTGTCGGAGGGTCATCCTCTCGGATGGTCATCCTCTCGGAGGGTCATCCTCTCGGAGGGTCATCCTCTCGGATGGTCATCCTCTCGGAGGGTCATCGTCTCGGAGGGTCATCCTGACGGATGGGCCCCATCCTGACGGATGAGTTAGTTTCCCAACTTTCTATTCATTTGATGCGTTCTGTTACGTTAATTGTTGTAAGTATATTAAGAATTTTAGCGAGATAAGTAGTATCGTGTTACGTTGTGTTTTAGTGCGATAGTCGAATTGTGTGTGCCCGCGAGTGCGCGTTTCAACAAGTTTTAAATTCCCAGATGTTTTAATATAATGTACTTTAATAGGTCATAGCATAAGTAACTGCGTTTTGAGTTTGCGTTGCGTTGCGTTGAGCGATAACGAATAGCGCAATAATGTATGTGTTAGCATGATAAGCGTATGCGTTGTGATATACGTGTGCGAAAATATGCGAAATAGCGTTGTAAGCGTTATAGTTTACATTATGATTCGAATCTCGGGTGTTAGGCGTAACGAGAGTAACGAGAGCGATAAGCGGGTTGTTACAGCTAAACCATAGCCTACTGGCTCGCGGGCCGCAAAGGAACAAGGGTGGGGGCTCGCGGGGCACGAGAGACCACCTGAGCAGCCTATAAAAGGAGCCCTCCCTGCTTCATTCAAACTCGTTCATCAACTTCTTTCTATATGTCCCTTATAGTGCGAAATTTATCGGGTATTATACCCCTAAAACACGAAGATCTGCCTCGTTGTAAGTATTTTAACCCCCGATCACTAATCGGTTACCCTACCCGATTGATTTAGGGCTCCGTGACGCATGTCAAGGCTCTGCCTGACTAAGTTCGTTGGAGTTCTGTCTCGTGTTGTATGGATAATGTGATTTGGGTCATCTTACTAACACGTATGTATTGTTTATTTTTAATAGACTATAATCAGGAACACCACCAGGAAACTGTAGAATTTCCTAAGTCAACAATGTGAGTCATTCTCTTTTTCTACCAAACTATTTTACCAAAACCCCAATGTTTTCAATTATACTAAACAGTGATTGAGTCTATGTATTCTACAATTGCTGCCGGTATATGGGGTTTTGTATACATTACTTGTAATCCGTTAGTATTGGATGACGAGTTAGCCAATGAATAACATGACCATAGTCATGGAATTGTAAACATGACAAATACTGAATGAGTATATTGGTAGATATAAACATTATAATCGCTCTCAATACTGTAAAGTTATAAAAGCTTGTTTTGATTAAACTAGGATGCACTCGCCAGTATTTCTTGCTGATAAAATATTTTTAAAACATGTTTTAGGTAACTTAACTTGAGACTAATAGAAGCCATCTGGAGAGCACTGGATGCTTTAAGAAGTGGCTATAAAAGTTACATAAATAAAATGGAGTTTATGTTTTCAATAAGTAGGGTTTATCCCTAAACAATGTATTATCAATGAACTTGGGTTTTATCCATTTATCTATTATAAAAAGTTTGGTGTTCTGAAACTCTAATAATATTTCCTAACTACGGTCCTGATGTCTCATTTCCGCTGCCAAATTAATACACACCGATACCATCTGACTGCCTCGCGGCCGCCCGCTCCCGGGGTAGGGGTCGGGGGCTGCGACAATATGCAATTGCTATATGCCACACATGCAACCACACATGGATTTCTAAGATGATAGGCAGTATTGTTGGACTCTGAAAAGAACTGCCGATTTTGAAAAACCAAAACTCCATGTTCAAGAACAACATTTTGATTTAAGAAGAGTAAAATGGATGGATAGTCCCTGTGGCTTGTCAAAGTTTCACCTTTAGTCCCCACCTTTTCAAAATTACATGTTTGTCCCTGTGGTTTGATAACTTGTTACTCGGATAGTCCCTAATGTGAATGGAGGTTAGTTTTTGGTGTTAAGTGCATGTAAATTTACTAAATTATCCTTATCCTTAAAAAACCAATAACATGAAGTAGATAAGAAATGACTAAATTACCCATACCATAAATAAAACAAAGAGTAAACTGCAATTTTACCCCCTGAGGTTTGGGGTGATTGGCATGTCTACCCCCCCCCCCCTCTAAGGAAATAAATGCAATTTTACCCCCCACTGTTTGATCTTATGTCGCATGTTTACCCCCCGGCGTTAGTTTGGCTTAACAGTCAACATAATAAGCTAATGGTCAAAGGGCAAAATAGTCATTTTGCTATTAATGTGAAGCTTGTTCTCTACAACACCCCTATAAGTAACATAACAAAGCAGAATTACCCCCTCACCTTCCCACCATCGTCCTTCAACCTGCGATCAGTCTTCTTCTCCGGCGACAGGCTTCACCGGCGACGATCAGTGATTCTCCAGCGATCAGTGATTCTCCGGCGATCAGGGATCTCCTCCGATCAGTCTTCTCCTCCGGCGGCAACAACTCCTCCGCTATCTCCTCCGATCAGTCTTCTCTACAAAATGCCGGTTGTGTGTTGGCTAATCCGCTGTCTCATCCGCCACACCGCAGGTATAATCGGCCATTGTTAGTTAATCAGGGTCAGATTTAGTCATTATCATGTTATAAACAGGGTTAGGGTCTGATTTGGTTCACTGTTGGTTTTTTTACAGTTGACCTGACGATGAGCTTATCAAGCTCATCATTGGTGGTCCACCTGGTGGTCTCCGTGTTTGGGAGGCATGTCCTCAACTTCCATTATCCACCGGAGAGTTGAGCGGATGATAAGATAGTAGTTATGTAGGAATAGTAATGTGTATTTTGTAGGTTAAGTTGTAGGTTAACTTAACTTTGAAGTAGGATAATCCCAGAAGTGTTGACGTTTTGATGTTAACTTAACTTTGAAGTAGGAATGGTAATGTGTTTTGATGTTTTGATGTTTTGATGTTTGATGTGTTGATGTTTTGATGTTTGATGTTTGATTAGGATTACATTTTGTCCATTTGATCAAAATGTGCAGCATGTTAGTTGTTGAATATGTGCAGTTGATGACAGTGGTCAAATGTGCAGTTGATGACAGTGGTTAGTCCATTTGATGACAGTGGTTAGTCCATAACTTATAACTTAATAAACAGGTTCTTTATTATAAGTTTATGACTTGATCATGAATAAGAAATAAGTCCAAGTACCTTTTTGTTGACATTTTCACTCATCTAATCTGTTGTCTAATCTATGATGCAGAAAAACATCATGGAAACATGGAATAATGTGTTGTTTTTGGCCCAGATTCTTGACATTATGTTGGAGGGCAAAGGTGTAAGTATTCACTTTCCTTTCCTTTTGTCATAAAAACATAAACTATTTTATGATGTATATTTCAGGTTGTAGGCTAGTAACCTGCTAGCCATATGATCATACAGATGATCATACAAAAACAGAAACTATTTATGACAGTTTCACTCATTTAATCAAGTCCAGTTAATCATGTCTAGCCATATGACAGTTTCACTCATTACAGTTGGGGCATAATATGCAGATGACAGTTTGGGCATAAGTCCACAACAGGTATGTGCCTTGCATTACAGTTTGGGTCATAATATGCATATTAACTGTCCACACAGTTTGGGCATAAGTCCACACATAATATGCAGATTAACTGTGAGCAATGAATTGAATGTGTGTACTGATGCTAATGAATTGAATTGAATTGAATCATGTACTGTATACTGATGCTTGAATGAATTGAATGAATTGATGCTTGAATGTGCCTTTCATGTGTATACTGAATGTGTATACTGATGCTTGAATGAATTGAATTGAATCATGTACTGTATAGTGATGCTAAAATGTATACTGATGCTTGAATAAATACTGATGCTAAAATGTGTATACAGTTGCTGCAAATGAATTGATTCAATATGTGAGCAATGAATTGAAGCAATGGGTTGATTAAGAGCATGGGTTTATAAGAGCAGGGGTTATTAATTGAATCAATGGGTTTATAAGATCAGGGGTTATGTTTATAAGAGCAGGGGTTTATATGCATATGTGAGCAATGAATTGAATCAATTGGTTTCGATTATTAAGTTATTCAATATGCTGAATTGAATCTGGGTGGTGGCGGGAATGGATTTGGATGTCCGAGGGGGTAAAATTGCTTCTTAACAGAAAGAATAGGGGGAATAAGAAAGGGCATTTTAGTAATTTACCTATGGGGGGTAATTATGCAACATAACAGGAATGTTGGGGGGTAAAAGAAAAGGGTAAAATAGTCATTTCATATTAAATCTAACAGATCAGTTAGCCAAACTAACGCCGGGGGGTAAACATGTGACATAAGATCAAACAGTGGGGGGTAAAATTGCATTTATTTCCTTAGGGGGGTAGACATGCCAATCACCCCAAACCTCAGGGGGTAAAATTACAGTTTACTCTAAAACAAATTAAAACATTAAAAGAAATATAAAATTATTTAATAATAAGTTAAATTCAAATGGCCATCAAACTTCTCACCCAATCCGGCTTCTCCAACTTTCTTTGTGGGACCCACCCACACCCACCACCATCTTCAACCTTCCACCATCATATCCTCGATCATCACCTCAGGCCACCATTGTTTTTAAATTAAATCAAAATTCTTGAATTATGCATTGAATCAAAAGAATTTAGTCTCAATATATACAACGGAATGATGAAAAATTAATGCCTCTATTTTCCAAATCGCAAAAGATGACAAAACCCTACTGCCTCCATTTTCAAAATCGTTGAATTATGCATTGAATCAAAAGAACAGTCCAAGATCATACAAATGATAGCTGTTTCAAATTCCAAACAAAAAACAACCAATATCACCAACATAATTTCATAGATCTAGCAGCCGGAGTAGAGTTACATATATAGGTAAAAGATCAAATACAAATAAAGTTAACGTACAAAATGTACGAATCGAAGGAAAAGGCAAAAAAAACAGTGGCATTTTTGTAATTATCAGTAACTATTAAAGTTACTCTACAAATGTACCTGTAGAGTAATTTTGATCTTTTGTAAAGTAATTTTGTAAAATGTTCTTGTAGAGTAATTTTGTTCTTGTATGATAATTATCAAAATTACTCTACAAGTGTATCAAAATTAATCTGTATCAAAATTACTTTACAAGCGAATCAAAATTACCCTGCAAGTTTATCAAACAACATACAATTTAAAATTACTCTACAAATGATCCTGTAGAGTAATTTTGCAAAATGATTCTGTAGAGTAATTTTGTAAAATGATCATGTAGAGTTATTTTGATCTTGTAGAGTAATTTTGTTAGTATTTAGTTATGTGGTTTAGTTTTTAGCTTTTAGTTTGGGTGGGGGTTAAGTTTTTTTAGGTTTTTGGGGAGTGGGGGGTTTAGGTTTTTTTTTTTTGGGGGGGGGGGGGGTTAGTGTAATTTTGATAATTACCCTACAATACCAAAATTACTCTATATGAATATTTTATAAAATTACTCTACAAAAGATCAAAATTACTCTACACTATTATTTGTAGAGTAATTTTGATAATTACCCTACAAGGAGATAATTACAAAAATTCCACCATGTGCTTTTGTCATTTTCATGCAATTCGTACGTATAGTAAGTTAAGTTTATTTGTACATTAACTTTCCCCTACATATATATAAGATCTCTCTCTACCTTCTTCTATTTCATATTATAATATAAATTGTTTAGAACATGAAAACGAAAGCAATACGGATACGAAGGCGATGACGGTAGAGACGAAGGCGGTGATGGTGTCAGACGTTGGTGCCGGAGTAGGAGCAAGAGCTTCCGTGGCTGAGATGGAGACGGCGAATTTAGTTCGTTTCCGGCGAGCTTGGATAGGGTCGTCATTTCCGTTGTGGTTGGGGTTAGGTGGGATGGAGTTTTATGTTTTAAATAAAAAGTGGGGGGTCCCACTTTAATTAGATTTCTTTTTATTTATATTCATGTTATTGGTTTTTATTTACATTTATGTTATTGGTTTTTTTAAGGATAAGGATAATTTAGTAAATTTACATGCACTTAACACCAAAAATTAACCTCCATCCACATTAGGGACTATCCAAGTAACAAATTATCAAACCAAAGGGACCATACATGTAATTTTGAAAAGATGGGGACAAAAGGTGAAACTTTAACAAACCACAAGGACTATCCGTACATTTTACTCAGTAAAGAATAAAGAGTAAACTTTTGGAAGTCAAAATGTTGCTCTCCTCATGAAAGAACTACTGCCGGTATTTTACTGATCTAGAAGAACCATTATCAAGACCAGAAGAGTTGGATTGTGAAACTGTTGGAAGGCTTGTCAACATGCAGTTATCACAAATCTAGCAGTTATGTTATTTACAACTGTTTTACTTAGATAGTAGTTTGTATATATTCTCTAGCAGTTCTGTCAACTATTGGGAATCATTTCTTTTTAGCCAATTAGAAGTCCCCTTTCAAGGTGACCTCATTAGTAATTTCACACTTGTATAAATAGGTTGTCCTATACAAAAAACAATCCATCACTCTACACAATTCACTGAAAGATTATTCTAAGTATAAGAAAGAGAGTGAGCTATTGGTGAGGGGGAGTTATCATTTGTACTTGTAATTGTCAATTTGAATAATCAAATCTGTGATGACTTCATCCTTACTACCATGTTTGTATTTATGTGAATTGATTTAATTATTATTCTGCTGCAATTGATGTTACTATTTTGATTAGTTCTAAAAACACAGAACACACACTAGAAAATCCTCATATCCTAATAATTGGTATCAGAGCTAGATCTCTAAATTCGACCTAACAATCGATTTAGAACAAAGTTCTAAGCTCACTTAATTAATTAACAATTCATTTGCAGTTGATTTGTGAGAAATTGTCATTTAGCTGTTAAAATTGTTTGTGCTCTGTTTTCTGAGATTTATTTAAATTCGGCAAACATGTCAATTCCCCACAATCCACATAATACCGGGCCATCTATAAAACCTCTGATACTTGTTCTCCATGAATATAACATCTACAAACGTCGAATAAGTCATTTTCTATCACATCACAACATAAGTTGTTAGAGATCTGTGAAGTATAGACCATATGTTCCAACTTTTCCAAGCACTAAAGTACCAAATGTACAAGTGCCTAAGGATCCAAAAAAATATTTTGAACAGGATTTCCAGAAATTTGTACTTGATGCCAAAACATTTGGGATGCTTTCTATGGCTTTGCTAAACGAGATATACATTGGATCTTTACATTGTTTGAATGTAAAAGAGTTATGGTATGCCTTGAAGGAACAGTTTGGCAGAACCGCTAAGGTGATTGAAAACAACATGGAGATATTGCATCAGCAGTATGAAACGACTGGACATGTTAAGAGGGAGATACTAACACAACATTGTTAGAGGTTCAACTATTTTATAAGTGATTTTAAAATTGGTTGATCACTTGAAGGAACAGTTTGGCAGAACTGCTAAGGTGATTGAAAACAACATGGAGATATTGCTTCAGCAGTATGAAACGTTTTGAACGTGTTAAGAAGGAGATATTAACACAACAATTTGAGAGGTTAAACTATTTGATAAGTGATTTAAAATTGGTTTATCAAACTTATTTAAATAATGATTTAAATCATAGATTTCTCATATCTCTACCTGAGAGATAGGAAACATACACAACCGTGTTATCTTTTTTTTTTTAAGAATCTATCCTTAGCTCAACTTCCAGGTAAACTTCTCACTTATGGGAGAGAAATTAACTTGAAAACAGAAGTTACAATCCTTTAGGAAAAAACCGTTGATGATTACACCTTTGGTAACATAACACTTTTAAGTCAGGATGTGATCATCCAGCCTAAGGAGTGATCACAATTATGATCATCACATTGACATAACTACTATATTCCATTATGAATTTCACTCAACTAACATGGATTTCACTGTGAATGATGATGGTAGTTCTGTATCTGATAATCTATCATTTGTTTATGTTGATCTTCAACGCACAAATCCAGTTGATTTACAATGAAGACTGTACTATAACACATTTTCAATT